>JAWZYV010014502.1:0-97747 GCA_038373885.1 Cheiracanthium punctorium | reverse complement strand
GCGGGGGATGAACTCTGGGTCAGTCGTTGAGCAACCATGGACCACATGTTTTCTATCGGCGAAAGATCCGGAGAGCGCGCCGGCCAGGGAAGCAATTCAATCTGGTGATTGACGAAGAACCCTTGGACAATGCGTGCCACGTGTGGCCGTGCATTATCCTGCTGAAATATGGCTGTTGGCAAGCCCTGAAGGTAAGAAAGGACAACTGGCTCCAACACCTCGGAGATGTAGCGCTGGCTGGTTAAAGTACCGGCAATGCGTACTAGAGGAGTGCGAGAGAGATATCCGATACCGCCCCATACCATAATACCCGGTGCAGGACCAGTGTGACGGTGCATAATGCAGCTGTTCAGCATCCTCTCTCCACGGTGTCTCCAGACTCGAATCCGACCGTCGTGGTGTTGCATACAGAAGCGTGACTCGTCAGTAAAGAGAATTTCATTCCATTCTGTCGTCCACATCCTTCTTTCATCGCACCATTGGCGGCGGAGACGTCTGTGGTTCCGCGTCAGAGGTAGACAAAGCAACGGACGTCTTGCGGACAGACCATTCTGCTGTAAACGACGTCGAATGGTACGCGCAGACACTGGATGATGCGTTACAGACTGAATCTGCTGTGATATGGTTCGTGATGTGACTGAGCGGTCCGTCACTGCCATGCGTACAATCTGCCTGTCATCACGTGACGTGGTGCACTGAGGTCGATGCGGTCGATCACGTCTGTCCGTCGTACCCTCCTGCACCCAACGATCACATATCCGCATCACAGTTGTTTGGTTTCGTCCAATACGACGACCGATTTCCCTGAAAGATAACCCACAATCTCGGTATGCCACTATCCTTCCTCTGTCAAACTCGGATACTTGATCAAAAGATGATCGTTGTTTCCTACGAGGCATAATTTATCGTTTTTTTGAAAAAAAAGCAAGAAAAACACAATTGCTGTACTTGAAACCGTCGAAATCTCCAAGCCTTAAATAGCGCTTTGAGGTGGCGCCACAGGCGCGCTTGATGTGCGTCTGCGCTGAAATTCTAATCATTTGCATATCTCACCTCAGCTAATGCATGTTGTAAATTTCATATTATTTGCATGCTTCCTTCAGGGTGTTGCATTTACGATGGCCAGCAGTGTATTACAACGCGTGTGGAATTTTTTCTGATACGGCTATGGACAAATGTATTGCATTTAAAGAAGTTTTGTGATGAAATCGTCTCCACGTACAAGCATCAGCTGATGCAAACTTATGATCACTAAATAAAAAATCTATTTTGTGAACCACATAATTATTTGTATTTATTTATTTTGGTTCGATAATCGCGTATATATTATAATTGATCATTATTTCCTGCTTTTAATTTAAAGTTTTGCTTATACTATTTGCAACTGGCGCATTCAGCAGGTACGTTACCGATCTGCATATACACGTATCAAAACATGCTGAAATATTATATTTAGAAGCAGATAACGAATGAAAGATTTCAGATACAGAAATATAAATAAAGCACTACGATCAAATGTAGTAGCGGATACAAAAATTATTTTCTTGGAGGTCTATAATGAAAAGAAAAATGCTTATTTGACCTGACCTAAACACAAAATGTACATATAGTAAAGCAAAATGTTAACCCTACTCATAGCAGTGACTTTTCAAAGAATCGAGTAGAACTGGAAGCGAAACTGAATTAAACTGACTTAAATGTGATTTTTCAAAATTACAATAGAATTTACGATAAGAGAAAAGTTATAAGGTTTCACTTACTTCTGTTAGCTAAAAGTATTCCATTATGTTTGGAAGGTGTAGACTGCAGGCATCCAACATGGCGTCGTTTGTGTGTGGAAGCAACGCACTCACTCCTACTGAAGTGAACGCATCATGGGAAAGGTGGTGACTCTCTCGCTAGAGTGAGAAGATAGCGCCTTCACCCTTACTCTAAGAGTGACATTGTCTCACTCTTGCAGTTAGGGTGACAGAATCCTATCGATGAAGAGTCATAATGCAGTTTTCTCACTCTTATCTCACTCTATCTGGGATCATTTGCCTGTGACTTTTTGTAAGAGTGACAATGTCACTCTAAATTTTTAAGAGAGTACCATTCATTCGACCATTGGTGAGCTTCTCGGGTTTTCAGGAATTGAACTTGGGTACAGGAAATTCTATATTGAAATGCTGTTTTTCGAAGCATTATAATATCATTAATATTTATGTAATTTAAAATAGTAAACGAGAACTAATTTACTAGCAAACGTGATTATAGAAGTGTACGGAATTAAAATGACTCATTACAATAATTCAGTAAACTTGAAGCTCGACTAACGGAATTCAGAAATACGGAAACGCATCACCGTTGAAGTATATTTTCCTTAAAGAGATTTCTTTTTTAATTAATCTAGTTTTTATGTATTTGCATACATTCTATTTTTTATTCCCGTTTAACTTCATTAGAGCACATATCCGCTGATTTCCGTCACCTGAACTGCATTGTCATTTATCTGGATAAAAGCAACTCTTTTTCGTTTTCTCCCTTTTTTTCCCCCCTAGGGTTTGGGAAGAGTTTGTTGGAACGTATAAACATGGGACTCTCTACAAGCGTGTAAAGATTTGTAAGTGTCACGCTGTTTAAAATTATTATTATTTTTTCTTGGTACCGAGTTTCATTTTAAAGCTTTTTTACGTGACTGTTTTACTATACGAAGGATAATAATCGTTTTATATAGAGCGCGCGTCGACACTCCTGGTTAGAAACCACGTCTTTAGGAGTAAAGGGAGTAAATAAACACCTCTTTTTACAACGTAACTTACAGTACTAAAAAGAGAATACAGATAAGCCAGTCTCTATTTTTACTTATACAGCTTCAGAACTTATAAGTGTTCTTAGTGAAACTGACAGCTAAATTTTTTTTTTTGCATATTCTAAAATTTTTCCATGTTTGGAGCATTTTTACTGTAGACTAAAGTACAGTTTAGACCACAATGAAGTAATGAACGTCACATACATTAAATAAAGTAAAGTACTTTTACAAAATATACTGGCAGGGTACACTCAAATTACTAACAGTGCAACAAAAATAGCTGTTTATGTCCAATTGGATTTGTACGAATCAACCAAAACTTAAAAAGCACTATATGCTGAATGATGATAGAATGATGTTTATTGAGGACACCATTATCTTCAAATTTTCAATTGACTCTGATCTTTTTAACAAATGCCAACATTTCTAAATTTTTGCTTTAATTAAGTCTTTCACAAAGCATTCTTTATAGTTTAAATTGAGAAATTTAACTTACTAAGAAAATGTAACCAATGTTTTTAAGCCAAACTGAAGAGTTTTATAAAAACCATAACATTAAAATAGTTAAATTAATTATATACGTATAGTTAATCAAGTACGATTTTTATATCTGAATTCCAGATCGAAAATATTAAAATGTATGTATATATTTTTCAACTGAAAAATATTCTTTTTAATATTTCTCTGAAGAGTTTATTGAAAGAGTTCTCACTGTTTGAATAGCTCTAAACATGTATCAGACTTTTAACGTATTCCCTTGAATATAAGCAACCTAAAAAGAGCTGTCTTTTTTAAATTAAAATTTTCCATCTGTTCACGGGAATGAACACAGCTGCATCTGCCTACCAAATGATCACCTTCGTTTTTCGTAGAATAAAATATTTTATTATTTATAAATACACCAAAGAATAAACTTTTATGCAAATTTCTTAGAAAAAAGGTAAACTCCCGATTTGGAGATGATTTTTACTCTATTCATCGTACTGTTGCAGATAAATAAACAAGGAAGAGAGGAAGGCTGAGACAGTCTTTACTACGTGTATAATTAAGGAAAGTGAATATTCAATTAAGTGTTCATGCATGTTCTAAGTATCAAGGAATCTTTTAACTTTAACAAATTAATACTCCTATTTTTTCTCTGTTATATTTTTAAAGAGGAAAATTTATTATTTTTGAAAAGAAAATTCCTGTGAGAATATGGTAGATTTTGAATTCACAAATGTGTACTGTTTAGCTTATAAGATAAATAAAATAAAGACTCGTCTTTCTATTTCAATTATTAATAAAAAACGGAGTGGCGATGTAAAATATTCTTAAAATTTACAGATTTCAGTGAATCTTAAAAGGTATTTCGAACTGGCAAAAGTTTTAAGGGGACCAGGTACGCAAAATTCGGTCAAAAATTCGATTATTATTTTTTCATTGCATTGAATATTTTAAATTTTTATCTTTCTAACGATATATTACACTTGTTTATCTGAAAAACAGAAGTATTAGAAATTTTCATATTTCCCCAAGGCACTTCATAGTTTATACGCTATCGAGAAATCTTTAAAACGGATTTTCTAAAAACTATGGATTTAACAGATTCGTGTTCCTTTTTCTCAATATCTATTAATTTTATGAACTCAATTTTTTTCATGACAGATATATCATATTATAATACATACTTTAATATGGCGGTTTCTTAATATATTGAGAATTATTCATTTTAGGCAGCAATGTTCTATCAAAAATGCAAATTTAAAAGTGATTTTCAGTAAAAAATGAATAATATTTTTTAATTTTTATTTAGGAAAAAACTAACGTGTTAAAGTAGATAAAATATGTTATTCTAACTGCTGTTAAAATTTTCTACCATTATCTTTTACCATTTCTCACAAAAAGGTACATAAAGTTGACGAATTTAACATGGCGAAGATAGGGCTTACGCCGGTCCCCATAGCGGTCGAGTATTTCAAACGATCCATTTTGTGTATTTCCTCAAGGTTATTCCGAAAACTTATTCGAAAAATCTGAAAATCATTGATCTCAGTTGAAACAAGTCAGACTATACAGTACAGTCAGACTATACTATGTTGCACTACAGAATTCATCATCAAGATCTTAGATCGTATCAGAAGCGGCTCGTGCATAGGGACTGCGAAACAGCAGCACCCCGAGTTTTCACCAAATATTATGGATAATTGCAAATGCCATTTTCCACCCTTTATCCTTTCTTAATATTTATACCTTATACATTCATTAAGGCTGAAGTCAGCAGTTATCACGTAGCAATAACCAAAATCTACCCAAAAGTATTATGAAGTATTCGGAAAATGCAATAAAAATCTGTAAGTGGAACGCGGAACTGTCCGCGATGCAGCCCCCGCATAAGATTGCGTTTGATCACTCTGCGCCAGCGCAAAGTCCGATTGGATTCGCTCTCAGATAAGTAGAAAACGGAACTGTGGAATTCCCAGTTTCGATCTCCAGCAGGGTATCCTTATTATTATGATTTAGCAGATAAAAGCAATGTAGCGCCTAGTTAAAACAGCTTGGCACTGAGGCCTGGGGCTTTTTCGTTCTATTATGATCACAACAAAGTTGTAAGCATTTCACAATTGTTCATATTTAAAATTGCAATTTTTAAAAATATGAAAACTATTGAAATAAGTCGAAATAAGCTTTTTAAAAGATGCATCCAAAACTAGGGTGCTCTCAGCTCAGCCCAGCTACTTCAGCAGTAATCAAGCCATGGGAAACAGAGATAGCAATTTTATCACCTTTAGTCTTTAGTTCTAAAATTTAATGTAACCGCTTTGGCAACATTAGAGCCACAACGCAGTTTTTCAAAATTGAAAAGGGTGAAAAATTACATTTATGCAGTTTAATAGGTAGTTTTTCACGCATTATTGTATTCATATTAAAAATAAATAAACATTCATGGGCGTTTATTCACATTTTTATACAGTTGAAATTTGTAAAATAATAATAATAATAATAATAATATTTTTGTAAGGCTGTAAGGATATCGCACATTTATTTATGATATTCTCACAATTTCACATATTTTTGTACTTTTGTACACATTTTAATGCAATTTTCGCTTTGTTGGCATAGGAAATTATTTATTTTTTAATTTAATTATATTTCAAATTTCGAGCTCGACTTGTGTGCACATTTAAAATTTAAAAATACAGAGGGAGTGCACGCACAGGCCTGAACGTGATACAGCTGGTATATGCGCACGGTATATAACAGCGATAGGCATTTTTCTCCACGTGTTGGATTTTGTTCGATTTAATCAATAATTATGTGAGTGAATTTATTAATTATCAATAATTATGACTTATGTTGTAATGAACAGTAATTTGTAATGAATGGTGGATTTATAATTCTAATTAAAATGCACTGTAGTATAACCCTTAGAATTCAAATAATGCATAGTATATAATTATTAACACTCTCCACACTGTCAAATTAACTTTATTGCACAATAGCTAGCTATCCAAATACAGTACAGTTTTTTAAATAAATAATCGAAAATTACAGCACGTCCCCAGCTAGAAAAAATCTGCACTTTTTTTTGCTAAAACATATATACACAATATATATACACAATTTGTCCATAAAAAGTGAATATTTTTGAATATTTTTAAAGTATGCACTTGCTGTGCAAATTATATGCAGTTTTTATGCATACTAAAACAAAAATTTACACAGTTTGAAAAGATTTTCAGGAAAATCTTGGATTTCTAATCAAAACATTTTAAAAAACCGTCGCCTAGAGCTTAAGTTGAGTAATCACCTATAATATCACCAATTTTCATTTCTTTCGCTTTAATCTTTATTCCGTGATGTGCGAATGAAAATGTACGCAGTTTGAAATACGAAGTTTGAGACAAGTCTCAGAAAAGTTCAAAATCTAATGAAATTTTTAAAAATTCGACGCCCGTAATTTAAGTAGACACCACCTATCATATCACTAAATTTTATTTCATTCGCTTCAGTTAGTTTTACGTGATGTGCGAATAATAAATGCGTCACTGATAAAACGACAGACAGACAAACTTTTTATTTTTTACGGTCGTACTGGGGTCCCAAATCCCTAGAAAGCTTAGAAATCGCAAATTTATAATACCAAGTAGTATAGAGGCACAGTCAAATTTTATTTATGTCGATACATAAAAGTTCCCATTCCGAAATTGAAACAACAATCTCTTCAAACTTTAGTCATTTTCATCCCGAGTCGAATACGTCTGGTGGTTGGAGCGCTCGCCTACAACGCCTTGAGTGTTCGGTTCGATATCAGTCGCGGAAGCTAGCAAGATGCAGTTTGAAAGTAGCTTGAAGTTTTTACGTTTGATAACGGATGGTAGCACTAAAATTCAAAGAAAGAGGAAGAAATCTTAGCAGGCAAAAGACGACGTAGCTATGACATCATGTTCCATTTTTCTCCATATGTATCTGAGCGTGATGGTCACGCGAATTCAGTGATTTTTCTCCATCCCCAAAGTGCCCAACGCGCCTAAAGAAGTTTTCACTTCAAAAAGTCTGAGGTGTTCTATGAATTCAGAAAGACTAAATGCACTTTCTATGCCGTCGAGGGAGAAACATTTTCTCTACGGTCATTCAGGGATGATGGAGAAAAGTATTAATCTCTGCGCTTAGCAAATGAAGAAGGATGGACGTTTTAAAAAAAAATGTATTCATGTCAATTATTTATAGAACAGAATTTATATCTATGTTTACCTTTTGTTGCTTTTACATGAAATTACGAAATAATGGGTTATTTTTTTTGAAGCAGCACCCCCAATAACTGAAGCTACAAGCCGCGACTGTATATTATATAATTATATATATATATATTAAGATGTCCCCCATTTTGGGTCAAATGTTGGTCCGCTCTTTGCCCTTTCCTTTTAATCAGATTAATTCACATGTAATGCTTCAGTAGGAATTAACCCCTGCCGATCTGAGCCAGAATTTTCAATGTTACAATGGATGACACGATGTATTTAGAAAATAAATAAAATACTCGGTGTTATTAATTAAACATTATTCTCAATAAATGACCAAGTCATATATACATCGATACTTTCCTGAGCTTCTTGTTGCAGAACAAAAGATTAGTGAGGATATTTTATTTTTGACGTGATTTTTTGCAATCTCAATAGAAGTTGCCATGATCTTGCATACGTCGAGGAACAAATTATTTTTATTCTTCATTAATATTTTAACTCATCAAAGTCCTGCATTAATCTAACACCTCTTCCAAGAGTCTCATTAACAGCTTTCAACACAATAATTTTCCATTTGACTTCCAAATATGACAGATTTTCCCACGTTTAAGGACAATTTTGTTCAAAGAGGTGTCCAAATGTAGGCGATTTAAAAAGATTTTGATTATAGTAGACACAAAATCATCTATGTTCACTGGAAAATACAGTAGTAACAAAACTATAAGATGTAAATACAAATATGGCATTCCTGAATAATAATACTACAGCTACTTTGTAAACAGAAAGAATATGTCCGTTCCATGTGTCAGACACTCACGAGCTAGATTTGCCACGAATTTCAATTTCACTTATACATAAACATTTTCATTGAAAAGGAATAAAATTGACAATTCTTCTGATAAATACCAGAAGTCCTACATGAATTTCTTTTAAACTGCTTTAGAAGATGTTTCGTTAAGCTTTTCGTACCCTCTTAAAGATTTTAAGAAGCAGAACTCTTGTCTGGGTACGCCTCACCATGGCACAGTGGTTATGCCACTGAAAATGGTTGATTGTCGAAGTGTGGGGGTCCCGGGTTCGGGTCCCATTGCGCGGCTGTCGATCTAACGGTCTGGAGTTTTGGTAGGTTTTCTCCAGATGTAACGTGAATACGCGTTAGAACCCCTTAGAAAGTCCTCCTGAACAAGGCACCCGCCCTTTGGCAGATCGCCCTAGTGTAGAGTTGCCATAATCACACACAACCACAACTACAACCTTGTCTGGGTACTAGGCGATTAAGTGCGACTGCAGGATTTCACATATACAGTTCCCATGAATAATGAAATATTTTTAAAAGCCTTCTCATATTCGCCATCTATAGTAAACTGCAATCTAAACAAAACCGTTTTTAAAGAATATATTCCTCGTGCCATCAAGCTTGATGCGTAGCACTCGAATATGAATTTTTAATTTATTTTCAGGATATCTTCCAAAAAAAGCATTATGTATAGTTCGGTAAGTTCTGTAATGTCCTTTCTCAGCATTTTTTAATTTTTTTTCGAAATTACTCATATTTCTTTAAGTTCTCATTGATATCGTTCCACATGATCTTTTCCATTTTTGATATTATTAATATTGACGTTTCTTCAATTTTTTCTTAAGTCTTTGAAAAGTAGTAGGTCAGGAGATCTCTGTACCTCGCACATTTTGCTTTCAAATGCACTTAGAAAAATTAGGTCATATGTAAGATGATGGCATGTAAATAAACAACTACAAAATTTTCCTATAATTTTTGTTCTAAAAGGATTAGTACACCAATTAATCGGCCAGTGTTTGACAGTTGTGCCACTGCGTAAAATTTGCCCCTTAGTTTCCCGACGCCTTTGTTATAAACAGTTCGAAAAGCATGTGCTTGCTCTTTCCCAGTACAATTTTTTAATTTTTGGAAACGAGTGAGCTGTTTTCTGTTAACGGAAGATGCATTGATTGGTAGTCTTTCATTTTTGTTTGCTTGTATCTCTGAACCTTTATGCTGATAAAAGCTTATCATCCCAGTGAATAGTAAAAATTTGAGAAATGGTCTTTTCATGCAGTTAGCAGATTCCTTTCTTTTAATTAGTCGAATTCTATGAGTTGATTATTTATTAATCATAAACCGTTTAGTAGGTATTACTATCAAAAGCTTCTAATAATGCATGAAGAAGACCAAGAGTCAAGAGAGAAGACCAAAACACGAACATCAATCAGAAAAGAATCGCTACCAAAAGCCCGACACCGGCTTTCAACCTTAACATTAAGTCGGCACGTGCTGAAATAGGTTTATTGAGCCAAAAATTTGTGTTGGTTACTTGTATGGGGATCTTGAAGCAAACTGGAACCAAACAATGGGGCGGGCATATAAAAATTTAAAAGATAGAAATAAAGGACACCCTAATATAAATATAAATATGTAACAAGAATGACGTTGAAGTGGTAGGAGTGGCGTAATATCACCAGCAGGTTGAGCAGGAGAGGTTTGAAATAAACACACAACCTTGGAGTGGTTGAAGCGGTTTTCCGTAGTCGGGCCCCAGCTGGGGCAATGTTGGGTAGAGAGACTGCGTAGTATCATCATTGGGCTCAGGAGAGGTGAGGCGGCTCGGGACTCAGGCTTACAGCCTTCCCCGGCTGCCCGCTTATGCTTGAACTTGTAGTCGGGTGAAGCAAAAAAGTCTTGCGGGTTACATTATTTTATTGGAAAATTTTATACATCTTTCCTAGGCAGTTGCGGGCCACAAGAAAAGTTTTTCTCCCGGGCTGCGCAAGCCCTTTTATTAACTTTTGAGGTCGTGTCACATGACCCGTGCAAATTGCAATTATTTGGCGATCCCAAAATTTGGCCAGCGGTTTTTCAAGGTTTGCTGTGACTTTTAAGACGCTTTTAAGATTGACTGGGCACGGGGACCGTGTACAAAATTACAAAGGAATTGAAGGGGCTTTATATTAGTTGCAGTTTTTGAAAGCGAATTCCTTTGTTACCATATGAATTAAAACTGCATAGTTCTAGAAATTTGTGATTTTAGCAAGCTTTTCATTTATTATGATATATATATATATATATATATATATATATATATATATATATATATATACATATATTAATAACTAAAACACAAAGTAAATCGCTGCAAAAATTAGCATACCCCGCAGGAAAAACATATAACAGCAGAAACAGAGGGCCAGACAGTATGATGATCGGTAGACATTTTGTTTTTTGGCATTTCGTTGTTGTGTCTTTTAAACAATACGAATTAGTTGTGTGACATAAGTTTACACCGTTCAATCACTGTTCACTGCTCTTTTCTACTCGCCGGAGAATTAAACTCATAACTCTTCTTCTTGAGTTTGCCACTGTTTGAACTGATCGCGGTGCGAAAGAACTTTCAAATCTTAGTCTTTCCCTAAACGCTCAGAGTCAAATCATCGCTCTTTCAGACCAAAGATTTATAGTGCAAATTAAAGTAGTTTTCAGTCGTGTCTATTGACATAAAAGCTGATAAAAGTTGGGTACAGGTTTTTCACAATGATCTCAATCCACGAACAGTAGCAGCTAGTCATCATGCGTCCTTACAATGATATGAAATCTGGAAAAGCAAGATATTACTTACGGAACTCTATGTTTGGTACAGTGGTAAGTCAGCTGGTGATGACATTGTCATGCAAATTTACTACAAATTAAGCATAATTGTTTTTTTTCCAATTTATACCTTTTAGAAATAGAAAATCGTTAAGAATTTTTTAATTGGATGATATCTTTACGTAGAATGTTATGCGTGAAAGAGCTCAAGCTCATTTAATTAGATGTTACTCGAAGACGATCTTATTTCGTTTACTTGGTAAGCTATCCATTGCGAAGATTATGTCGGCACAAACCAGAAATGGCTTTTTAGCTTAATAAGTTATCCAAAACTGTATATCGTAAAAATCCACGAAAAGAGCAAATAACACGTATTTTGATGATCAAACATAGAAACTGAAGGTGATCACTTATTACATATATTACTGTATAATAGAAATTCCTGTTGCGCAAAATTTCTATTTTATTTTATTTTTTTAACACATTTAAAATTCTGACATAAGGTATAGTTTTATAGCATTGTGAAAGCTCTGTAAAATATTATTCGTGTGTCAGAACCAATTTTCAGTGCATACAAAGTAAACAAAAAAGAGGAAGAGTTATACCAATTTGTAATTTTTTTCGTTAAAGCATACTTAATTTTAGAAAAATTCTTTAATTATCTTTTACCTTTCTCTCTATTTGATCTAAAAGATATGAAGTTTCTCTTCGAATATAAAAAAAATATTTTAAGTTCAGCTGTTTTGTGCACACAGTTTTTCGAAAAGAGCTCTCCTCTTATGTTCTCCTTCCTCTACAGAAACAAAATGTGTTCGAGAGCAAATCATTTGCACTGAATGGGTAAGGAAAATTAAGTATGCAGTTACCTTTTAACAATTGGTATAATGTGCTACACGGAGTAATGTCGTGATGAAGAATCCAGTTGCACGTATAACACAAATCAGATCTGTTATACAGTGTAATTTTGTGTAGTATTTTTGCTGATTAGAAGGCCTGGCTAGCCAACTTTCATCAAGGAAAATCTTCCTTACTCATTACACCTCTTCTGTCAGCAAGAGAAAGAAGGAATAGGCGAAACTGTTCCAATGAAAAGTTTTATAGATACCAAACACAGTTGTCTCAAGCAGCGTAAAATGGTCTGCTGGTTCGAGATGCATGGCTTTACTATCCTCTAATGCAAGAATGTCGTTATACAAATGTACCGCTGATCGCAAGACAATTCCGGTTACCTTTCAGAGCTCCTTTGTATATTTAGCGATACAACTGGGGAGGGGGGATTCAGTTGCAAAAAAAATACTTTCTAAAAATAAAGTTTCAGATAATTAGAATAAAACAAGTAATTAAAACTTCTTTTTTCTTTTAAAAGGACACTTTTTTATCTTTAATACACTACCAATGGTTCATTTTAAGATTAAAACACATGTTCAAATAAAATATATTCATATAATTGCATGCTTTCTAATGTTACCCACAACATTCAAAAGTCAAACACAAATTACCTTCTCCATTGAAACTTTTTAATGCTCTGGATTTAGCAAAAATACTAAAGGATGTATTAAGCAATTAACAACACAGAACTTTTCCCCGAAAGAAAAAAAAAATGTATAAATTGCAAACCTGCATAAAAATGCTAATCTTAAGAAAGAGAGAATGTACGAGAATTTAATTATGCTAAATGAGACTAGAGGGGAATAGTTTAGGTTCTTTGGGGAAAAGAGATCGTAGAAGAGCGTTTCTAAAATTAAAAAATACGAAGATATATAAACTTGGTCTTAGCATCGTAATTTAAAATCTTTTTATATTACATTTTAGCTATAATTTAATATAATACCCGTGTTAGCTTATGGTTGCCGATAAAATATATTTTTCAGCCAATTTTAGATTATAGCTATTAAAACAATTGTAACAGTAAAATTTGTCATAAGTAAAACTTATTTAATTTTTAGTTACTAGTTACTATTGGGTATACCTGTTTTTATCAAAATCTAAAATTTACTCTTCTGAAATAAACGTTCAAAATTTTTCACTTATTCAAAAAGTCTTATAAATATATCTGAGAATTCGTTCCAAATGATATTGTGTAATAAGAAAAAATTTCGAAATCAAATATGTTGATAGTATATAGGATATCACAGAAAAAAAAATCATTTATGCATTATTTCCATTTTTTGCCATTCATGGTTTAATCAAGTATACAAGTGCAAATATTTCTTTTTGTCCCTTTAAATTGGTAACCAGCTGTGTCGAAATTATAATTTATGGCTTCATTCTAAATTAAAATCCGAATGAGCAGGATCGATATAATACGGTTTCCATTTCTATTATTAAAATGTGTTTTATCATTGTAAATTGACAACGAGAAATATTAATTTTAGGAGTATTAAAATACATGATGAAGACGCTACAGTGCCTTTTAATCAGTAGGATATGGAATTTAAAGAGTATTTTAAAGGACTGAAAATTAATTTCTTATAACTTAACTCAGAATGATTGGAAAATAATGAAAGAAAGAAAAGAAAAAAAACATTTATTCGAATGACATAAAAAGTTATTTTTTCTTCTCTAAGAAAAGTCAGCTAAGAGGCGTGTACAACGGAGAAAATGCAATAAGTTATAATCATTGCTTATATGATATTTCATTGAATTTTTATAGAATCCTCAATTTCTATTAATTTCATGCCAAAAGCGTTTTCTAACTATTTATAGAGTAAAGGTGAAATTTCATGTATAGTGTGTCATATATATTCACTACTATTCATTATGTGATGAAATTATCTGACTGAATTTTTAATTTTTAATTTTATATTAAAAATGCCTTACAGTATTTTATTAATATCTTATACATGCCATTACATTAAAAATGCTTGAATTTAGCAAACATATTATAATATGATTGATAGTCCTTTTTGAAGCAAATTATTTAAAATAGTCAAACACAAATTAAAAATCTTATGTAATATTAGCAAATTTTTCTTACAAAATGTTTTTCATATATAAGTATTCGAGATTTTTCCACGTGCAACATTTTAATATGTAAAATCTAGTGAAAATTGACTCATTTTGATTTAAGAAAATTTCTGTTCTGAATGATCGAGTTACCGTAGTTTTAGGTATATAAGGTGTGACCCACCGAAATAAAACCACCTTAATTGCGTGCCGTAACTGGACACAAGGCCGAAAAATAAGAACGAAACAAAAGTTTTAAGAAAGTCTTCAGACAAATACATTATTATAGTGAGTAGCTCATTTCCTTCCCAAACTTGACATAAAAGAAAGGGATGTGTAGAAACAGAGTGGGAAAAGTGTCCCGCTGAAATAAGGCACCATCTCTATTATAATCATGTTCTGAATTCTGACTTTCGATATGCTACAGATCAGTGGCGGCTCGTGACCAGTTTCAGTGGTGGGGCCCGGAAAAAAAAGTAGAGCCAATTAAAATCGGGGAAAATATATGTACATATAGAGCAAGCTACCTCCCCCGTGCACAAAGCGTAAGTATTTAAAATTTTTCAAATCACAAATGATAATCATAATTACTATACAACTTTTCTTATTTTTGGTACTTGTGTATTATACCGTCGACATTTTCACCAAAAATTTGTTTCAGCTAGTTGGCATCGCTAAGGTCGGATTACCTTAAAATACCTCTGGTCAAATATTTACATACCACTCCATAAAAACAAGAACCAATAGATACTGCCTTTTTTATTTGCGCCATTTGATGAACTACGTTTGTGTTGTATTTATTTTAAAATGTTTGTGTGTGTATTTTTTTTAAATGTATTGTATGTCTTGACGGAATTTAAGTATTTATTAAATAGTTTCATGTTTACGCCTAAACATAACAGTTCCGTTTAATGCAAGCTCCACAGTTAATAACACACTTTTCATTTTATTCCCATTACAATGTTTTGTTAAACGCTTAGATTTCGTTAAGTCATAAATCAATTTTAAAAATCAACCGCACACATAAAAATTTATAAATTTTTAAAGAAACACGATTCATTTTATCCATAGCAGAACATACGGTATTCTGATGCGCATTATCGCGTGCGCAATAGTAACGGAACTGCAGAGTACAAACCTTGGCGAGTAATCTCTTCGCTTGGCATGTCTACGGTATAATACACAAGTACCCTATTTTTTACCTACTCATCGAAAAGTTTACTCTATTACTAATCAAAAGGCCACGTTTCATTTTCATTTAGTATTTATCTCTTTTACAGAGGCTTGTTCATAATTTTAAAGTGATTTATTTATTTTAAAATCAATATTAACATATAAAATACATTTACACATCGCATTTCGTAAATCAAGAAAAATTAACAGAAAAATATCTGACTGCACTTTACAATTTGGCACATAAAAAATGATTCCCTCCTGAGTGAAAAATTTCGCAAATAGTTTCCGATTGGCCAAATTTCTCCGTACAGTCGTTTAGATTACCATGCAAGGGCCCAAAGATCTAGGCCCAAAAGACAACGCCAAATTAAGACGTTTGGAAGCCAAGTTAATGGCGCGTCAACATGACTTTTATGCTCAATCTGTGTAAATAAAACAAACTGTAAAATGTCCGTTAGTTAGTTTGTCTGTGTCTCGCGTAGCTCCCACACGAGTGATCGTAGATCTACCAAATTTTGTACGGAAATTCTCCACGACGGGTCCCGATATACCTGAAAGCGATTTTTTCGAAATTCGAATTATTTTAATAGATATCGATAAAAAACGTGTCGCAAAAGGCCAATTTATTCTCTCCGCCATTTCGCAATTGTAATCCCGCAGTGGAAAGAGTGAGCATTAAGCATGTCTAAGTTGCCATATTTGGTAAGTTTATTAAATGGTTCAGACTCTTGAAGTAAAAATAAAAGAATAACGATTTTTTTAGATTAATTGTAAAGTTATCTTTTAATTAAAATATCATGTGCATGTGAAATTAGAGCAGGAATGAAATTTTTTATACTCAAAAGAAAAATAGGATTTGAAAATTTACCGAGACTAAAATGTGTAATTTGGCAAGAAATAAAGTTGATGTGCGATTTTGAGGAGGTGTGATTCTAACGCTTGGCATTAACACTTGGATTAGGGATGGACTCAAGACGCGAGAATCTCGCATTGTCTCGCGTTCTCGTCTCACGAGACGAGAAGTGAGATGAGACAAGCAATTTTTTTGCGAAACGAGAAAGGAAATATTTTTAGAGACAAGATGCGAGACGATACAGAGTCTTGTCTCGCGTAAGATTTCTCGCGAGAATTTTCCGTCTTTCATAAATTTACGATACAAATTACTTCTCAATCAGAATAGCAGTGCTGTATTTAAGGAGATATGTCATCCTGAAAAGTGACACTTCGCCTGAAGCCCCTACTGTTTAACTTGCGTTTCCTTTCTTTTCGTTCCTAGTATACTATCAGCACTCTACAATACACACAAACACCTAACATTTAAAATTAGGACAGAACGAGGGATATACAAAACATACAAATGATAGGATAAAGAAAGAAAGAAAACAGATACGATTAGAAGACAGAAAAATAATAAGTAAACAGAGGAACGACGGTACGGTATGTCCAAAGCTTGACCATATTTAGATTTGGCCCCGGACACTGGGACATTTTAACCCATATTTGACCGCTGTTGACTTTTCGCAATATAAAGCTTTTTTAAGATTTCCAAATTGAATTATAAAATTACTTACATATATTTGAGCAAGATTATACACTTAAAAATTACTTATTTTTATTTTAATATTTGTAACCCATTTGTATCATTAGCTCACATGGACGCCAAGTCAGGGACGGCTATATTACATGACACACATGTCAAGTTCCTTAGAAAATTTTCCTGTACCAACAAAATATATTTTCTTTTCTTTTCTTCTTTGAAAGATAAAACACAAAGCACGAGTACTCGAAACTTGCATTTCAGTTAACTGCAGTTTTTGTACTTTGATGAAATCGTTTTTATCACCCCAAAAATATGTCTAAAACTTCATCTAGTGATAGACAATTGGGTAATAGCCATTACAGGGGAAATTTAGTTTTCCCCCCAATTACTATTTTAGTTCATATGAGATCATAATCTAGATCAGGGATGGGCAAACTACGGCCCGCCGGAAGGTTTTATCCGGCCCGCGGGTGGAATTTTAATTACCCGGTCCGACAGAAATTGAGAGAATATATATATTTATATATTATATATCCATATTAAGAATTATGAAGGTGGCTCGAAAAAAGTGCATTTTGAGTTCGAACGCAGTTTTCAAGATTTCAGTGCCATTCAAACAGAATTGGATATTTTTACCATGCCTTTAACGTAAATTGTGAAGCAGTGAGGTCAGATTTCCAGCTTGAATTGATTGAATTGCAATCTAACAATCATCTCAAGCAGTTGTTCCTAAATATGCCAAAGTCGGAGTTTTACAAATCATTATCGAAAGTAAGTTACCCAAATTTAATATCTCACTCCCAGAAAATCAGTGCTGTGTTTGCTTCATCTTATATATGAGAACAAGTATTTTCGACTATGAACCTTAGAGTGAATTCTTTCAGAAGTAGACTGACACTGACAGATGAGCATTTAGCCTAGTTCCTTAGAATCAGGGCATCTCACTTCGAACCTAAATATAAGGAACTTTTAAAAATGAAATCGCAAATTCAGTCATCTCATTAACATATTTAAATTGTAATACTTGTATATTGTTCTTGAAATTTTAGAAAAATTTATCTTGGCCCGCCAAACTCTTTTTTTCGATTTTTGGTCCACGACCGAAAAAGTTTGCCCATCCCTGATCTAGATAATCGGGATATATGGGGCCCCCTTTTTTTCAGTGAACCCCGGGCTACTGCCCCTCTTGCCCGTGTGATAGTCGGGCTCTGGGTATATCAGAGAGCGATTAGAAGTGGAGCAACTTACATTTGCATTGATGCCTTGTCTGAGTAGTGTGATTCTCGAGCATGTATTTGCTCCCAACGCCCCAACGAGTGGCTGAAATAAATCACGAAAAAAAAGGACATCCGACGAAAGCACACAATATTGAATGGGTTTGTCTTTTGAGTTGAGAAGGGGGGGGGGCGTGAAATAAAAAAATGTGAGAATCAAGTGGGCGTGCAAAAGCGCGTAAACAGAGGTACATTAGAGTATTTAGTATTTATCTCTATTGAAAATTGCCATTCGGATAACTTTTCCAAGGAGAGCGGCCTGATTCGTAAGTACACAGTATTCACAATAGCCCCATGGCCGTCCGAAACACCACATTGTCCTTTAGCTTTTGATGAAGTTTTTTTTCAGTATTGTGAAATTTTTGTATCAGTTTTATACTAAAAGTTTTCATACTCTGAATGAACCTCCTCCCCCCCCGCCCCATTGAAGCATTTGTATGCGCGCCCTTGTTTAAGCCCTTTCAAAATTTAGAAAGCCTACTTTGACTAACCTAACTGAAAATAAAATTAATTGGTGTACATTTTTTTTCTATAAATGTTATCTATGCATATCTATGTTTTTATAATATTCACCTTGACCATCTATTCCTTCCCTATTCATAGAAGTTGAATTCTGTGATTCTACAGAAACGTATAGAAAATCTCAGCCAAAAATAGCCCTCAACCCCCCCTTCTACAAATTTGAACCCAGTATTTACTCACATATGGGCAACCGCCGACCCGCGGGCCGAATGTTGCCCGCCTCGGCTTTGTAACCGGCTCGTGGACATATCAAAACCCTGTATAAAGCCCATATAAACCATTCAAAATCCCATATGAATCCCAATTATACTTCCCATGAAGTCTCTAACATCCTGAAGTTTGGTCCGCGACTTTGCTAACTTCCTGAAGTTTGGCTGGCAACTTTTCAAAGTATGCCCATACCTGTTTTGTACTATATAAGTGCGTAAATGTACGAGATGACTTAGTGGAAATGCAGCTTAATGTATGAACTTTTAAAACTAAGAAGTTTGTTATGAAATCTTTGGTGGTTATTTATAAGTTATCAAACAGGCATGGGCGCCGGCAGAATATTTCCCAGGGGGAGCCAAAAATTACTCCAGGTGGGAAATACTGCTCAAGGGGGGAGCAAAGACTACTTCAACGTATGGTTACCATGTGGAAAGAGCAAAAAAGCAAGGGAAAACACTGCATTCAAGAATCCAGGGGAGGCCATTGCCCCCCCCTTGCCCTATGCTGCCGGCGCCCATGCAAACAGATACTACTTTTTGGACACCCCTAGTACTTAAGATTTAGTAACTTTGTGATTTGAAAAGCACTTCGTATTAAATATCAACATAGTAAACATTATCTTGTGTTTTAAGAACTACCTAATGTAAAACCACATTTTGCATTTTTTTCCCAACACGCATATTTTGACAAAATAAAGAACGAAGTAATGTCGTATCAGTAGATCGTGTTATGAAATTTGCCAATTAAGTATGTTATCAGCGAAGTGGAGAATAATACTGTATGGTACTTTCATGTACATTTTTGCACATTCCAAATTACATATTTGACTATGCTATGTTAAAAGATCTTGAGTTCAGGTTATGTTTTATATATTTTAAAATCAAAGTGCATTTGAATTTTTATTAATTCAGTATATTTTCTATAAAATTTAACATTATTTAAACAACACTATTATTTTGGAGTTTGTTCAATGTACAGCTAATGTACAGTTAAAAGATATCCTAGGTGTAAATAATATGCATTTACATTTATTAGAATAATTTCTTTGTCCCGTTGAACTTAAATCCGAACAAGACGCATTGGATTGGCTGTGAGGAGGTTGAGCAAGCTCTTTTTAGAAATGTAAGTTATTTTTTTAGAATGTAAAATATAAATGATAACTATGCAGAACAAGGAAAAAAACCTTAGCTAAACCAAACAAACTATCCAACAAATTAATGCCATTGTGGTTTTATAAATGAGTCTTGCATTCAAAAATTAAAAGACCTTCAAAAAATGTAACGTATTTATCTTAATTAAGAAACAAAAAATTTAAAATACAATTGCTCCACTGTCTGATAATGATCTTGATAAAAATTCGGCTTCATATCTTTGGGAAGAAAATTAACTGAGTTATTAAATAATAAAATATAAAAACTTTTTGAAAAAGAAATATGTATAGGGGATCCGTACTCGTTTCTTTAAAGTTACTTGTAAACGAGAAGATAAAGGTAAAAGATACCACGTAGATAAACAGTAAAACATTAAAATTTAGTAGGAATTGAAATTTTCATTTCAGAAGCTACTTTAGTCACAACTTTTGAGGAATCGATAACATCTGATATACAGCACATAGATGACTGGATTTTTAGGACTTGTTCATGTTTATTATAGCGATTAGCATTTAAAGTATGTAATACTTTGATATTTTATTGACAGTTATATAAAGTATATTAAAAATCTATTTTTGGATGTACTTGGTAAAATCATAACATATGGGCTTTTGAAAAGGCTTATAAAATATTTTTTTACTTATATGTTCTGCACTCTCACAGGAAATAAAGTAATTTTATCATCTCCAGCTTTTATTTATAACGCTTAGTACCTGCAAATGGTACAAAAACATATATTTCATTCGGAGTACTTTTCTTATATATATATGTATATAAATGCGTGTGTGTGTACGGGCTCGTGTAACAAAAAAGCATACTCAGCAAAATAAAATGTAGGAGATACCTTCAACACATTTAGGAATTGTTTATTATTCTTTTTCTCAAGTACATGAAATTTTCTGAGAACGTTTTTTTTTAAATTCAAGGTAGCTTACGTTGCAAGAGATACATACACATCTTCCTCTTTTCAGAATATTTGAAATTTTTTACGGGCACAAAATAAATTATGCTAAACAATATGTTTAAGAGAATGTATACGAGTCGTAACATAGTTTTGTGTAATGTCACTGATAATTTACTTTATTCTACGTAATAGTATTGCTGTGTGAATAATTAAAATAATACTTTTAAATTTATTGTAGAAGGTATAAAAGTTAATTTTACTTTTTCTGAGTTGAAAATATTTCTTAAAGTAATACTTTTTTAAAATGTTTATTTGGCATACGTAGGAAGTTTTCTAGGATACAAATAACTGCAATAATTGGGACAAGTACGTGGAATGGGCTTAAAAGTTTATCGGACTTCAATCTGTATGATGTAAATTTGTGCAAAAAACCTTGATCATTTTTCACTTAAGCAGTTTTCTATTAAACAACAAATTCATTTCCTAATTTATTAAAATTCTAGTATATTGTTGTTCTGACCAGTTATTCATGGACGGACTCATTGACTCATTGTCAGAGTCACAATTCCGATTTATGCTACTCTAAAATAAGCCCAGTGTTGTAATGGTTAGCGCACCGCGCTGATGTTTACCCCAAGCCCAAATATTGACCCCCGCGCTGTTGATGACCCCAAGTCTGGGGTCCGAATCCCGGGCTGGGCAAGGTCGACTCAACCTTTCATCCCTGAATGGGTCGATAAAATGAGTTCCAGGCTTGTTTGGGGTCAAACACTGGGGGCTTCGCATCTGCCCGAGACAAATGCATCCGCACCCCTAAAGCCCATGGTGGCGAAGGCGCTGCTGGGCAGCGCAGACCTTGGCCCCGCAGAGGGGCTGTTGCGCCAGTTTTTGACTACTCTAAAATAAAAAAATGTCTTACCATTACTGAAAGAAAAAGCTGTGTTCTAAAAATGTGATAAAATAGACACCGTTTGTGCGATTGGCTTGAAAATTTTCGTCATTATGTAAAATAATATGGAAAACAAAGTGCGCTACTTTAAAAATCTGTAAATACACCTGATCCTTAATTCTAGAGCTATTTTTCCCAATTTTCAACTCTTCTATATATTCGAGAGTAAAAAAGTTAACCAATTGAGTAACAAATTAAAATATTGTAAGTGAGATTGGAGTGGCTTTTAGATGTCACGGTTATCAGACTTTGAAGGAAAAATTGTGCTTCTCATTCTTTGAAAATAGTTTTTCAATATTTTTCAGTTTTCCTTTTTCTTTCACAAATGAAATTATTTCCTTCGCATGAAATTTTAAAATTAGAGGGGCTGTTTCCAGCAAAATAAAATCTTTCCAATGCGAAAATTTCCCCAAATATACTTGCTGAGAAGTCCTGCACGCTTTCAGAAGAGCATCCAATTTCGATTATTGTAATACATGTTTTGAAAACCTGTGGAATTTTTCATGGATGCATTTTCAAATATTTTTTTCTAATTTCTTTTCCATTCTTAACTTCAGGAAGCTAATCTATAGAAATAGAAAACTTCAAACATACCGCAATTACGTCATAAACGAAATATATTCGCGAATTTTCCGACTTGTGAAAAAATTTTACTTAAAAAATGCAATAAAATTCACACATTTGTATAATTCGGCTTGCAAATCTGCACATATAGGAAAAATGTACACTGTTTTAAAAATCTGGAAACACCCGACTTTTAGCAATTTTTAACTTCAGAAAATTGTTCTAGCAGAGTAAACAGTTCGTTTGAAAATGCTTCTTGGAATCCTCCAGATTTTTGTTTTCATAAAGCCGTGAATTTAGAATTAGTTGTACAACTTAAGCTGTAACAAAGCTATTTTGGTAACTTCGATAATAAAAATAAAATATGAACTTATTTAAGTGGACGAAGATTAAATGAATCGAGTGTAGACTTTTTTTGTCAAATATGTTTTCTAGTGCCTTTCTAATTGCCTCCAAAACGGAATTTATCTTGTAGTTTAAAATAAGCACAAAAAGTATGAATAAAAGTAACAGTTATTAACTGTTATTTCTCCATCTTTGTAAGAATTAAGAAGCGAGTATTCGTTGATTTGCACCAAAACATTTTTTTTTCCCAATGCTGCTTAGACTTAGCACGTACGTTAAATAATCTTCATCCACAGACTATGAACAGCTGAATTCGCAAATTACTACCAGGAAAGTTAAATATTTCTTGCATATTCAAAAGGAATCGGGAGAATAAAATAAAATTCTATTTCGGCTGATTCGGCCATTTTCATGCAGACATGATTAAGGATATCTCGCGATTAAGGATATCCAAGAAATTTCATTCTATGGCCGATAATTTCAAATCGCAAAATTGATTCAAAGAATGCTTTAAAATAGTAGAAATAACTCGCGTAGTATTTGAATTATGTGTATTTCAAAAAGTAATGTTCTGGTATTTGAAAAAGTACCACATAGTTTTGGATATACTTTTACGTCCACAAAAAATGGAATTTAAGTTACATAAATATTACTATGCACGCTTCCCTGCGTAAATAAATATAATTTATGTTACGCTTATGCAGAAACGGTGGTATCGCGCTTTAATTCTAGATCTATTAAGAGATAAGTGGACAGTGAATGTTGCAAACATGTAAAATAAGATAGAAAATTCACTGCCTTAAAAAAACAATAAACTGCTCTCTTTACACTTCAAAAAGGAAGCTTTTAAAATTTTATAAAAGCCTCCGTGAAATATATATATATTATATATGTATCCCAATTAGTAAAATGTGCAGCATACACTGATGAAATGATAAACAGCATTTAACATTTTATCATAAAACTTCTCAGAGATATCTTTAAATAAAGATGGTCAGCCACCATACATGAATTCGAAGTAGAAGTTTAATGAAGTGCCAAAAATATTTTCTGTCTTAATTTCTGTGTGACCCCTGAAACGCAATCAAGCGACGTGTTATTTTTTTCCTTCGAGAGCCATTGGAAATGGGGTTTATATCAGAATATTTTAATTTTAATATCTCACACATTTTAGGCTATAATTCTCATATTTTGTACATCACCTCATTAGTGTATGAGCCACATTTTACAAACAGAGACTTTTTTTTTACGCGGTTCGCATACAAATTCAAAATATTTCACTTTTTAAAAATTAACTTCAAAATTTTTAAGGTAGTTTTTTCCAAATTTCTTTTGAATATATTTTTCAATTTACACTACCCACTTCTCTCTAATAGATAAAGAATTAAAGCGCGTTACTATCTTTCAGGGACACCCTGCATAGTCTGAGAATAACTTTAATGTGAGGCATATTTAAAAATAAACATTTCACTAACTTCAACTATTACTCTATTGAACCAGCGAAATTGGTTTACTGACATGTAGAGTATTTTTTTTACTGAGAAAATTGTTAATAATTGTTGAAATTTTTTAATAATTAAACTCGTTTTCAGTTGTAATACTTTAAATGTAGGACTGGAAAGATATTACCTGTACGCAAGTACACATCGAAATTAACCTTCTTGCATGGAAGATCTTTGTTTTTCCTTTTCAATATGTCAAATATAATTTATTTCCTATGCCATTCGCATTAAATTTCGTATTTTACAATTCCTGTCAATGCTATTAGCAGTCCATATAGCTAAATTTCATCGTGTGTCCCACTGCAACAACTGACCCACTGTACCAAAACTGATCACGAAACAAACGAATAAGAGCAAAACAAATAAAGGGTGAACAATTTGAAAGACTACCCGATAGTATTTCCTATAACCCTTAAATCTGACGGATGTGGCAACTATTACAACAATGAAATATAATTGTTTGAAATTTGTTTAAATGTGGGGGACAATTCCCTACAAATTTTGGACTGTTACAACTAGACTGAGCGGTAAAACAGAAATGGAGACGCACAGTATTATTTAATATAATTTTTATTATTCTGTGATAATTTTATTTTTGAAAAAACATAATTTGATTCAAACTTTTTACATTGTCATTCCTTACAACAAGTCCTGAAAATCTTTGTGTTTTGAATCTTTTTGAATGCAAACATGAACACGTCGAACCAATTTTCCTCGCATTCTTCTCAATATCGTTGGTGTTATTGACGAAACTTCTACAGTTATGATTTGTTTTAATTCAACGATGTTTGCAGGACTTCTCTGGAAAATCCAGTTTTTTGATGTTTTCATTCCAAATGGTGGCAAACATTTGCTGTATGGAATGATACTGTAAAAAGATTGAATTAAATAATGTTCTCAAAAATAAAATCAGGAAAGGATTAAGTGACACTGTGCGTCCCCCTTTCTGTTTTACCTCGCAAATAAAGTTGTAATAGTCCAACAGTGGAAATTGTCCCCCACACTTAAAGAAGGTTCAAAGACTACTTCAGTGTTAAAACTAGAGATGGGCGGTTCGACTCATTTTACTGATTCGAATCTCGACTCACTAACTACTTCGATGATTCGAATCAGTGATTCGAATCAGTGATTCGAATCTTGAATCAATAAAACAACTAAAGAAATTTTCCCTCTCTCTGCGCCGAAAGCCGTACTATTTAAACACCCTTCACCCATACATCGGGTTTCTTCTCCGCTGAGTTCTCGGGCAGTTAGCATCTCTCTCTCCTTGCTCCAGTAAAACTAGTGTTTAAACTGCCCGAAATGAAAATACAGGGGAGCTTCGTATGACCCCCTGGGCCTGTAAGATTAAAAGGTTAAGTTTGGTGTCAAAGTATTCGAAATTTTATGTATCGATGGGGGTCCCAGAGGGGGGGTCGAGAATCAATAAAAACGCGCTCCGATGGATAGTTTCAGAGATATACGTTAATTAATTATGGTAATTAGACTAATTAACCATGATTGAGGCTTAAAAGGACTGCAAACATGTAGAAATTGGCTCTGGGATGGTTTCGAGACTTTGGAGATGCCGTCGGAGGAGGCTAGTGTTTAAAATGCCCAAATTGAAAATATAGGGGAGCTTCGTATGACCCCCTGGGCCTGTAAGATTAAAAGGTTAAGTTTGGTGTCAAAGCATTCGAAATTTTAAGTATCGGTGGGGTGTTGAGTCTAGGGGGGGTCGAGAATCAATAAAAACGCGCTCCGGTGGATAGGTTCCGAGATATACGTTAATTAATTATGGTAATTAGACTAATAAACCATGGAGCTGTTTTTTCTGCGATGAGAGAAGAAGAAGCTTTCCGAGAGAAAGCAGTAGCAAAAGCATCACAAGCTGGTATTGATCTCAGGATTTTCTTATCGCCGGCCTCAGAGGCGTAGCCAAGGGGGGGGGGGTTAGGGAGGTCATAACCCCCCATGAGGAATTTTTTGCCATACAAAATGTATATTCTTCACTACATTATCATACACACGTATACATATATATGAGTTGCAGTAATCATAACCCCCCCCCCAGAAAAAAATTCTGGCTACGCCCCTGGCCGGCCTGTATTTTTGCCCTTTATCGAATTCGAGATTTCACTGAAATGAAAATGGGAATATCGGATATTTGATGTTGAAATAAAACCGATATGTCGATTTTTGGCCCAGTCCTACTGAGGGGCTGCTGCCCCCCCCCCCAAAAAAAATGGGACCCTTTACTTAGCTTACAATTGAACTTTATCTTTAAATTTGATACCCAGCCCACCCCGAAATAAAATCCTGGCTACGCCACTGTCAATAACACTAACTACGCCACTGCTTTAGGCCCTATTTTGTATTTCTCTGAATTACGAAAGAAAATAAAATCATTCCCCTTAAACGAAAAACAAGGTAAAAAAAAACGAAATCTGCTGCAATAAAGCGAAATGTTATTTTGCTTACTACAAAGTCCTTTTGTGAGAGCGCTTAATACCGCCCCTGTATACTTCATTAAAAGTGACAAGCACAATCCTAACTTTATTTCATTCTATTTCCCTTCACATGAAAATCCGCCACCATGTAAACTTAACGTTCCGTTTTTTTTTTTTTTTTTGAGGGTGGGGGCAGGGGGACATATATTGAAGTTAAAAGTAGAAAAGGGATGTTTCATTAAATTTTAAACAAATATTAAATCAGTCAGACAAGTTGGAAGGAGGGATTTTCTTAATTTTTTTTTCGGGGGGTAGATTGACCCCTCTTGCCCTTAGGAATTAACGCCTATGCCCCCCGCCAAAAGCAAACGATGTTCGACCCACTCCACACCCACAGACAGATAAAACTTTAAAATCCGACCACCAACCAAGAAATGAAACACCAAAGATTCGAAAAAAAAACTTCAATTAAATGAAACATCCTTTCAACTCTTTTCGACTCCGAGTCGATAGAAGATTCGAAAAAACCCCTCCAATTAAATGAAACATCCTTTCAACTCTTTTCGGCTCCTTTCGACTCTGAGTCGATAGAAGATTCGAAAAACTAACGAATCTCAACGATAGTATACAATCACCGAAACAGAGCGAAACACTGAATCAGTAAAGATTCGTTGCTGCACCAACTCAGTGACCAACTCACCCACACCCACTCATTTACTGTTTCAAATCATCTATCGACTCAGAGTCGTAAAGAGTCGAAAAGAGCCGAAAGGAGTCGTAAAGAGTCGAAAAGAGTTGAAAGAGTAAAGGAAAATCCCTGGGAACGGCAAAGGGAAAATAAGTTTTTCTTCCCTTCGCACTTGGAATGTATTTCCCTTGAGGGCTAGAGATTCGAATCAGTAGAGAGTGAGTGTAAAGACTGAGCCACTCAGTACCAAGATTCGAATCACTGATTCGACTCATCGAATCATTGGCCATCTCTAGTTAAAACAGTTGTCACATCCGTCAGATTTAACGGTAATCAGAAAAACCATCGAATACTCTTTAAAATTAATCCCGCTCTATAAGTATATATTAATAAGAGGGGCCTGCCCCACCGGCTAACCACCATCTAAATCAGAACTTCTTCCTATTATGTAACATAGTTGTTTTAATTATTTTATTTACCTTTATTGAAAAAATGCACGCATTTTACTCTATTTTAATTCTATCCATTAAAAAAACACTTAAAAATGTCAGTTACGATTTCTCCCTGTCTAAACCATAAACGGGCCATGGGCTTGTTCATCCCGAACTTGTCGTCCTTTCTCGGTTTACCGGGTTGCCGTATTTGACACTAGCCACCTCCGGCGACCAGTTGGTTCGCCATCTTAATAAATCTTGTTCGGAGAGAATCCTGTTCCTCACCGGCTTCCTGGACATTGAAATCTCTCAGATTCTGAATGGAATTTAAAATCAAGATGGTCACAAACAGGAGCGACCCTAGGGTAAGCGTCGCTCCCCGCTAACGTAAAAAATACGTCCCTTTTATGCTCTACTTAGATTTCGAGTTGGAAACAAAGCTTCGAAATGACGCCAATTCGAAGCGGGCGCCCAGATGCAATGCTTACCGTGTCGGGCCGCCCCTGATTACAAAAATAAGATGGTTAAATGATAGAAACCTACAAAAAGGTACAAATTATTTTCGTCCTATATTAATTCTGAAGAGCTTCTGGAAATATTGGCCTTTATCAAAAAACGGAAAGGGAAAAAAAAGTAAGAAAATCTGAAACACTTTCAGATTTTAAATACGCACTAAAGTGCTATATATTAAAAGGGTATTATAATCCATCGGCCTTCCTTAATTTCTTTCCTTATTCCATTAAGTTGGAAAGTATATCATTATTCACGAGTATGATTAAACAAAATTAAACTTGATATTTCTAACATCCCTTTTCTGGATGTAATACATTAGAAATAGATGGGAAAAAAGCTGCGCAGAAAAATGCACAATTCGAACTCAATGAATGTTTCAAAAACTTATTCAGGTGTGTTCATAATCCAAGTTAGGGATGGACGCGAGACGAGAAACAGGGTTGGCTCGTCTCCTGTCGCAGTAGTAAACCTCTGTCTCGTCTCGCAAACACTTTGTCTCTTCTCGGGTCTCGCAGAGAAACTGACTGTCTCGAGACGCGAGGTGTCTCGGGAGTCTCGCAAAATTAAGGACTGCGATTTTGTTACCATATTTATAATAAAATTAATACTAGTTTATTGAAAATTAATATTATCAATAACAATTAGTTACATATTACTATATTAGTACATATATTAGTTACCATATTAACTCATATGGTTATTTGAAATGATAAAAATTCGGATTTAATCGGTATATATAATGTGACATGACACCGAAAGTTTATTTATTTCCGAAACTGCGTAAATGTAATATGTATGGTTGATGGGAGTTTCATTTGCTTTTGAAAATATACAAAGCTTTGAATTTTGTCAGAAATGATGCAAAAGTCAGGACATGTTGCGCAAATAAAACTTCCCATCTGAAATCGAGTTGACAGTCACCGTACGCTACTAGTCCGAGAGACGTTAATAAGTGCCCAGGCTAGTATGAAGATCGGTCATGGCGGTATGTGGATGAGCGTCATCGTGCAGCAGGATCACATTTCTTCGAAAATAGACATTTCGTGCGATCCTGAATAGCCCGACGCTATTTCTTTAGTGCTTAACAATACGCATCAATATTAAAAGGAAACAGTGCTTATATTTCTGAACGGATTGGCGGCGGAGGTGTACGATGAAGGAATACGAAGGTGTACGATGTATACAAAATCTTGTTCAACGGTGCGATAAGTGAGTAAATGTACGAGTTGACTATGTGGGAAACAGCTTAATACATATATATGTAAAAATAAAAAGTTTCTAACGAAAAATTTAGTTGTTATTTTTTAATTATCAAACAGGTATTATTTTCTGGACATCCCTCCAATATGGTACGGTGTGCAATTCTAACTTTATTATAATTCTAATTTATTTAATTTTCAAGACAGGGAAATCTAATTAACAATTTAAAATCTGGAGGTATTTGGCCCTTTAGATTTTTTTAAAATAGTGGGAAAATACACATTTCATTGTTATTTAAGTGTACTAAGAATTAATATTTAATGAGAAATTATTGGAAAAAGCATGTTTTAATGTTAAAAAAGTTCCATATAAGAAAACATAATTTTTAGCATAAAATTTTACAGACCAAATAAAACCTTACCCAAGTATTGTACAAATACTTATTGTTGTGCAATTCTATTCGTAGGTTTTGACAAACCATGGTCGGAAAATTCATTATTCAAAAGGGATTTTTAATAGCAACATGAAGATGACGTTTCCTACAACTCATTGCTACGTCATTCTGTGTACTTATTATTTGCCTGGATTCAGAATTTCATAGCAATGTGGGGTAGGAAACGTCTCTTCATGCTGCTATTAACCCATTTGTGCCTGGATATTTTTGCGACTTTCTTCGATTTTTACTGATAACAGAAATAATAGATAAATTTCTGATGTGAACTTCTTGAAGAAGGGATGATTTCTTTTAAAATCATTATGCATAAAAATCGAAATATCAACATCCTACTGGGTCATGTTAAAATATTTTGTAGAGTTGAGGCTCAATACTCATGAATAAAGGCTAGGAAAAATAAATAACGTTTTCGACTAATAGCGAAAATGCCGTCCCAAAAAAGGGACGCCAGGCATAAATGGGTTTTAATAATCACTTTGGAACAAGTGATAAAATTACTGAATAGTGAACTTTCCGATCATTATTCGCCAAAAAACAATGTATCTTTCACAGAAAACACTTGATTAAAATTGATAGTTTAACAATTCTACTTTATTTCATTGATGAAAATTTTGGAGAGTAAATCGTTGTTTTTTAAATTTGATTAGAAAGTTAGGCGAACGCTTTAACATCTTTTCAAAATTGATAATTAACAGGTAAGTGAAAACGACGTTTTTGACCCCACATTGATATGCGGGTGTGACTCCTTAATATGACTCTAACATCCCCTTAATATTTGCCAGAACTATTTTGAAAAAACCCTGTATATAATATATATATATATATATACATATACAGAGAGAGAGAGAGAGAGATAAACTAATAGGTTCGTACGCTGAAAAAATGTTTTGTTGAATCAACAACAATTTTGTTAAAATTATTTGGTTATTTCACTAAAACATTTTGTCAATTACCAAAGACTTTTACTAAGGAGTTCTGTTAAAATAAACAAATGTTTGTTAATTTACCCAAACTGTTTGTTTGAATGGTTTATTTTGTTAAAATCAACAAAATTGTTTGTTTGAATTAACAGAATTTCTTTGTTTACTGGTATGTTCCTGGCTCATTTAGCAAAATTATTTTGTTGATTTTAGTATGTTAATTTTTAACCCTTAAACAGTTGGTTGAAAGTTTCGGAGGTAAAACTAATTAATTATCTATTCATCAAAATTTATATTTTTATTTTAGCGCTTTTATATACATACAAGTGTAATTTTCCTCGTCAGGTTTTTTTTTTTTGCCTCCACAGATTCTTTCCCTAGTAAGAGAATCAGATTATTCAAATTTCGTGATGAGCGTGTTTTTCTATTATGTTCTCACATTCAAAATAATCTTATACTTCGCCGTCCGCATGTCTCCTAAAAATTTCTTCACTTGGCTCCGTGTTTAGGTAGGTGGTCGTAAAGGTTTTCGTGCAATAGACTAGTTTCTGACCTTCTGTTTTTGGCCTTGGAATACTGTTATCGAAACATTAGAAACTGGTGTAGTGATCAAATAAATGGAAAATACTAGTATGACGTTACGACACCATTGTAGTGTCGCCGGCCGTTTAGAGATACTTTACGGACGAAACCACTGTAGTGTCGCCAGACGACATAGTGTTAATATCAAAATTTTGGTGAATATTTACCACTTGCAGATGAAAGCAACCAATGTATATACTATAATGATAAAAGAAGAGAGAGAAGTCAAAAGACCGTTAGCCATAAATATAGGTAAGTAAGCACACACATAACCGCTGAATTCATTATTTTAAATGAGCGAAATATTATTTAAGCAGACTGAATACATAATTAGATAAATTAAGCAAGGTAAAAATACTTTATCAGAATAAGAAAAATGTGTAATATGCTAAGAGTAACGTTGCTTAAATACAACTGCTTCTCTAATTCCGTTGTTAATAATATAAACTGTGTCAATCAAACTTATTCCACGTTATTTTTAAACGCTGTTTTCGCGTTTATATTGCATGTGTGGGCGTACTTGATAAGTTAGTACTTGTTTTGATCTATAGTTTAAAATTTAATACAAATTACAATCACAACGAATCACGGAAAATATTCGAACCATGAGAAAACACGGAACAGTATTTATTTTAACAAGGCATGCGCTGATTAAGCAACAGGGGTGATTTTGGGGGGAGAATGTGTCCTTGACAGCTTTGATATAAAAATTAAATCGGATCACTCGGAATAAGCGCAAAACGAATGAAATATATAGTAGTGCAAACATTGCAACCGTCTATTGTTAAATGAAATAAGCCTTTCGTTATCTGAGCTATCAATTTTGAATATGTATATTTCTTTTATCACGAAGACGGCTGTGATTCTGACGCTTTACTTTGTCTGACAAATCTGAGATTAAATTGTTTAACACTATGTAGATTAAAAAAAATAAAACAAAAATATAAATTTTAATGAATAAGTAAAATAATTAGACTTACTACAGAAACTTTCGACTAACTCAATAAACCCTCTATCCATTAGTATATCTTGTATTCGTTGTTTTAGGGTGGTCTGGGGTTTTTAGCTTCATTCAGGCGAGATGCTTTGTACGCATGAATATCCGTGTTATGGTAGAATGAGCTATCTTGAATTAAAAACAAAAATTGCCATGGAGTTAAATCTGTACATCAGCGAAGAGTACATGAGGGCACAAAACACCAACAAGGGTCAGGATGACCTCCGGGTGTCCAGGATGAAGGAGATTTCATGTAACCCATAGTTCAACGAATTAATATAATAGACGTTACGAACTGTTATTGAAAAATCTGGTCTTTCGGATACCTCGCACTGCTTATTGACGCATGCGTAAATTGATTATTGAAAGTTTCTGATTGGTACTAATTTTAACCAAACGTTTCGTTCATTTCAAAAAGCATTTTTTCTTAAAATCGATTTGGTTGAATCAAAAAAACTTTTTCAAATCGACAAAACAAAATTACCCAACTGTTCATCCAACAAATTTTGTTAAATTCTACAAAACACTTTTTATTGTGTAGATAATGCAGGGTACCAAGCAATTAACCAAAAATTTGAATTGTTTAGTAAAAGAGTGTGAAAAGACATAAAAGAAAAATATTTACTTCACGTATAAGTACGCTTATTCCGATTTAATGCACAAGATTTTCGAAGTGCTTCCCATTACTTGCAACAGTATGGCGAAGCCTATAAAATCTAAGTTGTCCGAAACTGAATGAATGGTTCGCAGAAAGATGGCCAAAATTTATGCAGGCATGGACGAAATTTCAGCAGAAAATGAAAATCTTCTGTTCTATGATCAAATTCAGCATTTTACTTCTGCGAACTGCTTGCAAAGACGCGAACTTTTACTGAAAAACGCTTGGAGCTAATGCTGCGCCAAAGTACAAAATTTAAAACTCGTATTAATCAAACTCGTTTCGTAAATTTAAAACCACGTAGTGTTGTGTCACCAAATGTTACGTCGGTATGACGTCCCAATAAACAGTTACTGAATTTTCAAATTTTCGGTATCCTGTATTTGAAATGACGGCAAACGTATATAATCAGTACTTTTACATTTCAGAGAATTGAAAGGTAACCCCCTGAGTGACGCTTGAGTTTAGACCTAAAAGTGCGAAATTATAATCATAGAACGAAATATCTGTAAAAGAAATATTTAAGCTGTTTTCTACTTTAAGGGACTGTTTTATTTTTTCTCCATCTTATCGAATGCCATAGCTGTCTTTTCTACATTTGTTAATTTTCTTCATCAAGGTTTTAAGATAAGAACACTTTAAAAGAGAAATTTAAAACTCAAGATAAAATCTTCCTTGATTTAGGTATAATCAATCAAGCGATGTATAAAAGGAAAAGCATGGTGTAGATTATTTGAATAAAAATACATTGTTAATATCTTTTTTTTATCTGTAGTCCAGAAAACCATACATTGAAGACAAGATCTCTTCGGATAAAAAGTTAAGATAAAGATTGATTGCGTTACTTAGACGGCTCATTTTTACTGATCTAATCAACTGTTGAAAGATTTAAAAATGTGACTTTTAGTTTTGCTCGCATAAAATTACTATCCTAAATAACATTAATAAGTTTTAGACTGAATTTAACTAAAGAACAATCCTTATTATATGATTTTTAATGGTGTAAGTGACGATGCGATTATCACAGAACTATATGACCTTTATGAGCTTTTATTGGCTTCTTAAATAAAATTCTAAATCTTTTTGACAGACATGTACTAGGATGTTTAATAGGGTGGGTCGAAAAAACTGAATTTTTTATTTTCGGAACGCTTTAGTGCGGAAAAGTTGCCTACTCAAATAAAAACATAATGACATAAAAAAATTAAAATCGGTTAGCACCTTCCGTACTTAAAATTTATGAAAAATTGCAAAAATCACGATATTTTTGTAATTTTTTCTGTTAGTTTAAACTTTTAAAATAAACACGCTTTAGATTTTCTTGTTTGTTTTAGGGTTTAAATAACGTAAATAAATTAAATTCCGATCAATAATCTAATATTTTCAGTCCGCGCAACGTCTTTGAAAAAACAGAAATTTGCCATTTTTTCCCCAATTTTCACTGTGCAACTCTTCGCTTGTTTTAACAGAAAAAGACGGCCTAGAATTGACTACGTGGAGGTGGTTGCACGTCGAATTCCACCCACACCCTACCCAACTTACCATCCAATTGTTGGGTGTGGTATTTATGCTATATTTACAAAGATTTTCCATAGTAGGATTCTTTGCTAGTGTTTTTAATTTTTTGTTTTTTAAATCAGCTACACATTTAAAGTCTGATTTTTGGGAGAAATAAGGCATAACCGATCTGGATTTCATTGTTGATCGGATGTAGTCATCTCTATTCTAAAGTTCATGTCCACACACTTTATATGAAACCTCTGTCACAAGTTTAACGCATCTCTCCACAGCCTGGGTGTGACAAGGAAATTCTATTAGACGATGCTGGCAAGAGTGGGTCAATAACGGTAGATATCAGCATCAAAATGGTAGTGGTTGACAGAGGCAGAGGGACATTGTATTAACCATTTCTGGCACATTGACAGAACAGCGGTACTTTGACGACATCCTACGACCGGTTGCGTAACCGTTCCTCTTGCTACACCCTGGAATTACTTGTAGACAAGATAATGACCGGCCGCATACGACATGTGTTGCTATAAATTGTCTTCAAGCTGTCTCTGTACTTCCTTGGCCATTTAGGACGTTATGGGAAGGCGATTCAAACCATGATGTTGCCGATTTAGCCCAACAGTTGGAGAGAATTATGCAAGAAATTCCGAAGGACACCATCCGGGAACTTTATCAGTCTGTGCTACGCCAGGTGGTAGTTTGCATAGAGGCCAGAGGTGGACCAACGCCTTATTGACTTCCTCTTTTTGTAATAGTCAAACTCTACAATAAATCATTCAATTGTTCGGAAATTTTAATCGTCCTTTTTTTTTCTTTTTTCTTTTTAGTGTATGTTCTTTACATCCACCAATTTTTATTGCAATCGGAAAATTTCTTCTAGGTGCGTCGTTTTTTCTTGTTATACTGTGTAATTTAATAAAGTAACAACTGTAATTCAATTTAATAAAGTTGAACAGAGAGAAATAATATGATCTCTATAGAATAGATGTAAAGAGTAGATGAAGATAAGAAGATTTGTTAGACAAAAGTATTCATGTGTATAATCAATGGTATTTTTGTAGCATTTATATTCAAAAAATATCTCTCTGGCGAGATAGAAATTTAAAATACTCACAAGTAGGAAATAAAATGAATTCTTTACCGTTGACGTAAAGCAATAGTATACAGTGGGCTCGTGCTACAACGGGATCTATCTTACGCGAATGTATATTACTCCTCACCAGTAACGGGCAATTTTTCGCCAACAGTAACAAGAGCCAATATCATTTATTCATTACTTTATGTAGAAAATGGTAATATATAGTTAAGCAATAGTTTAAAACAGTTAGAGTGATGTTTAAAAGTGCCTAAAAGACTATGTATATGTTTCGAAATATCCCTAATAGCACAGATGGTCACAAAACAGTCGCTGTAACGTCACAGAGGGTCACAACTGTCACAGGACTATCACAAACTAGTTACATTGTGACTTGTGAGTGATGCGACTCCACTGTGTGGTCACTGCGACCCGTTCTTCGTTACCAGTCACCAGGTGACGTCACTGTGAAGTCACCCTGTGACTACTGTGTGATCGGTCACTAAGCAATCGCTTTGTGAAGTCACTGCGGGACTGATTTGTGACTGCCGGTTGCTGTGACGTCATAGTGACTGTTCTTTAAGACTTAGCAAACAAACTTATTTGTAATCACATTTTTTTTGAGTGATACCTTATTTCAAATATTTAATGAGCAAATGCTAACGTGATAACGACTAATATGATAAAATCTCGTAGTTTTAAAGTAGTGGACTATGGTTGTAGTGGACTAAGTTATTAATTTTAAAAATAAATTATTTCATTTAAAAAATATCATTTATAAAAAAAAATATTATTCCAAAATGTACAAGAGTTCAGAATTGTAACCGGAGTCTGTGTAAGGAAATAATGAAATACATATATTCTATGACATGCATTAAAAAGTTAACGGCGTGGTACTGTTTAAAATGTACCGGACCAGCACTATTTGGCGGCAATGGGCCTGTATATATTTCGTAGTGTTAGCATAAAATTTCGTTATTTTAATTAAATAATATTATTTTACATTCATACTGTGTAGAAGTGTTTTCCGTACACCCAAAGGCAGGGTCACAGTTAAGATTTTTTTTTGGAAGGGGGAGGGGGTGTAAGGGGAAGAGTTCATATTGTGCTTTCAAATATTTTAGTACTAAAACTAAAATAAAAGTAATGAGTTCAGTATGCTATAAAAATGTTCGCTACATCCACAGTGAACCCCCCACCCTGTATATGAGTTCCTATGTACAGAATATGAATTTTATCTTCTTATAAAATTCATATTCTGTATTCATTATTTTTATAATTCATATTAATTTTTCACAATTTTGCTAAAATTTTCCTGAAAAAATATACTTGAAGATTTTTTCTGCGTTAACCCCTTTTAAAATCTACCGTCATGTAATAGTCAAAAATAGAACTTCGGAATTATAGGAATTATATTTTTTTTTACCTTGGGGCCTCACATGGAAAACTAGATACGCAGACCAGACGGCTAGCCCAAGAAATTCTTGTGTGCTCAGCTAACTTGACGACAGCTCCCGTTTACAAGCCTCGATTTGTTATCGCGGATTTGGCTACATTAATTCAGATTTTTTTTATACGTAGTACAGATGAATTTTTTTATGCGTTTGAAGACAGAAAATAAAAAATTGCTTGTCTATTTTAATAAGAGGTATGTATAAGTGTCATTATATATGTTTTTTTTTTCAAAGGATCTTTTAATAGTTTATTGGAAATTTCAGGGGCTGCCGATACGGTAAAGTAAGCATCGCATCGAGGCGCTGTTTTTGGGGGGCCGCAATATCGAGCTCAAAACGTGGAAAATGTATAAAAGGAGAGCCTTTTTTACGTTTGCAGGGGGGCACCACGTACCTTAGGGTCGCTCCTGGAAAATTTTACAAAATTGCTGCTACCTCGTACTCCAAGGGGAAAAAAATAGATAATATGGTATAGCATAATAATAAACAGAAAAGAGCAGAGAAAAAATTCGAAATAACTAAAAATTCCGAACAATATATATTCTCGCAGAAAAAAGTGATAAATAAAAAAATTCTAGGAATCGACAAAAAATTCGCATTATCCAAATTTCACGGAAGAATAGTACGCACGTTTCAGGTGGTACAAAGGGTCCACCCTTCTTTTAAGGAGCGTGGTGAAGGAGGGTCGACCTTTTGTACCATCCGAAACGTGCATACTGTTTATATGATTTTTGTTTAAGTGAGTTTATAATAACATTCTATATGCATATAAGCAATTAACGGCGTTTCCATGCTTAACCTTTTCACTCTCATTATTGAAAAGATGCAGTGGAGAATACTATCCTGGGACCTGAGTCGGAGGACTTTTAAAGGGTTCTAATGGGCACTCACGTTACATCTGGAGAAAACCAACCAAAACTCCAGACTATTAGATCGACAGCTCCACGAATTGATCCGAAACCGGGACCTTCGCACTTCAGTATTCATTATACAATATTCAGACTCTTTTGTTTACATATATTCGATAAATTTTCTTACCCTTATTATCGCATGGGCAAATCGGGACTTTGCCCAGGGTCCCCGGTTCGAAAGTGCCTCAAGTTTCAAATGTTGCTCTGAAATATTCTATTATGTCAAACTTTTATGAAAAAGAAAACAAATTTTATAGATGGGGACCCCCAAATTCATCAATGCCTGGGGCCGCTGGGGATCATAATCTGGCCCTGTAAATTTTTATAAGCTACGTTCGGGCTAAATGAACAGTGTGTCATTATATTCAAATTCCTTACAAACATAAAATAAGAAGAACTTCACTTTCCAGAGCAATTGAGAAAAACAAAAATCACAGCAAAAGGAAAACAATTTTAATATAGTAAAATTTAATATAACAGCTATTAAGGCAAATTTTAAGCTAAATAATTACAATATATATGTATATATGTAATATATATATATATATATATATATATATATATATATATAATGCACATAAAATACGAAAGACGAAGTTAATATGGTGCAGGGAGGGGGACCGCTCTAGTTATGCTTTTAAAATTGGCGACTTTGGCGCATTTCCGGTGCAACAACCATTATCTTTTTTTGGGGGGGCTTTAATTTCGTCGCAGACGTTGAGCAACGAGAGAGTTATAATTGATGAATTATGAATCAAGTACATTTTTAGGATACAATTTTTCCGATTTCTCATTGAACTTTCGAAAAGTTTAATTGCTTTGGTTAATTGTTAAGCTGTTCAAGACAACTAATTTGGTTTCGTCGTTTGGAGCTATATAAGAATAGCATTTGCTTCAATGTTGAAACCATGTTAGTTTTGATACAACATTAATTCTACAAATTACTTGGATAACACTATTAAAGGTAAATTTTTACTTTCACTGTTTTTAATATACATAATCTCATAGCGTATTTTAATGTATAAAATTATTTTCTTCCATAAAATTTGAGTTATGTAGTTATGCAACAGGTATAGATGTAGAAATCTCTATTTAGAATAGCTAACATAAGAAAAATCATTTGATCTAAACAACCTGTACAATACATAGCAAAATGTTAGGTGTGTGTGTGCGTAACCATAGTACAGCTTTTTTATTATTTATGTTGTGTTTGACTGCTGTGATCTTGCTAGGTGCATCAAAAATGTAAGTATACATATTAGTATTATGAAATGTTTGTTTTTACTTCTTTAATTCATCATTATCTGGAATTTTCTAGTTATGTTTATCTTGTCAACATGGGCCTGTTGACTCCTTAGGCAGATAGCCCTCGTGTAACCAATCTAAAAAGGATGTTTGAGGCATAACTAAACTAGAATGTCCCACATTTTAATAACGTACAAAACTTAAAATACCGTTATAACGAAATTTTAGAGACCTCAAACGCTTTCTCTTAATTTACTTTGAAAACTAATAATTGCTTGTCTTTCAAAATAGTCCCATACGAGTAATGTCGTGACGAGGGTTGCGGTTGCGACACTTTTGTGATATCGGAGTCGCCATTGTGACCAATATGTACCGGCACATTTCAGTTGCAGTGTGATCGCGACTACGCTGTGGCGACGCATTGTAGTCACATCTGTGACTGCGACCGCTCTGTGTCGTCACTAAAGGGTCACAGCGGCAACCGTTGTCGCAGTTGTGACTACTCTGCGGGGTCGCATTGTGACGTCACCGTGGGCGGACATAGGGACTGTGGCGTGACTAAACGGCGGCGTCACAGACTCTTTGTGACTCTAATGTCACTGTTTCGCGTGGTCACTTTTTAGTCACGGGTGACAGTTGTCCTATTAGGGATCTTATACATAACATATCGCACAGCACAAAATTTTCACTTAAGTGAGCATTCTTGGAATACATGCCGACCGTAAGTCTTGATTCCACAGTATTTGACAATCTCTAGCCATGATCTGAATAACGAATTCTGTCATTACAAATGTGAGCTCAGTTATGAATTAAAACTTGTCTATTGTCATGTGTTAAAACTATTTGAAGTTTTGCGATTTTTCATAAAATTCTAGGATGCAGAAATTTTAATTAACAATCCGTTTGATTATAATATTAGAATCCACTATTAAGATTAAAAACAAACAAGTATGTATAAAAATAATTTTTCGCTTTTTCTTAAATAACTTTCTAAGAAGCTTGAATAGTTTACTTCACATGTGATTGTAAAATCAAACCATTAGTATACAGTGCATTTAAAACACATAGAAACAACATTAAAACTAATTTCTTTTCACACTTTTATTGGGTTTCTTTATGTATTCTTATTTCATTTTAAAATTATTCAGTCTGTTTATTTTAAATGTATAGAAATCCACTTGAGAGTTAGAAACTAATTCCTAAGGTACATTCGGGTGGCACAGCTACAATCAGAAATACTGGCTATGCATTTAGTGATATGAAAATCTCTTTTATAACACTTTGGATAATTAAATTATTTAATGAATGTTTGAACGTAATCCTTATTCCTTTAATTTCGCTTTGATAACTAAATACCTCCAAGTATCTGTCCTTTAAGTGCATGGGTTCTAGCAATCAAAATATATTAAGCTGCGTAAGCTGGAAACACTTTTCACATTTATTCACCATTTACTTTAAGATGTTATCTGTTCGAATGTTCTGGAACGGATTTTATAGGTTTTCAAACCATTCCATTTTATTTGTCATTTATAGATAAATCTATTTTTATGATTTCATGAAGATCCTTAAGTTGGCTTTAAATACTATTTTTGAAATAAATAAGCTATATTTTAAATAAGTTTGATCATATGAAAAGATTCCTCAAAGCAAGGGCATATTGTTTTTGTGGTTATTTTTTACCAAAATAAAGTTACGATTCAGTCATTCAAATGTTTTTGAGAACCTGCTTTTGTCGTCAATTTTGTGCTTAACATTCGCAATTCTTTACGATTTCAGTTAAACTCAAATATATATTTTAAGTGTGTTTGTAAAAACAAAGATGAGTCAGATTTTGAAGCATTTTTATGCAAAAAAGTTTAGTTTTATAAACTGTAATAATATTTTTTGAATAAAATTAGAAACTTTGAGAAACCAACTGGATTATGGAAACTGGACCAAATTATTATGGAAGCTTTGAAACAGTTGGAAAAACTGAAATTCTTTGCTTATTTTGTCATGTGATTTTAATATAGTTTTAATGAAGATTATGCAATTTTATGCTATAGTTTTAGCACTATGATCATAAATAAGATAATCTCAGTCGAGTTAAATTTTCTGAGTTAGTCTATTTTTCAGTCATAAAATATGTATAGTTGTACTCTGAGTTTTATTAAAAAAGCTAGAATATTTTGATTGGCGCTATCAACTAACTACATTTTTGACTTATTTATGTTAATGTTGAAAATGCTCAAGAAGGAAAAGAAGTTTAACTTTTTAAAAATCTCTAATAGTACACTATATTGCACTATAAAAGATTTTCTGACGTATAAAGTTCGAGATAATATTTTAATTTAGTATAAATTACACGCTACTCATTTCATTATGATGAAAGCATGTTAATACACTTGTATTAACCATTCCCTAGGAAATGGTTAATACAGTGTCCCTCTACATTGTATTAACCTTTGTAGACTAAAAAATTGCTAAATACAAAAATCTCTCCTCAGAAGTTGTTAGCTCGAATTTAATGCGATTCCCACTGCGCGTTCTTTTCATTATACAGAAACAAAATAACATACTGCTTTTGCTAAACACTAAGCTAATTAGTGTATTTATATTATTATTAGAGTTTCGATACACTTTAATTGGATAGAACAAGACTCTAAAATCGAAGTCTAATTATTGCCTTTCTGTAGCACAAAAAGTGATAGAATGTTTAAAGATTTTTAAAGAGACATCCAAAGGCTCAATTTCAGTTTATAATTTGCTTTGAAGGATCACTGTTTAAACAAATAAATTTTCCTAACAAATAAATCGCAAAAATAGTTAATCATAGCGTGTCTTTTGTAAATTAAACTATTAGTTTAATTTACAAAAGACACGCGCTATGTTTTTCGGAAACAAAAATGTTTTAGTTCCTAAAATCATATTGCTTTAATTAATCTATCATCATTTAAACAGCGTTACAAAAAATTTAATGTAAGCAATATCCAAAATGTTCAGTTCAGATTCCTAATAATTATTTTGAAGTAATCACATTAAAAAGGTATTTAATAAATACGGATCAAAATCCATATTACTATTTATTATTTTAGATTTATTTCAATTATTAGAAATAGTCATTCAAAAGACAAATTTTTTTATGTATAAAAATTAGTGAAATAAGTCTTAGTTTTAAAATAAAGAAATCGCAAAGAAAAACATTTGAAAAATTTACATATAAATAGAAACTCATTCTCCGTTCAATATAATACTGGCTCGTGTGCTGATCACTAGTAAATCAAAAAATACGCGAGGCTAGTAAGCTGATATTGTCACTACTACCTCGAAAGATGCGCAAGGCTCGTGTCGTGATATCCTATCTCGAAGGATACGCCAGGCTTGTGCACACCCTCTCAAAAGAGTGTTCGAGTATAAGCAAAATTTCCTATTATAGCGTTGTGAATAATTATTGAGTTTTTAAAAACTTAGAACTACGGGAAGTTCTAATTATACAAAGCCTAATTCATATTTTATGATAAATAATTTTAATATACGAAACCAACGTAGGAAATTTATCTCGTACTCGAATACTTTTCGAGAGAGTGTACAGATAGTATTACTTACCTGAATGATATCCGAGGCTCTTATACTGATATCGTCACTACCTCCTAGGATACGCGAGAATTGTGTGCTGGCATAATGTTACTTCTAAGAATGTGTGAGGCTCGTGTTCTAACGTCATTAACCACCTCTAAGGATAAAGAGGCCTGTGCACTGACATCGTCACTACTTCGAAGGATGCGCGAAGCTTGTATGCTATCATTTACATTATTAGGAGTAAAATCAAAGGTTTAGGAAGATCTAGATATAACATTCAATGCTCCAAATCGTGTCCTTTTCCACTCCAAAAATGTCACACCAGTTTTGTCACCCGTATGACTGCCACCAATAAAAATTTTAACAGATATTATGGAAATATTTAGATAGTATTTGATTCTATTTCTAATATTTAGATAATATTTGATTTTATTTCTATTCAAAACACGTATTGCCCAAGAAAAATTAAAAGAAACAAAAACATTTAAGTAACTGCCATTGTACGCATTTATATGTTACTAGTACGGCTACCGCTTGCAGGATGATGTTTTCTCCCGCTTCATTCCTATCTATAAGTAAATTTTGAAACGAACACGTACGATATTTTATTTTATTTAGATCTTTAACCCTCTCTCTAGCACCGGGATATACATGTTACGCAGGCAGTTTCAAATGAACCGTATGGTACAAACATGCTTTGTATTAATATGAATGCACGTCCCACTGGTATTCCTTAAAGTAACCGACAACTCAGTCTACCCCCCCTCCTCCTTCCCATAGGGTGCAGTAAAGTCCTTTCGCAATACATTTTTCCCCTCGCAAGTATTCATTACGCGGCATTTTTTTCTCTCTCGCGGCCATTTTAAAGCAGTGTATCACACAGTGAGATGCCGGGTGCTTGTAATGTCAAGTATTATTATCAAAGTTTTTATTGTAACTACTATAGTAATAGACATTACGAGACCTATGTGTCCCAGTGGTATGTTTTACTTGGACCTATATTTCATTATATCCTTATTACAGCAAAATATGTGTAATTGAGTAAAAGTAACAGCTTTTCATTGCTTTTCCCAATCATTATTTCACTAAGAGTGGAACGCATGTAACCCCCGAAAAAATACCAATGGGACATACTTCTGCCACTCAGCCCTATCAGCCCTACCCTCTAAAATTAGGCGATTTAAGTAAAACTTTGATGAAAGTAGATATTTTTAAAAATGTAGAAAGACTGATGCCTGATGCTGACATCATTTACTACCTCGAAAGATAAGCGAGACTTGATATCATCTTTAGCTTGAAGAAAGCGCGAGGCCTGGGTGCTGACATAATAACTACCTCGACGGATGCGCGATGTTAGTGTGTAGACTGATGCCTTGCATTTTTACTCAACTTACCTTGAAGAAATGTGAATGTATAAACGTGAATATACGCTGCTCATCATTTACATTTCTTCAGTATAAAAAAAGACAGTTTGTGATCCTAATATGTATACTAAGATTTAATTATCTTTTAACAGTTCTGATTGATAGAACAATAGACATCGACACAGAAGAACAGTTAACGCTAAATACGGCTAAATATGGACAGCCGTTGCCATTACTCGATTAAATTACCAGAAACGTGGTGATCGAACGAATATCTAATCGTGTGCTACAGAGCCCAGCTGTGTCAAAGAAGTCCTTTGTCTCAGTGGCACGCGCTTCGGAGATTCAATTTATAGCCTGTAACGATTTCGGTGTGGGATGGTAGCGTTGTAGACAACAGCTAAGTACCAATTTCTGGTGAGAAATTATTTATTTACAATAAAGGTAATCTTGATCATATATTTATTCACATGTACTATACACATATATACATTAAAAAAAATGCGGGTTCGCTGAACTGTCAATAGAATAACTAAAAGTCCTTTCAATCGGGCAGCGCCCGATTGAGAGGATTTTGACTTATTCAGAAGAAAAACTTCCGGTCAACGCCAACGCTGTCGATCTATTTACGCAAACTCTTTGAAGGAGTAGTCCTTTGTGAAAACTGTCCGCAAAGGCGACACTGCGTCTGCCTAAAAGGCGGTCCTTTTTGGAGATTTCCGCAAGCCATGTTGCTGATTGTGTGGTGGCAGCTTCTGCACTTTATCAGTGGTGGGATAGTCTGGGCGATCTTTCCAGTTGTTTTATATCGAAGACAATAGCATGTCCGCTGTTCAAGGTAAAAACGCTTAGTTCAGGGACAAACATTAAAATTTAACATATTACTACTTCTAAATCACATTTATGATTGAATGCCTAGTCTAGTATCGAATAAAATACTTCAGTAGTGATTTCTTATAAGCTTTATTATTTATATGTGACATAATGTGCTTAAAAAACTTTTTAAAATGTCATAGAAATAAGATGTTTAAGATATAATTTTTCTATCAATTTTTGAATACCCTTCATCTATTTGTGGGGACGTCTACATATTTTCACTGTTCTGCAGTGGAAACTGAAGGAATCGGCAAATGGGAACTGTATCGAAACTGAGCTCCAATTTTAGGAATTTAGATAGAGGTGTGTGGAGAACGGTACCGTCAAACATGTGGTCCCTTAAGCTGCAATTGTAATATTTTTACATTTTAAGTTAAAAGACATAAGAACGTTTTAGTCGTTTTTTGCGTGGCTCAATGTGATGATGAATTGCATAGTTTTTCAGAAAGCACGACTATAATGCATTATATTCTTGACATTTTTTCCATTTCATTAATTGAATTTTTCGGCTTAAAATTTGAAGAGATATCTTTAACAGATTTCATTCAAAGTATTAAATTGCCACTCTTGTTTTGAGTATTTTTTTTAATCTTAAGAAAAATATCTTGATATTCGAGAAGGAGAAAAAAAAGGGGGGAAAAAAACTTTTTTCAACCTAACCACACTATTGATCGTCAGAGTAGAAAAAGTTATTGAGGTTAAATGTGATTTATTTTTCCTTCAAATTTTATTGCCTTCTACCATTAAGTGTTCCCCTTTTTTTATTTTCATTATCTTTCGTTATATTATTATATTTGATGAAAAATATAATTATATACCACAAATAATTATTCTTAATGTATTTAAAGACAGAATATTAATAGTTTTGGCACTCTATTTTTAAAAATTTCATGGTGATATACCATATTTTATTTCTCCTGAAATTATAGATGTATTCTGATTAAGAATATTTAATTACTGTTTCGACCTTGCTACATGTAGTTTTTTTTTTTTATGCATGTGCTTTCAGCTCTTTGGTACGTGGATTATAATTTTAAAGTTTTATTTGTCTTGTACACCTTCCCAAGAAAGTATTCGAGCAAGAGTGAAATTTCCTATTTTAGATTTGCGAATAATAATTGAGTTTTTGCAAAACACACAATCTGACAGAAATATGGAAATTCATATTTATACATAGCCTAATTCTACGATAAATAATTTTTAATATACAAAACCAACGTAGGAAATTTATCTCTTGCTCGAATACTTTTTTTTTTTGGGGGGGGGGGGTGTATTTCCTGTTCGTAGAATGAAAAGTGATGTTAAAAACTTATTGTCCCAGACGTGAGAAATCTAATACTGTCTTTTACATGGCAGAGTAATTAAGCATAGTTAGTAACTATATGTACCTTTACTTCTTTAGCTGTCTTCAGAGTCCTCGAGTGGAGACGAGGACGACAAAAGGTCATTAAAAACAATCATTTATTTTAAAAAAAGGCCCAAAATTAAGCTTCACAGGGCAGCTTGACATTAAGGGAAAATTTACTGTACTATAAAAAATGGATAAAAATTAAAATCTCTCCTAACAAGCAGCTTTTGTTTTATAACTGGCATACTAATACTTCTCACTTACTCCCTGCGGCAAAAGAAAACAGCAACAAATGAAAAGCTTACCTAGCTCAGATCTAGGACATAACATACAATAGACAATGTATTTATACAGGCAAAGGCCGGAAGAGCGGAGGCGCCCCCTTCCGGATTCGAGATTCGCCCGAATCAAGCGCATGAATATATACGATCGGCCGAGGAACGCCGACTACCGGCGGAAGGAGGAAACTTCATTTCAATTAAAAACTTCGGCCGAGTAGGTTCTGCTTTTGAATACGCGATAAGCGTAATAGCAAGGGTTTACGGATTAATATCAAATTAAAGTTACTCAAACATAATTATTATGTTTGTTTTATAAAAAGAAAAAGTAAGTAATTACGAATTTTTTTTTATAAGGGGCAGGAATTTAGGAATTTAGATTGAATTTAGATTGAACTTTGATTTTTATCCTCCTTACAATGTCCCTCCTCCTGTCATTTATAAAGTTTAATCTGTAGATTAATGAAAAAAAAAGGCATGTTCAAGTTAAAGGAAAATTCTGCTCCGATTAGCTTGTACACTGAACAAAAACAAATGGTTACACATAATCATTTAATCAGTTAATTCTCAAGCATGTTTTTTTTCAAAAGACAATCTTACATTGGAACAACATTATGCATCCAAAAAATAAATAAATAAAATAAAATAAAATAAATTTTAAAAATAACCTAAATAGCGCGAAGACACATTTACCAATACTTTTAGTTCTGAAAAGGACCAAAGATACAACTCTTTCATACACTTTACATACTTCACATACTTGGGCCCGTGATTTCACACAACAATCATTCCACAAAACTGAAAATGTACAACTGCGGGAAAAAAAACTGCGGGCGTCGTTCGTCGTACAATATAAAGATCCTCGTATTGGTAAATGTGTCTTCGCGCGCGTTCGTCGTACAGCAAAGTTACTTATACAAATCGTTTACAAAAGACATACACTTTAATTTGCTATGCATAAAAATTGCATAAGGGGCAATCTCGATATTAAAATTCGCACCAACGTTTTTTCCACATAGCAACCCCTAGATTTCACTTCATATCTCAAAAATTTAGCTTATTTTAACCCCGTATACCAATTTCAATAAATTTGAACTGAAAATGAGTGAGTTATGAGCTTTTAAAATCCCCCTCCCCCTATGTTAAAATATATTTTCATACTTTAATTCATATCTCATATTGATTACAACGTATGATATTTCAATTTGAACAACACCACAATTTGAAACCTCATCAGAAAGTGGGGGGGGGGACTTCTGAATATTGGCACCCCTCGGAAACTGCTAGCGACCGCCGAGAGAACTTTCGGAACCACGGATTTAACGTGCACGTACAACACGTGTACACGGTTGTCACTTTTACCAAATAAAATTATGTCATCGACGTATTAAAGTAAAATAAGGATTTAAGGAACACATTCGTTCAGACTTTTTATCTTTAAAATAATATATATAATTTTGACATCCGTCGGGCCTCGGAACATCTTTCCGGATCCAAACTGCTCACTGCCGTTTGAATTTGCTAATTAAATCGCGACTAAATTTAAATTCATCTTCTGATGAAAATGGCGCTGGAGGTTCGTAATACGGTTGTTGCAAGGTAAACTGCGGTTGAATTTCCTCGTCAATAGTGCTTTCAGATCTTACGTCAGAATTCTCACTATAGTCACTTTGAGAAAGTTCGGAATCGGTCAGAAGTTTGACAATACTCGGGTAAGGTACTCATTACAGCTCCACTGCGCGTTTGGTCGCTAGTCTTCTTTAAAGGAAACGTTAATAGTTTCGGTGATTTTATTTTCGTCTGGAAGTCAAATTCAGTATCCTTTAGTTTTAAAAGTAAAGACGATTAAAATACCTTTCTTTGTTTTAGCGTCAAATTTATTTCTTAGTTGTTTTGGGACGACTACAAATGTAGTTGTGCCAACAGGCTTTAAATGCTTGACAGATGGCGGATACCCAACATACAACTCTAAAGGAGTTTTTTTTTTTTTTTTTTTGGGACGCATGCGATTCCATGTGTTAGCAAAGTAAAGGGTGGCTTCAAGCTGAAAATTGCGATTTAATTTCCTTTCATCTAAAATTGCGCGCATTCCACTAACTATGGTTTGGTTAAACTGTTCTGAAATCCGGCAAAATATGTATTAGTAAGTTCATGTTTGATACCATGTTCTCTTTCAAATCGTTTAAAAATTTCATTATCGAAACACCGTGACATTATCCGACCAGAGAGCTTTAACCTTTTTATCTATAAATCTTTCTGCACAAATTATGTGCAGTTTAAAAATTTTTAAAACGTCGGATTTAGTTTAATGGGATAAATGGCTACCTTAAGAGAATCCATCTATTATAGAAATAAAATACCTTTCTCCCCCTTTACCTCTGGTTTTGGTCGGTCCCCACCCGTCCGTGACTAGTAATTCTAAGGGCTGATTGGCTCTAATAGTGTTTAAAGGTTTAAACGATACACGATTTTGTTTATATCATTTACATGTTTCACAAAAAAGTCCCTCCCTCCTCACTTGAGGAAAACACCTAACTCAATTCTTTTTACTTGTAATTTCCATCAAACTTGGAATAATGTGGACAAACCAATTATGCCATTTTAACATTTCATCCTTTTGAGTAATAATTGCCTCAAACCTACCTTTTTCAGTGTTTTATTAGGGATACGAGGCTAGAGGTAGTAAATCCGTTATCTAACATTGCTGAAAAAAAGGTTTCTGAGTTGTGGGTTGCTTTTACCTCCCTTCCACCACCTGAAAATTTCGCAACTTTTACATCAAACTGAAGGCCAGAAATAAAATTATGCCGTATACGAGGAGAGCACAATATATTTGTGGACTCAAAAATCTATTAGCCAATTTTAATTTAACTGTTTCCGTACCTTCTATGGGTATATTTATGTCTTCGACGGCTTCAAATTTTTCTTCATTAAACCTAGAAAACCTGTTAAGTTTGAAAATAGTAAACAATCTTTACAAAAGTGGTGGGAAGCGGCGGAGTCAAAAACTCAGCCATTCTACGACCAGCTGCTATTCGTAAAATTTGCTTGAGAGGATAAAGAAATTTTACAGGTTTTTGTCCCTGGAACTGGGTGTAGATTGGCGGGTGCCTCTGTTCCTTTGTCTAGAGAACCGTCTTGCAGGGCTCTAGTCTCGTCTTGTAGAATAGAAATCAGGCTGCTTGTCTGGCGACTTGGGTCTAAATGCCAAGGAGGGAGGAGACTTCATCCGCGCCTTTCTGGGCTTGACCGGGCCATCGCGAATCTTCTACCGGGCTTGCTTCTGCACTTCAATGAGTTATCCAAAGAGGCCTAAGGACGTTTCTCATTAGTCAGATCCGGCAGTTAGATATCGTATCTAAGTGCAGGATCCAATAAGCGAGCATCCGTAGGCCTCTTTGGATGACTCATCAGTGTGCACAAGTAGGCCCGGTAGAAGAGTCAGGATGGCCCCGGCAAAACTAGGCTCAGGGGGGGGGCATCGTGATTCTACCGGGCTTGCTTGTGCACTCCGATAAGTCATCCAAAGAGGCCTACGGATGCTCACTTATTGGTACCAACACATAGATACGTCATCTAACGGCCGAATCTAACCAATGAGGAAACGTCCGTAGTCCTCTTTCGGAGTGCACAAGCAGGCCCGCTAGAATCACGATGGCCCCGGCTCAGGCAATCCCTTTGCAAATGCTCGAATTTCACGCACTTCTTACACTGACGTCTCTTATGTGTATACTGCACTTCCAGGATCCAGTCACCTCTTTTGTTGTGTTCCCGTAGACGAAGTCGTGCTTCTTCGGGAATAATTTCCAACAGAATATTGTCATATTTAAATTGCTCGTCCACGATAGGGTCGAATACTGCGGGCAGGTAACGAATTAGCTGAAAAGCTAAATATATTTCAGGTATAGGTTGATAAATACCTTTTCGCTGCTCGTTGATTCTGCATAGTCGAGAAGGAAGCAAGCCGATTCCTTCATCATTCTTGTGGCCGTAAGTTGATTAAAAAAACATAAACTAAAAAGTGCAATTAATTTCCTTTAATTAAAATCTTATTGAATTACATTGAAGAAGAAATGAGCTACTAGCTTCGTAGCTACCTTGTAACAGAATGAATAGATAGCGCGCTGTCGCATCATTAAGAAAGTTCAGAAGTAGCAGTATAATTGTGCTTCGCACTTGGTGACTGCTCAACGTACTCCGTCGCCGGAGTTTACGAACACAACAGTTCTCCCACGCTAATTTGAAAGATTTGGACTAAATTTCAGCGTAACTGCTTACTAGGTTTGGACTTATTTTTAAAATTTTGAAATATTTAATCGTTCAACTGGCTTCCGTACTCTTGTAGAACGTCGTAGCATTGGAGGCTGAACAAGAGGTGGAGGCGTTTTGGATTTTGTATCGGGAACCTCTGAGCTTGCATTTGAAAGCTGGGCTGAAGGTTGAGGGGTTTTGGAGCTCGTATCTGGAACCTCACTTACTTTCGGTTTTTCAGGAGACTTGGGAGTTATTGTTGCAGGAACTGTGGGCTTATCTCTCCCATTATTGGAACTTAAGTCTTTAGAAAGGTACGGTTCAAACTTGATTGTAGGTTCTTTGTTGACTTGACAAAGGCGTAGTTGATCGAAATGTCGCTTGACTACATATCCGTCGTCTAATTCTATTAGATAGTGTACTAGACCTAATCTTTCAACAACTCTACCGTACTTCCATATAGTTGAACTTGAGTAATTTCTTGATTGGACTCTGTATCCTAATTTATATGATTTCCCAAACATCAGTTGTTCCGATTTATTTTTATAGGTCTCGGGAGGTGTAGGTTTAATAAGATCTAACTTCGTTCTTATATTTTCTCCAAATAATAACTCTACAGGCGTCTTCCCGCTTGAAAGAGGTGTTGCTCTGTAACGAAATTAATAGCTCGCACAATTTCTCATGCAGCATACCGTGTTGATATCTCATGCATTTTAATTTGTTTTCAAGATTTGACAATATTGTTCTGCTTGTCCGTTTGTTGAAGGATGTCCTGGAGCAATCATTCTTTGTCGTATTCCGTTTATCTTGCAGAATTCCATATATTCTTGAGATTTGAAAATAGTAGCATTGTCACTGACAATTATTTCTGGCAACCCATAACGGCTAAAAATTTCTCGCAAATAATGAATAGTTGAATTGGAAGTTGGAACTTTCGTCATGTGATAAACTTCAGGCCATTTAGACTTAGCATCAACAACGATAAGAAAGAAGTGTCCCATAAATGGTCCAGCGTAGTCCATATGAACACGTTGCCAATTTCTTGTAGGGAACTCCCAGTTGTGAATTGGTGCTTTCTGGGGGTTCTTTTTTATATCACAACACTCCTTGCAACTTCTCACGAGAATTTCAATGTCAAGGTCTATATTTTTCCAATAGCAATAATTCCTTGCAAGGGCTTCATTTTTACAATTCCAACGTGTGTAGAGTGTAACTCTTGAAGTATGACTGGTTGAAGCTTTTTTGGTATAATCACTCTCTGTCCTCGTAACAAAATACCATCCTGAAGTGTAATTTCAGGGTCTCGTATCTTCCCGTTTAAAATATTTTCTTTAAGCTGTGAAAGGTCTTCATCTAGTTCTGTTTCTTTTTGAATATCAACAGCTGTAACTAGTTGATACAAGAGATGTGTTGGATTGTATCCTCTTGTATAAAGTATGAATCATCGATTCTACATATTTCTTGAGTAGGAAGTGGTAAAGGGTTTCTTGATAAATAATCTACATTGACATGATCCCTTGAGTTACGAAGTTGGATTGTGTAATCAAAACTTGATAAAAAGTGTGCATAGCGGAGCATTCTGCTGGCTGACATTAAAGGAAGTTTCTTTTCAGGGTGTAGAATTGACATCATAGGTTTATTATCAACGATTAAAGTAAATTTTCTTCCTAATATATAATCATAAAATCTTTTGCAAGACCAGTAGACAGCGGTTGCTTCTCTGTCCAGTTGACTATAATTTCTTTCTGCAGCAGTTAACGATCTTGAGGCGAATTCAATTGGTCTTTCATTTCCGTCAGGCATGATGTGCGAAAGGATACCCGATAATCAAAAGGGACTTGCGTCAGTAGCTAGTGTTACTAGCAATTCGGGATTGAAAGGAATCAAAAATTGGTCACTGGCAATTTCACATTTAGCTTTCATCCAGGCTTTTTCGCAACTATCTGTCCATTTAAAAGGAGCGTTTTTCTTAAGAAGTTTATTTAATGGATAAAGTAAGGTTGAAGTGTTTTTCAAAAATTTTGAGTAATACATCACTAGACCTAAAATTTTTCTAAGTTCATCAACATTTCTTGGTCGAGGTGCCTCTTGAATAGCTTTTACTTTATCTGGAGACTTTTCAAGACCTTCACAACTGATTACATGTAAAGCGTAGGGTACCGGACGGGGTTTTTTAAAGTGGCTTTGCATCATTCCGTAGTTTTAGAGTGCCAGTATAATTCGGAATTACACCTACTTTTTGTTCAAATACATCCGAGTATTCTTTCATTATAGAAGAAATCGATTTCTGTATCTCATGGTCAGTGATTCCCTTCACATCGGTAGAATTACTTATTTCGTTCAAGTTTATCTTCAGATTTCGTATCCAGTTCCTACCTAAAATCGCATTTTCATGTAAATTAATCAAATATAGCTCTTCAACACTTGAATGTCCTTTATAGCATACTTTTACTTTAACAACTCCTAGTGGTTTAAAAATTTCACCTGTGTAACTGCGAAAAAATACATTCGTTTTCTGAATAGGGGAGGGCGATATGTTTAAAGCCTTGAATCTGCTATGTTCATAATACTAACACGACTTCCTGAGTCACATTCAAAGCGGACGTCTATCCCGTTTAACTGTATTTTAGCAAATAATCTATCGTCATTATCACTTGTGCTTAAACATACATCAAATATGTTCTTTATGCGAAAGTCGCTTGAATTGCAATCTTCTACATGACTCATATTGTTTCTATCGCTTCTGTATCTACTTTTCATGCGTTCTGCTATACATACTTTGCTCAGATGCCCTTTTTTGAAGCAAAATTTACATGTTAATTTATTTTTGTTCCACATTCTTGAGTTCTGTGATTATGTTTCCCGCATCTTAAACATACATTCCCTAATCCAAGTTTTTCCAAATTCACCCGTTTTTTTATTCTGACGACTTGGTTTATCACGCGTCTGTAATGTATACTTTGAATTAGAATTATTAGAGCTGAAATGCGGATTTTTTTTAGCTTTCGAGTTTGAAATTTTATTTACATTAGCTAATGGAGCACCGCTCTTATACAACTCTTTATTTTCAATTTTGGAAGCTTCAATAGCTACGGCAATGTCGAGTGTTTTTTCAAAGGTCAGATCCGCTTGTTGTAGAATCTTTTCTCGGATGTCAGCGTCAGACAATCCTCGAATAAACTGTGCTCGAAGCATTATGTTTGAAATTCATCTGGAATAATCTTTATTTTCACAATTTGATTTGAAATCAGCACTTTTCATAAGATCTTTGAGCTGAGTAACGTACATCAATATTGATTCACCGGGTTGTTGAGTGCGACACAAAAATTTATGTTGCTCCGTTAAAATATTTATTCTTTTACTTAAATTTTCTTTTAGTAGCTTCAAAAGCTCATCATATGTTTTCGTTGCTGGTAAATCTGGTGCTGTTAAACTCGATAATAAGTGATAGTATTTCGGACCTAAACATTTCAGTAATATCAACTGCTTTGCTTTTAATGTTTCTTGAGTAGTGTCTGATAATCCTTTTAATTTATAATTTTCTAATCTTTGAATATATTCGTCAAATGTATCATTACTTTCATCGAAGCATTCAAATATTAATGACTGTGTTTGGAGCAATGTGCTTACCTTGGATTCTGTAGTCGAAGTTGCCGACGTTTCTTGAAGCTTTTGTACAAATCTATTCAAAGTTGATATTAAATCCGCAATATCAGACATTTTCGGCGTTAATCCTTGTCGCCAGCTCTTGTGACCGTAAGTTGATTAAAAAAAACAAACTAAAAAGTGCAATAAATTTCCTTTAATTAAAATCTTATTGAATTACATTGAAGAAGAAATGAGCTACTAGCTTCGTAGCTACCTTGTAACAGAATGAATAGATAGCGCGCTGTCGCATCATTAAGAAAGTTCAGAAGTAGCAGTATAATTGTGCTTGGCACTTGGCAACGTACTCCGTCGAGGGAGTTTACGAACGGAGTTAGTAGTCATGGATTTTTCAGGCTAACAGATAGAAAATAGGAGCAAGTGTGTGGAGCAATTGTCCGGTTGATAATGCCGTTTCAGGGTCTCCAACGCCTCTGATGCACTCCCACATTTCTCAATTATTCTTCTGTAAGTGCTTTCTACATTTAGATAAATAATTGATCATGCTGACCTTGCTCAGGCTTCACATTCTTTCACATCTTTGGCAGTTTTTTCTTCTTTTTTCACTGATGACAGGTAATTTTTCCTTATTCGGACTATGTCCCGAGCATTTCTTTCAATTAATAAATATCTGACGCCTTCCGCCCTGTTGGTGTAGTTGGTTGCGTTTAACTTTTTTATCACAGGTTGCACTAGCGCCGTTATATTAAAATAATTTGAACTTCTTCACTATACAAATTCTTCACGGCCCGCCTTCAAAAATATCCGACCAAGTCCTGCAATGGGCCGTCTTGATGAGATTATTGTATATTCGTTGCTCTACTCTGCTTTGAAAATATGCCATTCGTGCCTTTAAAAGTGGGTTATACAGGGCAGGAATTTCCTTCTGCTAACGCCCATAACCTTCTGTTCTCACAGGCGTGACAGTTCTAATATTGTCGTTTACATGACAGAGTAATTAAGAATAGTTGGAAACTATAAGTACCTTAACTGCTTAAGATAGCTGAAGAGTAGTGAGACAAGGGCGACAAAACTTCATTAAAAGCAATCATTTATTTTCTTCAGTTGAAGAGCAATGCCTCCCTCCCCACAAAAAAAAGCTTAAAACTAAGATTTTCAGGGCAGTTTGATAGTAAGTGAAAATTTACTGTACTTTTCTCACTTACGCCCTATGGCAAAAAACAAACAAAAAACAGCAACAAATTAAAAACTTACCTAGTTCATCAGTGCTACGACATCAGCAACACTCCCGCATTTATACAGGCAAAGGCCGGAAGAACACAGACGCCCCCTTTCAGATTCGCGATTCACCGGAATCAGCGTATGAACATCAACGATCGGCAGTAGCTGCGGAAGGTGGAAACTTCATTTCAATGAAAAATTTCGGAAGAGTAGGTCATGCTTTTGAATACGCGATAAGACTGCGTAATCGCAAAGATTAAAGGATTACTATGAAATTATAGTTTTGTTTGAGTAACTTTAAACTTTGTTTTATAAAAAGAGAAAAAGTAAACAATTACTTCTCGGAGGTTTTAATAAGGGACAGCAGTTTAACTTTGATTTTTGTCCTAACAAAATTAAATATATAATTTTCTTTTTTGTGAAAAATATAAAAGTGATTTTTTTTAATTGCTGGGAGAAATGAAGACAAGTTTTGCCGATTCAGAGCCAGAAAAAGATGATGCTTTTCAGCAGTTGTATTATGTACCTCAAAAACTTGTATTATATCCGCAGTACTTTAATTATGTACCAGTTTGAGTTGATTGCAACTTGTTCTGGTACAAATGCAGTATCCTCTGAAGACGAAGTCAAATGATGATTCAGGCAGGCTGGCATTTCGTGAAGAGCATGTGTGCATCACATATGTGTATTTTATTGGCACTTTAATTTGCGTCAATATACTTCATATTATGCAGGGTAGTGCCTTTTATTGGCGAATTTTAGAACTACAACGATTCCTTAGCAAATAAATCTGAAAAATAAGCTTTACCCTGAAAACTAAAAACCACAAAGAATAGTTATCCCGGCAAATACAGCCCTATCGGATAAGTTTTGGGCCGACACCCGCATGCCGGCGCAGCATGCGCCGGTGCGTCATCGGTCAGTCGTCTCCATAAACGTTAGAATTGCGTCCGCCAGGACGGCACTTGGCCCGTCAGAATAGGGTGGTTTTGAATCGGTGTCTGTTAAAACGATAACGGCGTCGGCCCAGCCCTATGCCAACTTTGAACCAAAACCATTACGTTTTAGGTGTGGTATCGGCAAACAAAAGTACATCGAAAATCGGCCAGCACATTTTTGATTTCCAAAATACCGTAATTAGTACCAAAATTGGTTCTATAGGGCAGAAATAACCCATTAAATTAATAATAATAATAATAATTATTATTATATAAATGAATCTACACCACACTGAAACTAATTGTGTTAAAAATACTTAGTTAAATAAATAAAATACTTTGTTTGTTTATAGGAAAATGTTTGATTATATTAAAAGCTTGTAATTAGCTTATAATTAGTTCCCCAGACCGAAAACCACACGATTAGGAAAATTTTATTTATATTAGCTTAATGTCGATGTGACTAGAGTGATGGAAATTGTAATCTTTATCAACTTCTATATTGTAAGAATACAGTATACACGGCCATCGATCTAACGGTCTGGTGTTTGGGGCGGTTTTCTCCAGATGTAAAGTAAATGCGTATTAAAACAACTTAAAACGTCCTCCGCCCAAGGCACATTTCCTTAGGCAGATAGCCTTCTAGTAGCTTTGTATTAATACACAATGGCAACGCATTTTGATAGTTACTCCCCCCCCTCACACTAGAAAAATTTTGTCTACTTCATAACACTTTTTTTTTATTTATCTCTCTTAATTATTTGATTTGTTAAATTTTACTACTTCAAATAGGTTTAAATTACATACTAAGTGCATACATATAAGTACACAACTCGAAAAGAAAAAAAATTACCTTTACATAAAAATACTTTAATCTATTTCACTGTACGTTATGCCATAATAAAGTAGTTATAGTATGTTCATAAAATAAAATCCTGTTTACTATGAGAAAAAATACTGCATATATTTAAGGTAAGCAATTTATTTTATGTTAATTGTACATCTATATTTCCTCAATAATACAAAATAACAAGGATTTATAATTAGTGATTAAAACGCAATGATTAAAGGAGACAAAAATCATAAGTATTAGTTAAATAATTATTTGATTCACTTCTAAACTTTTGATGTCTGGAATTAAAATTAGTTCTTACACTGATACACTTGAATAACAACACCAGTCAACTCAATTTAAAGAAAGACAGACAAACTTATTAATACGTCTGGCTAACCTTGCATCGTGTTAGCAATAAAGAAAAATATTCCAGTAGATTCTTTAAAATAACCATTTGTAAAAAGTATCTCGCGGACGAGAAGGTATAAGGAAGATAAAACTATCTAAAATTTACTTTCTCTTCAGCTCAGCGCTTTAAGAACACCAGCCAACACAGTTTAAAGTGAGCTTATTAAAATGTAAATCTATCCATGAATCGTGTTATCAATAAACTAAAAAATATTCCAATAGATTCTTGAAAAGTAACCACTTGTGAAAAACACCCTACAGAGAGAGCGCGTGGCGACAGCTGGGTTTGAACCCGAGGATTCTGGGTGGTAGAATGAGGCGCAATCCAGTTCGGCCAAAAGGTACCGCATTTGGTCGGCCTTCCATTGCCGGGTGTTGTGTGTGCGGAGGTAATCTCTTGTCGCCACACTACTCCCACCCTAGAGAGTCAGTCGGAGGCTGAGGAACGATGTTCCAAGCGTTATGGAACGCTCGCACCATCTGCCGCTGTTGGCGAGAAGGAGAATGCGTGTTCCTAGTCCGGGTCATCAGTATAGGGAGAGCGCGTGGCGACAGCTAGGTTTGAAGCCGAGGTCTCTGGGTAGCAGAATGAGGCGCAATCCAGCTCGGCCAAAAGGTACCCTATTTGACCGGCCATCAATTGCCGGGCGTTGTGTGCGCAGAGGTAATCTCGTGTCGCCACAACCCCATGAATAAGAAGATGTGCAATCTCAGTGCTTGACCACCAACACAGGATGACAGATGAAACAGATTTGCAAAAAAGCAAGTTTTCAGTTTAGAATTCTTCAAGGAAGGTCGGGGAGGAGTGCAGGAACAGTAGCATTGGTACAAGTTGCAGCTGGCCATTGCCTCTGGCAAATGAGAGTACATATTGCTTGCAGTAGGGATGGACGCGAGACGGAAAATTGGCGTCTCGAGTCTCGCAAAACATCCTAAAAGCTTTGTCTCGTCTCGCAAAATCCCTATATTGTAATGTTAAAAATGTCTGTCTCGTCTCGCAAAAAAGCTGCAAATCTCTGTCTCGTCTCGCAAAAAATCCGTCTCGCGTCCATCCCTAGCTTGCAGTACATTGAAAGTTGTGAACGCACTAATGCAATGAAAGAACTCACAAAGGCCCTTCCCAGCAAACACACATAGGTTCTCTGAACGTCTATTAACGTTCAGAAGACGTTCAGAAAACGTCTTCTGAACGTTAATAGACGTTCAGAGAACCTGTGTGTGTTTGCTGGGTGACAAGTCCTTGACAAATCGAGAGGACATGGCAATATTCGCAGAAACCATTATATGGGTGAACAGAGAAGGTTTTTTGGGCTACGCTAGGACACGGAGGACATCAAATAGCTAGGAATAGATTCAGATAATGAATTCTGGAGCAATTAATTTTACATATCATTACAAAACTTGTAAAATCGCAAATAGAGTCGAACGATAAACATAAATGAAGGAATAAAATGCAGTATATTTTAATAGTGTTAATGATATTTTTTTTCCCGTCTCATCATACTAGTCGACAGAAACTTATTAATTTAAAAGAATATACCTCAATTAAATTCAAAGCACGAGGATAATAAGTTAAGGTAACTAAATATGCAGTTTTAAGATTAATACTTTATTTATGAAAAATGTTGAACACTTTATTTTCTCTCAAGATTAGTTATTTTTACTTTTGCTTTGGAATGCATTTTTAACACCCAGTTCTGATGAATATTGTATTTTAAATAAAATAAAACGGAATTTGCCCTATTAAAATTTATTTCCTTTGAGCTCTTTATCTATTTCTTTATTTTGAATGTTATCTTTCTTTATAAGCCGTTTAGAGTAAACGTGAGTCATGAGGTGGCTCTGACTCTTTCTACACCAGTTTATTTGATAGAAATGTCTACTTCCAGTAAAACTGAACTTTTACATAAATCATGAATTTGTGGTCGGTCAGTAATTATTCTTTTAGTTGCCTTAAAATTTTGTTAAAACTGTCAGTAGTATTGCCCTAGCATTTTTGTTGTTATTTGTAGTTCCAAAAGATTCTGTAAAATCAAGTTTTTAAAATAAGTACTCTATTTCAAGTGGTTTTGTCGATGAAGGTAGTCGTCTGTCTCATTCCGTCTGGAGGCAATCTTGCGTGCGAACAATAAAATGTCGGGCAACATTGTTGGATTTCCCCGCTTTTGATGGTTAATTTGAGACTAGTGAAGTTTGTATCACAACAGCTCCAAAACTCGCAAAAATATTGCGGAGCAATCTTCGCATTCCCCACGAGTTTATGCTTGCTGTGTACGGAAGAAGAAATGTTGCGTATAATGTCGAGCGACTTTGTTCTGTAGTGTTTTCTTCTTTATATAACTGACCGATACAATGTTGCTCAACTTCGTCTTAAGAAGGCTCAAAAATGGTTTCGGTTTTTTTTTTTTTTTCGTCTGTGTGTTCCTTAAGCGTTTTCAGTTCTATGTTGCTTAAATGCGAAAAGCATAAGTCCCGAAAATGCTCTTTTATGTCGACTTGACACTCCAACTTAATAACCTGAAAGGACAAATGATATATATATATATATATCCCTCTAAACCAGCACACTATATTCTAGAGCATATAATTCCTGATCGAATAACATAACATGCATTGGTAAAGTATTCTAATTTTCACACAACATTCGTACTTAAAAATATCAAAAAGGTCATTGCTTACACTTATTGCCCATTAGTATTGATATATTTATAATATAAAATAACATACATATAAAACATAAAATATAAAATTGCGAGACTCATATAAAAACATCGAATGCAGTTTTATAAAATAAAGCATTAAGTAAAAATGCAATTATATTCGTTATAGTAAACAGGCGTGTAAAAAAAAAGCAACACAGAAAATTTTAAAGACACTATTCTTAAAAATTAACTTTCTCGTTTTTTATTTAGCTTTTTTTAGAAAGAATAAAATAATAATGCTACTGAGATCATGAATAAAAGTGTTCAAGAAAGTAATGCTGAAAGAACTAAGATTACGTTTTATGAATATGTAAAAAAAGTATTAGCGTATAATATTCGGCTACTTTCATTAAGCATGTAAAGCAATGACATTAAAATTAATCTCTGGAAAAAAATTGTGTCATAACAAAAAGTCCTTTCTCATTTTTTCTACCACTCGTTTGAATACTTACTTTAAAAGTAGAAAATATTAAGAATTTGCATTCTTTATAAAATTAACGTATCGTCAAAAGAGTTTGAACATTTCATTATGCAATTCACATAAATTTTTGTGAATGAATACTCCAGTAGCTTTTTAATAAGTTGAAAATACTAGATCTCTCTATGATATTGCTGTAAAATTACAGTTTATGGTAGATTAAAAAAATATAAAGAAATAAGTGTAAAAAAACTCTATTAGCTATAGAAAATGTGTGTACATTGCAAGATATCCTGATTTTGCCAGCAGTCAAGCATCCGCAAACCCAAAGTTACATAATTTAAAAAATGCTTAATGAAAGCAAATATACAGGTAAGTAGAAGAAAATTGAGATGAAAGAGAATGTTGTGCAATAAAAGGATTTCAGTTATTTTTCTTTTGAAATCAATGTGCAATGTACTGTATGGGGTGGGTGGTGGGAGATGCCAAAGTTTAGTTTGATTAGGTATCCCTATTTCACGTACAGAATGGAGAAAGTTACCGCTTTACGTTGCTAAGTGCAGTTTATCATTATATGGAGTAATTTTTATTTCTAGGTGGTCATCTACGTATTAGAACGAAACAATGGTTTTGAAAGTTCAGTTGCTACACTATCTTTTCAACTGATATTCGGAATCAACACGTTACAAAAGAAAAAAACAATTAAATACAAATTTTTATCCATTTTTAACGTAGAGTGACTCCAATACAAAGCAGTGAAAAATGAGGTTTCTAATGTTAAAGAGAATTCTTTAACTTACTATTGGATGCATATCGTAATGCAATTTTTAAATATTATTTATAAAAGCCCAAAGACAGTGACAGTGACCTTAATTTCATTTTGCCCTGTAGTTTTTAAAATGTGGGCAAATATACTTGTAAGGGAGCCTTAAGGGACTGTATATTACATACTGCTATTCTGCGTACAATTATTATTCCAATTGCACAATTCAAAGAAAACGATTGAGCAAATAAAAAAACAATGGATTATATTTGAAGTTTCAAAATAAAAAATAAGTATGTATATGGCCCACCAAAAGTTTAATTTTACATTAAGTGATGGAGTAATTCAAATAATTTATATAGGTCTAAACAGCTTTTTTTTTTTGTAACAATTGGAGCTCGAGATATCGTTCAGGTTGGCTTTTTAAAAAATTTCATTTTGATTTGAGTATTATTCATGATTTTATATTAAGCAAATATTCTTTTTAAAATAAAGTTAACATATATAATAAAGCTATAATTAATACTTCCTCTGTCTCTTTAATTAATTAATTATCACGGGTATTTTGCGCTTAAATTCCCCAGTAGCTAATTCCTGAACCGTTAGTAAGTGAGGTATACTTCTAATTGCATATTTAAATTTTTAAATCTATTATCTCAAAAACATTTTAATTAAACAAATTGATTCCTGTAAAAAATACAAAATTTAAATTTTTATACATCCCCACGCTCCTACAAGTTATACTTTGGGGAAATTTCCTTAAAAAACTTCAGAATAATGATAAAATAACATCATTTTCCTACCAAAATTCACCAGGTAATGAAGAAGCAAATGTTTCGATTTAAGTTACTTTTTCTCGCTAAAAATTATCCCGTTACGGGAAACCAGAAAGAGACCATATATCCGTAATCCTTTAAGCGTAGGATTAGGGTTAGAGCTCCACAAAAATCTACTTAGGGATCTTATGAAAATCCTTTCGCTAAATGGAGCAGCAGAATTTTGATAAGTCGTTTAAATCAAGAATGAATTGCTTTAAAAAATCAAAATTTAAACTTTTATACTTTAAACGTAACAGTAAATTCAGTAGTAGCGTACCTGCAAGTCGCTTGGACCAGAAAACCAGCAGACCCGGGACCACATAAATATTTCGTAACATCGAGTCGTAAGTAACGGGCGTCGACTGTATAAGTAAAGTATGGTAAGAGAGTACAATTTTTTCCCTTTTTATTAAGAAACGAAATAATGGTGCCATTGAAAATAGGAAATATATCAGAGTTTTGCTGACTTCTGATAAATCAAATAATTTTATTTTTCTGAATAATTCAAAATTAGAATCAGTGATGATTTAAAGTTATAGAAAAGCAGTTTTTTAAACACATACTGAAAGTCGAAATTATTTTTTTAATTTTTTATTTTTTGAGAATTATCAATTTCTTCCAGAATCCATGAGGTGAGTTTAAACATTCTTTTTCTTTATTTTCTTAATGAATTGCTGCAATTACACTTTAAAAGCTTCCGAAATCACTTTCTATAAGATCGTGATGTGATATTATAGCATGAAATAAAAACAAAAATAATAGCGGATGAAAAAAAGTACTTTTAGTTTAAGAAATATTGTTATTCACTTAAATTTTTTTTTCAAATATTATGTATTACTGGTACAGGTTCAATAGAAGTACAAATTACATTTTAAATTTCATAATAGAATGGTAGAGATGCTAGTATTCCCGTATAAACATTTCCTTAAATATCAGAAAGTTATTGAAAAAAAAAAAAATCTTTGGCTGAAATCTATTATAGATTGCAATCAAAAACTTGCATCCAAATTCCTTCATATTTAATAAACTTATAATAAATACTTGTATACAATTTCAAAATAGTTTAAAAACTGATATTAATTAATCATGCTAAAATACTAGTTTTAAACAATTATTCGATTAAATTTTCTAGTAACAAAACATAATTTTCAACCAATATTTTTTAAACTACACTGATTAATAATTAACATATTCTTTGAGTGAAAAGTGATAATTTATTGCTGCGTAATTAGTAAGCTAAACGAGTAATATTTAATATAAAGCATTGTCTCATGAGACACTGGCCGTTTATTTTACTGAACAGTTCCATTAGCTTGTGAGTCCCCCAAAAAATCTTCTAGTACATTATTCACAATATCTCTTGGGATTAATATAAAATTTCCTCAGAAAATATTTATAAAAGTAAGGAAAATATTTAAAGTATCATGTATTATTATTATGTTTAGAAGCAATTATGTTTTATTTCAAAGCACGGAAATCTTTTAAGTGAATAATTTTTGGAAATAGAAAATTTGAATTAAATATTGCGGACTTATTTGGACAACACTTAAAATCTGTTGGTTTTCACTTTAGAAGATGCTATGAAATAATCATTTGACACGAATAAATTGGCAGTCTAAAAGAAAAGCTCAAAACTTTGCAGATGTTTAGTTTTTTTGCAATCCTTTTAATAATCTACAAAACGCATTATAAAACAACACGAATGATCGTAGTAGATAAACTAACATTTGTGAATTTATTTATTTTGGATTTTTGAGATGAAATAGTAAATGATGTAGTTATAGAGCTTTAGATACAAATAACATTACAGTGTTGTGAATATAAGGGTGTGTGAAAAAAGTTTTTTATTTATTTTGTTTTATTTGTTTAGTTGGTTAGTTTTTTTGGCGATCATGCTCCAATAGTGCTGAAATTTGTCTCAAATGGTAATGTTAGTGTGTGCAAAAATTGATTCGTTTTAGTTAATATTTTTTGCCTCTCCTGTGATTAAGCCCTCTAAAAATGTCCAAAATCGAGCATTTTTTATGAAAAACAAAAATGTTCTCAAGTCTGCTTTATTAGTACCAAAATTAATGTAATATATTCAACATTAAACGTGAAAAACAATCGGATCAGTACATATCGTGCTTGCTTCCCTAATGGAGGCCAAATATATAAACAAACTTTAAAGATGACATTTTTGTAAAACACCAACTTTCGGAATTATTATAAAAACTTATAATAATGCAAAATTGAATTTTAAAATCTATTAGTAGTTCAACTTATTCTTAACAAAAGACTACCTAACATTTTATAATAATATTATTTTATTATTATTATTATTTTTTTTTTGCCTCCCCAACCTTTTGTTTGTTTGTTTTTGCGTTATTGCGAGTCTACACGAGGGGCACCTTCCTTGGGTGGAGGACTTTTTTAAGGGGTTTTAACGTATATTTACGTTACATCTTGAGAAATCTGCCCTTAAACTCTAGACCATAAGGTAGTACGGCCGCGCGTCAGGCCCGAAAGCGGAACCTTCACATATCAGTGTCTTATCCACTCGGCCTTGGTAGGGGCCCAAGTCTTTCAGAGGGCTGCTCCTCACCTGTTTCAGTAATCAAGAAATGACCCAGAACTCACCACGAGAAGGTTGCTGCACGGCACAGAGGGTCCTAACTTACTTCAGTTTGTTTTTGGAATTGTTATCAAATGACATGATTGATCTAGAACTTAGTGTTGTTCGAGTGAAGCCATATTATTTCTGTCACCACAGACTGTCTTTGATGCATCTCTTGAGAAAATGCGTGTGTCAAGACACTGCAGAACAGATTCAAAGTCTGAATAAGAGATGGTACTGTCTTCTTTCAGAAAATTCGGGCGATCAAGTTTAGAAAAGCTTGATGAATAGGGCCTACACAAATTTGGAACGTTTTCAAAAGACCAACAGTGAATGCCGTATAATCATCAAGGTTTTTTTTTTTAATGAGTACTGCAGTAATTAATCAGCCGCTCTGAGAGAATAACGACCTTCAAAGTCAAAGCCTTTTTCATAAGCATTTCAAGCGCTAAAATTATCCCAGTACTACTGATAAATTAATTCTGGTTATGATAAAAGAGGTTTATGATTATATGGCATTGATCAGTGGATTTTTAAATCCAAATTTGCATAACGTCCTTTTCTACTTGAAAAGTGTCATATATCTGTCGAAATTCAAACTTTTTTTAAAACAGAAAATTTATTTTCCTGTGGTTCATATAACGTATTTACCAAGTTTCAACGAAGTGCGTCCACCAGAACAGACTCTACGTAGGTCTAAGCACAATAACTTTAATTACCCTGTATATTTGCCAAAGGTCTATTTTCATATAATCTGACAAAGTAATTGACGTATTTGATTACAGAACTATCGTCTAATATCGGTAAGATAATTTAAAAATAATATCTAAAAAATAAAACAGCTTGAATTCTTTAACGGAAGTAAGTATATTAAATGAGAATAAAATTCAATTAAAATATTGCCAGGTGTCGAGCATTATCAGAGTAGGTTGTACATACAAGGCGGTGGTACGACGAACCAAAATAAAAGCAGCATGATATATTATGTTGTGAAGATTTGATTTATCTTCTTAGCACAAAGTTTGTCCACCCCATCATTCATTCTATAGAAAAATCGTTCTAAGCACCAGGCCTGAAATATTTTTCACTGTCTATGTAAACGGTAACCGGCTTCGTAGGACGGGAAATAATGGTTTTAGTTTAGATTACGCGACGGATAACATGACAGATCTATTTTATAGTAATACATATTTCAAGAAAAGCAAATTCCTCATTGAATATCTTTGTAAGTAAATGAATTTACTTCAAATGAAATTATGACCCAGTTTTTAAATAAATATTTAAGTGCTTCCAAATATCATCCTAATAAGGCTAATCTTTTGAGAAGAAAGACTAAAATATTTTTGCTTTCAGTATTAAAATACAATATTAGTCAAATTATTGGACTCATTTTGCTAAAATCATGATTCTTTTAAAAGTATTTTAATTATATTTATCTGGGTTGCATTTGCTATAATTTTTTTCAATCGGATGAACTAAATGACGCCTTTAATATCACTGGGGCTTTAAACTTTCCAACAGAGTGTGAAGTGTAAATGACTTCGGTTTGTCGGTCTGTCTGTGATCTAACTGTCATAAATATTCGCCCATCACCACGAAATTTATGTATGTCATTTCTATGCACTGTACTATGTATTGAAAATACCGTATGGAATGTTTATACAATTTTACAGGAGCACCCAAAAGAATACAGATGCATTACGCTCTATCGGCAGTCTGTTTTTAAACCGAATTTTTCATATATTTGTCATCAATTTCTAGGAAAACAAAACTGATACATGTTGTCCTGTTGCTCTTTTTATCGCATTGGATATGTTTTATATGCTCAAAATATTTCATAACTTTAATAATTGTAATCTCTAATAGTCGGATTTTTTTTTTCCTTTTTAGAATCGCTTCGCAAAAGAACACGTGTCAATTTATTTTCTCGCGGCTCTTCTGCTCTGTGATTAAAAGGAAAAATAATAATTGGAGCTAAAACGTATCTACTTTTGATGCGCTGTTTTTATTTCAGCCCTAGCAGAACTGCATAGTATTAGGTTGTAACGAAAGTTTCCCGCCACCGCAAACATCGTAGCACACAGTTCTCGTTGGCGTATTTGCTCATATTTTGTCAAACGATTTTTGGCATTTGAAAGAAAGAGGCTTACTTTATAACACTGTGTTGTGAAATCTGTAAAAAATATAGTTATCATTAAGTATAAGGTGTCCCAAATGGAACTATCACTCTAGAGGATTAGAACCATCATTTACTTCCATTTGTGTTGCAAAAAGTCAGCTACATAATATCAACAAATTATGAGTACAGCTTTAAGTACTATTGTTGTATCATGTGACACTGTGCAGGTTTGGTACCGAAAGTTCAAAATCAGTTATCTAAGGAGTTAGAAGTTAGTTTTTCAGGCAGATATGGCGGAAAACTTTCGTTACAACCTGATATTTTCCACTGGCGCCTCTCCTTTGCACATGCAGTTGTTTTTTCACCACTTGCAAAATTCCTGCAGTTCCCCTCCCCATTGTCTATGAAACTTGGTTAAGAAATTTTACAGACACTTCAACTCTTTTTCAGAAGTGATTATTAACGGATTAAGGAAAGCGGCGTTTTCGACCCCACATTGCTATGTAACACTTAATCCCTATTATGTGCCCTATCTCCCCTTAAAGTTTGTTCCAACAACTATGGGACACCCTGTATAATGTGGGTGAATATTTGTAGATGGCGGTGATGCAGTGTATCAAGATTGTTGCATGAAAATTTGTGATGTTAATTTCCTACGAAGTGCTACAATACGATACATAAGCTACTAGCTGCTTTCGGCAACCAGTTTTGGCCGCTTCGAGGCCAAAATGTGCATGTGCAACCTACGGCACACGGGCCTCTTCGCGACCGAAATTTGCAACTTACGGGCCGTCTTCCTTCGGAAACCAGCTGGTCCGACAGCTTCACGTCCAGCCTATGCAACGTACGGGAGACTTTCACACGATTCGGTGAGCGGCCGCATCCGGCGACCACCTGGTCCACTGACGGCTTCTTCGCGATCAAAAAGTGCAACCTACGGCGACCACCGGGTCCGCTTCCGAAAAAACAAATGCAACCTACAAGCCGCTCGCCTTCGGCGACCAGCTGAATGAAAGTTCAGTAGTTTGTCCGTAATCGTATATATTTCTTAAATTCAATATGCCCGCTCGCGCGGGCCGTGTGCAACGGCCGCACCTGATACATGTTCACTTCTACATGTCTGTGTTCTAACAGCCATCGTCAGTATAATAACCAGTCTTCCTGCCACGACGCGAACACAGAAGAGACGGACGGGGATTTTACTGTGTGAGTCTAACAACTATGTGTCTATGATTTTATTATTTCAAAATTGCAGTCGTGTTTCAACAACTCAACTCTGAATTCTATAAATTCAGCAGAAAGAAATTCTAAGTTCAGAGTAACACGACTCCAATTTTTAAAAAATGAAATAATAGACGCAGAAGCGTTGTCAGAGGGGTGGGGGCCGCAGCCCTCCCCCCAAATTGGGACCCTTTACTTAGTTTACAGTTTGATACTTAGTTTACAGTTCGACTTTACCTTACAATTTGATGCCCAGACCCCCTCCCCCCGAAATGAAATCCTGGCTACGCCTCTGCATAGACCCGTAGTTGTTAGACTGACTGAAGCAGTTAACAGAGGCACAAATTACCTTACTGGTCGGCAATTTTTAAGCGATTTTTCACGGGCCAGCGATGCTGGACGGCTTGCCGGCTTGTAATTACAGATTTACGACAAGAACAAAATAACTGACATCAAACTAACCTAAATAAATCTATGATCCAACAACGTTGAAATCAAAATCCATTAAAATAAGTTTTCACAAAAACACCGCATTTAAACACCTTTAACGTTTAAAAACATTGCGGTTTTTCAACTGAAGAGAGCCAATGACAACTTTAAGAAGTTAAAATAAAAACATCCTACAATAATGAATACAAAATTAAACGCTTCTGGATTTACGGCAAAAACAAAACAAATGTCCCAAAACAATCTAACTAAAAGTTACGATCCAACAATATTGAAATTAAAATCCATCTGGTTGAACGAATTCAAAATAAACGCTTACAACAAAAACAAAATAAACAATCTAAAACACTCAAACACTTTTAAAATACGATTTCACAAATGTCAGGCGGTTAACATTTAAAAAGACTCCGGTGAGAGCAATGAAAAAAAAAAAAAGCGTGACTTCCAAAAACAATAAGAATATACGTTTACGTTGCCAATTTCTAATAAAGAATTCCTACAAATAGATGTTTAAGTGTTGTGCAAAGGCTAAACCTGATCGCTGAAGTATGGTTATGTTTATCCAGGTGAAGTACAGTTATCCAGTTTAGGCTTCGTTGTGCAAACAAAATTTTACGCATTCTGAATAAGTTTGCCCAAAATCTATCAATTTTTTTAGTTAAATAGAACTTAAATAAGGAGTATGACGTCTCTATGGCGTCATCTAATCAATCTACGCCACAGATTATGTTCCGTGATTTTTTTCAATGAATCGGGGAATGATTCATTTGCTTCCATTCTGAGTTTACTTCCTCAAGGCGTGATATCTCACTAGATATTTAGATGTGGAAGATGCCGCGAGTTTAAGAAAGGTAAATTTTTTAGAGATCTTTCGAACTGTATAAAAAAATGTAAATTTTAGTTAGAGATAAAAATGCCGTTTTCATTAAAATTTCATGGCGGCATTAACATGGCGATAGATGCGCCGGGGTGATGAGTCGAACCCGAGAATGTTACGAACAAGACTTTTATTTTAGATTTTGCATAAAGGGAGAAAGAAATCGGTCACAATTCTCTCTCTCGCTTTCTGCGTTTATTCCTGCTGGATGACATGTCTCCTTTTGTGAGGTTTAATCATTAAAAGTGAGAAATTTTTTACAAAGCATTTTATAGAATACTGAAATATTTTTACTGTGGTTGCACATCGACAGACACAGGTAAAACGTTCTTCGGGCGCCGTGGTGCTTCACGGCTAAGGTCTGAGGACCCCTGTCGTAGCAAATGCATGTAACTCTCGTAGTTGAACTTGTTAGAGAAATTGCTCACATTATAAAATTTACAGCAGTGAGGCAACGTAAAATTATTCGGAAACCAGATTATTTTCCATACCTAAGTCTTAGAGCATCGTATTTCTATCTTCGATAGTTTACTCCGTCATTTGTAAGATTTAATGTTTTCTAAGAGCGCATTTACTTAACTTATGTAAGAAGCTCTATTGAAAATGGCACCAAATCGGGTTGAAATCGACATTTCAATGACAGGTAAGTTTTCTATAAGCAGAGTATTGTCTGAAGAAAAGAACAAATATCCCTTGAAAATGCATGTTGAGCATATGTATAAAATACGAAAGTTATTCACTATTACAACCAAAATACGCATTGTATCGTATTGTCAGTTTTAAAAATGTCAATTTTTCTCTACTTGCTATATTTAGGTTCAGCGATGACATTTGATTAAGTTTCTTTTTTCTTCCTCCTTTCTTTTTTCCGGACAAACTAACGTTGCAGTAAAAAGAAATGTCTTAAAAAAAACAAGTTTTGCACACGATATATTTTTAGGGAAAAAATAACATAGGGCTTTTTCCCTTCTTCCAATGAAAGCATTTCCCTTTCTCAATGCACTATCATGAGACTTCTTGTGCTGACCACTTTTCATAATGTTCGCATGGGACAGAGATAAATGTTATCGCTAAGGTACAGAACTAATTACAACCATGCTTTATCTGAGATTCAAATGCAAAAAATACCAAACTGATTATTTCCAAATGTATACTGAATGTATGTAAGTAAAAATGTATTTGGATATCACTTATAATATTTAGACACATTAGGATTTATTTATTAACGTTTATTTCATTCATTCATTTATATATTTATTGCTATAGTACCTTATTGGTTCTTCAAGTTGTCAATTATCTTGTTTGCTTAATTTGTGCCGATCCATGCGCTAATTTAACAAGCACTGATAATTTTATTTAAAAAATAAATAAAAGGAACTAGGTGACTTATTCAAAAGTAATTAAGAATATGTTAAGTCAAGATGGTTCTGATTGGTTAAAGAAGTACTCACAAAAAATTAAATATAATATTCAAAAACTTGTATAAGCTGGTGCAAATGTTTATAATTAAGTTGGTGTAATTAGAAAGAATACGAACTTTAAGGAGATATTTAAGTTTATCTGCACAGAAAATCTCTTCTAAGTCTCGAGTTAAAAATATTTAAGGTTGAAAGAGAGGTAAACGAGCCATCATATAAATTATAGCTTTGAGATGAAACAACTAACTCAATTAAAAGTTATGCAGTTACAAAGCAACTAATTACGTGCTGATTTAATTTAAGCTTAAAGGAATATTTTACTAAGTTAATGTTCATATGCAATTAGACGAATTTAAATGTCCTGCGTCAGTGGTAAAATATGGGGATGTACATTATGAATTACTAAAATTTTCAAATTTGACACGATATGATTGGGGGCTGTTTGAAAATATAGTACCAAACATTTCACGTGTTTTCAACATAAATACAGAGTAGTTCACAATGTAGATATTTGTGTTTGATCACTTTTAACTTATAAAACAATTTTTTACTTAAAATCTGCCTATTTTCCTATGGAAACATTCATCGTTTAAACGATTTAAAGAACCAAATGAATCGCTTTTTGTTTTTGGAAATAATTTGAAATTTTAATTTTTCAAACTTTTATCGGCCTAACGGTCCAATATTTGACCTTTACGATAAAATCAAGGGTACAAGTTTTAGATGCGGCCTGCATTAAAGACAAATAAATAAATAATAATGTGCTTAAGTTGAAATTATGACCATTCCAAAATAATCAACTTTTTAAAAGTTTATGTATAGATAGAAGGATAATGGATATTAAGAATAAATCTGTACCATTGATAAAATTTTAAAGCGGTGTAAGTTGTAGGTCAAGCACGAATAAGAGTAACTTTTGATATATCTTCTTTTCGTGTCACTTTTCTTCTACTTTATCTAATTTGGGGGTTGTTATTAATTTTTTTTTTTAATATTTTAAGAAAGAAACTGTATAATTTTACTCTAGAAATATTTATAATACCTTCGGTAAGATTCTCAGATACCCGAAAATACCTTTTTTTTAGTTTTTAATTTAATTCCATGACTGAATAATGTACAGATTTTCTCCCGGGAACACATAAAAGCGTATATTATGCTTTCAGATAAATGCGAAGGGCTTTCTCCTATAATCAGATTCACAGGCAATAAATAATATTTTTTTAAGTGAAAGACGTTTCATTTAGGCCTTGACGTAGAAATACTTGGATAATTTATGTAATACTCGCTTCAGTTATTTTACGCGTGTATGAAGAAAGTTCGGATTTTTTTAATGGGATTTTCTTTTATTTCGTCACCACTTCATAATACTATAAATATTCAAAAAACTTTTCGGATTAATGTGATTTGCAAATTATCTAAAGCTTTATAGTAAAAAAAAAATAATATTTAAACACATAAATAAAAAAAAAAAACGAAATTTGTTTCCTTAATAGCTATCATTGATTTAAAAATTTTTCCAAGTAGTTCTTCTAGATGCACATGAGATTAACTATAAAGACTATAATTATAAATTATTGAACATTCATGATAAAGGGGTTATTTACGTTTCAGAACAAAAAGTACAGGTCAATTTATTTATCACTTCTGGCATCAACATAAATTTGGGAATGTGATGAGAAAAGTCGGGTGCTAATGGATTAAAAATACGAATAAAGAGGCGAAATATTATTTAGAATCTCTATATATGGAAAAAATACTTTACCATTATTATTGAACAATAATGAGACAATTGATTAATGATAATGGATTTCTGTTGGCAACAGACCGTAAGTGGCAATTATTCTTACCACGGCCTTAGAAAAAGTTTAACACATTTATGCCTAGCATTTTCGCTATCAGTCGAAAACGTTATTTATTTTTCCTAACCTTTATTCACGAGTACTGAACCTCAACTTCACAAAATATTTTAACATGACAAAGTAGGACATTGACATTTCAACTTTTAGATATAATAATTTTTAAAGAAACCATCCCTTGTGCAAAAAGTTGACATCAGAAATTTATCTCTTAGCAAAAATCGAACGAAGTTTCAAAAATATCTGGGCACAAATGGGTTAAAGAATAATCGCAAAATAATGGATTAATTATTGAAAAATGAGCGCAAGAAATTTAGTTTTTAATTATACATTTTTGCGTTTGATTCTCCACACAAATAGCAGTTAGTTTTCCGATTTTTATTTCATGAATAGTGAATTTTTTGGGTTCTGAACTTTAAATGTTTCAGCAACTGTTAGTTTCTAGCTTCCATGTCAAAAATTAAAAAAAAAGGAAATTGTTAAAATTAATGGCCCGAAAATGCCTAAGTACTTCGACTCTCAAAAGGTTAATAAAGTTGAAATGATAAGATAGTGGAAAATATTCAACATCATCTTCAATCCTTAACCGATTTATGCCTAGTGTCCCTTTTTGGGACGGCATTTTCGCTATTAGTCGAAAACGTTATTTATTTTTCCTACCCTTTATTCATGAGTTTTGAGCCTCAACTCTGCAAAATATTTTAACATGACCAAGTAGGATGTTGATATTTCGTTTTTTATGCATAATGATTTTAAAATAAATCATCCCTTGTTCAAGAAGTTGACATCAGAAATTTATCTATTATTTCTGTTATCAGTAAATATCGAAGAAAGTCGCAAAAATACCCAGGCACAAATGGGTTAATCAGTTAACTATGCTTATGCTTATTAGTTACTCTCCCAGTATGTATGCGATTGAAAAATGTGATGCTAATTAAACTCATGTGAATTGTGGGATGTTCCCTGATACATATGAAGAATACGCCACCAGTTGGAAAAACACCTGTGAATAAACAATACCTCTGGAAAGATCCATATGAGAAATAAACCATCTGCTGTTGTTATTGTTGTTGTATTTGGAACATTTTTTTTTTTTTTTTGGTTTCTTGGTTTCAAGAAACTGCTTATAAGCCATTTTATTTTTGTATTTAGTTTCTTGGTTTCAATAAGCATTCTTCTAAATAAATTGGACAACCCAATGACAGATTTTACTAGCACAGAGAAAGGAAACTTAATCGACCAGGGAAGGTGTAAGAATTGAACGCAAGTCCGTCGTTTAAGCAATTAGCGTCAAGTATGACAGACCCTTTACCTCTAAAATACCAGCTCCCCAAACAAATCTTTCAACTTAGTAATTTTCGAATTATCTAACTAAAACTAATAACAGTGCAGGTTTGAATGCTAGCTTTCATAACACTTCATCCAGTACAAATGATCGCTATTGCTATCTCCGTACATCGTCACAAAAAAGAATTCGAGAGCAAGTCAGATTTTCTATGTCGCTTTCATTATGAAGATTTTTTTTTTCTTTATATAAAGTAGATTGTGTAGTTTATTATAACAACATCTAATATTTGTTTTGAGTCGCATGAGTTTTCGAAAACTTAATCAGTTACTAACAAAATTAACACACGAAATTTCTCTCAAGTTGGAATTCTTTTTTAAGAGGGTACGCACTATTGATAAGATTCCTCACACAAGAGGATCAGTACTGCTATTTGTTGACACATAAAACAAGCATGTAGCAAACTTGCATCTTACCCAACTTTTCATTTTACCTCAAATTATACGTTTCTGGAGAAAATTTTCATTACTTCTAATGTCATAAAATCTTAAATAATATAGTTTCAGAGCATTAAAATTACTACCCATCTTTTAAGGTGATTCTCTAAGGTAAGGAAACAGTCATAGCCTTAGTTTGTAACGTCTATCACAAAACTCATACGTATTAGAGAGGAAATTTTATCGTTACTTTTTGGATGGTAAAAATTGAACATTTTATTTCTAACACTTTATAACCTGGATATTTATTCTATATGTATTCCAACATTGTATTAGAATCAAGTTTTGTAATTGTTTCTGGGCATTATTATAAAAAGCATAATTGCATATATATAAATCAATTTCCTACCTTAAAGAATGAACTATTAGTATACAAAATTCCCATGGATTAAACCCATTTTTGGTTAAAAAAATCCCATTTTTTAAATCTCTGTAGTCTTAATATTGAACGCAAGTCTACTTTTTTGATACTCAGGGGTGATGTTCAAAACATGCATTGTACATCTGTGCAATTTTTACGATGGAAAATATTTACTTTCTATATATTAAGTAGGCTAGTGGATAAAATTTTTGTTCTAGATGTATTATTTGGTTTTTACACTTGGATGACGAACGTTCTGATTTATTTAAAATGGAAATTTCTTCAGTTTAAATAATTTTCAACGAGTAACAAAAACTTTCAAAAATTTTATGACTGAGCTGGTATTTTGCACTGATTGTTAGTTGAAATTATAATACTTAAAAAAAAACTTCAAGTAAACGGAAGACAGTATTTAAAATACCCTAAAATTTTCAAACACAGTTAAAAGAAATTTCAAAGAAGAATTTTTCAGTTTTTTAACTGTTTCGGTTTATTCTGAATTAATGAAGATGTTTGATCTAAGAAGCAGAAAATATCGTTTTGCGATATTTGATGCACAGAAGTTTAAAACATTCAATAAACAGTGATTTTTATAAATGTTCAATAAACAAAATACAAAGGGATCTAAGCAAACAAGCCTCTACAGTTCAGAAAAAAAGTTTCAATTATGAAAAGAAAATGTAATACGTACATATAAAATAAATACTGCTTAATATTTATTAAAATGTGCATCTAATGAAGTCTTTTGACACGATATTTAGCTATTTATTCGATTTTAGCATATGACATTCAAACGGTTTTATTGGCTTTCTTGGAACATTGGCTTTCTTGGAAAAAAATGCATTTATCTTAACTTTATACAGGATGTTATAGTAGCCATGGTTTGCAATGTTTCACAAGGAGACAACGTGAGACATTTGTGGAAAGATCTGCCTTGCTTTACTTTAAACTAGACTTAATATTCAACGTGGATAATCTTAATATCCATGAAATAAAATAAAATATCTAAATGTTTATGAATGAAGTATAAGGCTTAAAAACCTCTAGAATCAAATACTATAATATTTTTCTCATATCATAAAATCATTTAAATAAAATATCTGGCGTTGCTTATTTCTGTCAAAAAATGATGTCACCTCTGCTCTAAAACACAAATTATAAATATGGTTTCCGTTAAATGTATGGAAATTTGTTTGTTTTCTTTATGTTTCTTAACGTTCTATTCTCAGTATGTGATGCAGCATTATGCAAAAAGTAATCGGGACTGAAATTACTTCTCTGCCTATCTCGAATGCAATCCGCCTGTGCAATAAAACAGATATGAACTCGCTAATCCTGGAATCTTCTGTTTAAATTGTCTTTTCTCAATGAATTCCGTTTTTAATGTAAGTAAATCGCTCACACTTTATTTGAATGTTTATTGCTGTTAATGTGGAACGTTATTTCACTGTAGGCGTTAATTTTCGTTATGAAAATAGAATATCCCCCCCCCAGGGCTAAATAATTTGTTCCAGAAGAACATAACAATACGTAACCGGTTCTAAAATGTGTTAATTTTGCATGTACAGCTGCGGAAAAAAGGACCTTTTGTACTTTATTTAGCCGTAGTTCGTCGTACAGAAAAGTTACTTATACCAATCGTTTACGATTGGCGTGTACTTTAATTTACTACACATAAAAATTGCATAAGGGGCCGTCTACATATTAAAATTCGCACCAACTCTTATTTCCAATAGCAACCCCTAGATTTCACTTCATATTTCAAAAATTTAGCTTATTTTAATCCCGGATACCAATTTTCAATAAGTTTGAACTAAAAATAAGTGACACGTTTGAACTGAAAATGAGTGAGTGTTATGAGCACCCAAAATTCAACTCCCCCTATGTTAAAATATTTTTTCATACTTTAATTCATATCTCATATAATATTGATAATAAGATGCTGACTTTTATTCGTACTCTTTCAACTAAACGACCCAAACATAATTTACTATCACTATAATTTTTACTTAAATATTAATATGAATTATTAATTATTAAATTAATATTAAAAAATTATGAATAGCAACCTAGCCAAATTTTGATGGAAATAGACGCAAAAAGTGATTTTACATGGCTGTGCAAAATTTCCAATTTTTACGTTCAGTAATTTAATTTATATTAAATAAAATGTGTTATTTTCCTGTGTTAAGGGACCATATACAAATTTATTAAGTGACAATTTTTTGAAACTTGCGTAAAATAAATGAGAATTAGATTTCTTTTGTGCAAAAACAGTAAAAGATAGCAGCATTAAAAAATATCAAATTTTGAAGCAAATAAATTAGAGGTTTTTACAGTTTGATGGAGATTCTATAAAGCGTCTATTATTGCGTCCGCTACCATATCCCTCCAAATAAAATGTTTTCCATGTATAGAATTAGATGCAGTAGATGCATGTTTACCAGTACAACGTCTTAGTTCTGGAAAACTAACGTCCTCAACATTCCAGGCATGAATTTGACCTTTTTTAATATTGCAAACATCAGGTCTTTGGACTTTCCCATACTTTATCAAACATTCAAGAAACATTCAAAATCGGGTTTTTCTGTACAAATAGTACCGCCAAAAGTCTTATAAGAATATTGTACATTTCAGACGATAATATTAAATGAAGAATGTGAAATGACAAACACAGTGATAACATTCGGTCGGCAAATGAGTAATTGCGTTTTTTACATGAAATTCAAACAAATAAATTTCAATCACGAAACCATTCTTCAATTATGACCGTAGCTGAATAACAATCATGATTGTAGTCGGAAGAGCAGAGAACAGCCTCTCACTCCTGGCAACATTTCACCTGTCTAAAAGAACCTTCAAGAGAAATACTCAAAGCAATTGCGAAATTAGAAAGATTTTCGAAATCGTGAGCTGTCGTTTTGCATTTTCCCTTTAAAACATGTGTACGAACCAAGCAAGTTATGAACTCACGGGTCATTGGGACTTCTGCCTAAACATTCTACTGTCTACCCTTCTTGATATTCTCAGTACAAAAAACTTTAAGACTAGAAACAGTATTTTCCGTGAAAATAATATTTATTTCTTTCAACTCTCGCGAGCGAAATGAATAAAAGGTGAAAAGTTCGGAACCTACAAATAGTGCTTTTCAATTTGTATAAAGTCCCTTAAAATCGCAAAAAAATAATAATTCGCTATATCTCCGGAAATTATCGTAGAAAATTAGTGAAAATTTATATTTAGGGTAATTTGAAGGTTTTCTTTCGTTTAATGAAATCAAATATGTATGCTGCCATAAAAATACTAAGTTGCTGCAGATTTAAATATGAAGACGGCCCCTTATGCAAATTCAATTTTCTAGAAGATCAAAGTATACGTTATTTGAAAACGAATGGTATATATAACTTTGCTATACGACGAACCACGGCCAAATAAAGAGCAAGTGGGGCTTTTTTTTCCACAGCTGTACATAGATAATAAATAATATATTGAGAAGTAATTATTTTTAAAATATACCTATTTTTCTAAAGGCGGAGATTTTAAAAAAGCATAGGGGTGGGCATTTCTGGATCCAAACGCAGCGCACGAGGTACGCCCCCAGGATGAGCATAGTTTGTTTTATAAATTAAACTGAATTAAAGAGAGAGGGGTGGGGGAAACAAATGTTTATCCCTAATAAAAATAATTTAGTGTTTAGAGAAATCTGGATGGAACAGTCCAGTTCAGTACAGGTAAAAGATTAAAATGAAACGTGTTTAAAAATAAAAGTCCGTAGAACAACAGCAACTAAAGGAACTTTTAATTCTTGTAATTTAATAAAAGGAATCCACACTCACACTCACACTACGCTGTGAATTATTACAATAACAGTAATAATTAACAGCTCTGATTTTTATAAAAAGAAGATTATTAAATTTGTTAGCGATTTAATATTTTTATACATGTGGTATAATGAAAAAGCTCGTGAGCGCCATCTGTCATTTTTTCATTTCGTCCAAATGCATATTACGGATCGAAATATCGTGATGTAAATGTAACAGTAATTAAAAAAAAATACAATTATGTTCTTTATGTAAATATAACAGTAATTAAAAAAACAATGCAATTATGTTCTTTATAAAAATTAAAACTTTCTTCTTTTTACATCATATTACTTAAATTGTCGAATAAACTTACAGATATTAAACCAGTTATCGCTTGTACCAATAGAAAAGCTGTTCAAATAGTAACATAAATATGCATTTTCACCCGTGATAGTTTGCAGGGGGCAACGGCAAATCAAGGGTCCTGCCTAAGAAATGTTAGAAAAATGGGAATGATGTTATTTTAAAGAAAACCTTGTTAAAAATTTCTTTTGAGGCTAAAAGTAATTTAGTCAATTCCCTCTGACATCATAAACACGAAGTTTGAGTATCATACGGTACATGAGCCTTTCCATCTTGGCCCAAGCGGACTAATTTCGATCACTTTGCATGTTTTTCAAATTTGAGAATAGCTCTTTTCACTAGAGGGAAAATATTGTTCTATGTATATAAGTGGTAAAGAGTTGACGCTTTAACAGCACCTAATTAAATTTTTGCTTCCTTAGGTTTACTTGCTTATAATTTTAGGGGGTATTCATAACTACCCCAACCAAATCACAATATTATAAAGAAATTGGGAGTTAACTATGATCATCAGTGGATAATTATGAGCAGTTTGTTTATTTGTCGTACTTATTAGGCGTACATCTTTTTTTTTAATTATGATGTCAGTAGTTAGATCTACTCCCATGCAAGAATAATTGATACAAAATTAGTAACAAGGGTACAGTTTCTTATTTTTCAATGTAAATAACCTCTTGCTGCGATAATGTGTCGGAAATCACTCTTTATTTTAAATAAAATGATAAGCATAAAAACAAAATAAAGTAAAAAATTGTTTAAAATTGTTTAAAAACAGTAAGTGTTCTAGGAATGCTCGCTATCATATTTTTTTTCTTTTTCACGGACAAAAGTTTTACGGTAGAGCAATCCCAACCTGGCGACTAAAGGTGGCCTACTATACCGATAAAAACATGTTTCTTCCGAGTGAGATACATGCATACATAAGAATATAAATAAACCAAATTTTGAACCACTTTGGCATCGATCAGGTGATGGGGCGGAATTAGAGATTGTCAGATACGCCCACTTTTCAATTAACTCCTCTGCAATACAAGCAATACACCAATATATAAATATTTGTTTAAAAAAAAGCATTTGGTAGCGTATAAATATTTCTTTATAAACGTTATGAAATTTTAAGCAACTAAAAGGAATAATTTTAATGTACAGTAAAATATGGCTGGTAAAAATATTTGTCAGTAACGTCAGAAGGAAGAAAGCGAACTATGAAAGAAAAGCGTCTAATGTCAATATCTAAAAAAAATGCATTCCAGCACAAAAAATAACCCACTTCAATAAATAAGTAAAACAACCGTCATTAATTTAAAGTTTTATGTATTATACATTTACGTGAAAACTGATTACCTAACTCGGGTTCAGGGAAAGTTTTAAAAACACGAGTGAGCGCCAGTCTTGGTATTAAGTTCTCCTCGTCAGTATGCAAATATAGTTAGTTGTCTGTTAGCTCTTGTGTTAAATAGCCGCATCTTACAGATAGTCCTCTGAGGCCGTTTACTTCGAAATCATGCAAGTTTTGAAGAGTTATTTACGCAGGAGACTCGAAAACATTTAATATATTTCTTTAGAAGTTGTACCGTGAAATGTTACAAGCAATGAGCCTACATGAAATTACGAAATACTCACGAGAAAGTGCCACATAAACGGAATTTAGCAATAGTTCCTTAAACTGAAAACTGTTCAGCCCAAGATTGGAGGCAATTTTTGTGTTTATGAATTTTTTCTGTGAAATTGCATGAGACTTACAGGTTGACTGATAGTATTAGCGCACGGTGTGTTTGGGGAGGATTTTTGTTTTTTCGAGTGTTTCTTTGTTTTTAAAGACGGACAAAAAGCCCTGTGATGACAATCTCTTCTCAAAAGGTATCTCTTAACGTGGCGTGAATTCATCCCGAGATTTCTGTTTCCAATCATTATAATAATAATTCCCATTCTTGTAAATTAAACGAACTACATTAGTGTGATCTTTTTCCCCTGCTGGGTGGTTGTAATAAAATTACTCCTAATACAACATTTTGCAGCTCAAATGGGTTAGCAGATTGCCACAAAATTTGGTATATGGACTAAACTGCGCTTAAGGAAGTACTTTAAAAAAAATTAGTTCAAAAAATGTCCACTAGCTGGCACTTTGCACAGTGAATGCGGCTCAAATTTTAACAACTAGTAGATATTTTAATGCATTAATACAGCATTCTCCCTGTATTTCCCTATATACGTACATACGTGTTAATGTGTTTTGGTTTCAAGTACAACCATGACAATTATAAATTTTAATGTTTTTGTGTTTTCGTGGATTATTCCGATATTCAACAGGTGGTCCAGAGAGCACGTGCCCCCATGGAGAACCGTTGAACCCTCTCCCCCAAATCTTCGGGGACTTCTGATTCATTCGTCGGGCAATTTTTAAGATAAAAATTAATCCAATTTTTAGGCCAATTTTAATTTTGAAATATTAAAAAATTACTTTTGTAGTATTGTCGTTTTTTTTCTAACAATCTTGAAATGATTTGTTTAGATATCAGTCAGAAACAAAATGGTTGGGTGTGGGAAGGGGGATTTTCGATACCCACTTAAAAGTTTGTTGCCGAAGTTATACAAGTGCAGAAAATTTACATTCTAGCGAATTACTGTAACAAGCCTAACTAAGGCTGTTCCTTGTCGCGGAAGCATTCCTCAGTAGTGTACTCCTAAGGCTGCCTTTAAAAAACCCATTACTGCCCTTTAAAAGTCATTAAAATTCAATAAAACCACCCTTAGGCTTTGTTGTTCCTTTTTTATTATCTTCACAACGAAAATAAATTAATGAACCTAACGTGATCTTTGAAAGTAACGGTAAATTCTGCTCAAATATTAAAATCTGCATCTTGAACAATAGTTTCACGGGTAGGCGGAAACCTTTTCTCGATGTTTACGCCCACTTCAATTGTAACAAATGGTTATAACTTTCGATAAGTATGAAAGACAGAAAGGACCGTGTTTCTAATTTCGGCTAGGTTGACATTCTCTTCTTTCTTTTTCTTTTCTTTTTTAACACTTTCCAACAGGATTAAAAAGTGTTTGTGATTTCGGTTTGTCTGACTGCCCGTCTGTCCTCCGTCCGCGTGTGCTCTAACCTGTAAATATGCATCGATTTCGACGAAAATTTTTATATGTTACTCTTACCTAGTGTACCATGTACCCTATTGTAAATAGTTTATGTAGCATTTATAGTTTTTCTATAGGAGCACTAGAAAAATTCCCAATGCGCTCTATGATAAGTTATTATTTAAAGCGTATCATCCTTACTATATACTATATAGTTACGCTGATCCCTGACTTCAAGATAAAAATTTTTCCTCCATTACTGTAAAAAGATTACAAAGTCAATACAAAAAGCCTAATAACATCTACGCCGTTTGTGCGATCCGCTTGAAATGTTTAATAATTATGTATATATACATAGAAAACAATCTACTACTACTGTAAAAACTACTGTAAAAATCAGAAAATCCACCCTTTCCGTCTTTTTTAAGCGATTTTCCGCTATTTTCAGCTCCATTTTATTTCCGAAAGTAAAAATGTTAATCATTTGCGTGACAAAATTAGCTATTGCATGTGATAATTACTTCATATTGTCGTCACATTTAACAAGCTTTTTCCAGATTTATAACTTTATTTATTTAATATTTTAATAAAATTATTTCCTCGCGTATGTTAACAGTGAAATGAAATTGTTTGAATTAGAAAAGTTTCCGCACGTTCCCAGAAGATCTTGAAATTCGATATTAGTGTATATAATAAGAATTAAATATGAAATTATTTATTTTAGGTGGACGAAGATTAAATATATTAAGTGCAGACACGCTTTCGTCAAACTTTTTTTTTTTTTTTCCTAGAGCCCGTTGCAACTGCCTTCACAACCGGCTTCTGGACTTCTAGTTTTAAGAGTTATTCTGCCATTTGAAACGAAACAAAAATTATACATGTTGTTAAGGATTACAAGATGAAGCTTTCCATCAAAAATAGTGTCTGTATAGTTAAATAATTCTTCTACAAGAGCACTCAAAACAGTTCCAATACAATACAGTCAATGGCAGTTTAGAGACAGGCATGTATTTAAATCATATAATGCTATAACCTACAATATAATTAGCTAATAATCCGACGATGATCAAGTGCCTCCCTCAAATTGGGCTAAAAGTCGCCAGTTTTGGCGACTTTTGCCAAATATGGCACAAAAAATGCTTTGATAAATGAACCCAGATTGGCGATATTTTTATTATTTGGCGGTAAATCGAAAAATATCTAATGTGATAATATTAAGTATAACGATCTCATTGGGAATATTGAAAATTCCTTACTCGCGCTATAATCAACCGATTTAGTGTATTGTCGGTCGAACTTGTGTTTCGTTAAGGAATGGCTAAAGGCTATCTGCGTAGGAGTGTGTGTGTGTGTGGGGGGGGGGGGTTCGTAAGTGGAATTTCTCTGACATACGAAAATACGTTAATGCGTAAGAACCCGAAACGGGTTAACGGATTTACATGGAATAAAATTTTAAACTTAAATTTTTAGTGCATGGAAAATAAATTTTAGACAGTCAACCCTAAAAAAGAATACGTATCTGGTTCTGCGTGCTCGTTTGATAACGTTTTGTTAAATAAAATGAATATTTATATTTTGACTTACGTACAAGTTTGAATGTTTTCAATTTTTTTGTTCTGTTGTCCACCCGTCCAGTGTTCTAACTGCCGCAAATATACCCCGATATGTGCGATTTTTTTTATATGTAAAGTACTATGTACTCTTTTGAAAATAGTGTAAGTAGCATTTACAGTTCTTTTACAGGAGAAAAAAATCAAACACATCGCACTCTTTGGACAGTCATACTTGAAAACGTATTTTAGAGATTCGTTTTTTTAAAAAAACAATGTTGGCATACATAATATTAAAGCTCTCAAAGTAAACACTCTCCATTGAAAATATGGTCTGTATTATTAATAGTTCTTCTACAGGAACACTCAAGATACAGAGGGTGTTTACACAGTTTTAGAACGATTTCGATAAAGAATTTTTAAAAAAGTAAATGTTTCAGAATAAAAATTTTTGGCAGCAGCTTATTATTTGAAACTAGCTGAAGTACCCGTTCTTCGCACGGGAATGAATGGACTTTTCGATATTACGATTTGTTGTGATTACTATTTATTGTAATAAAGAGATATATCAAAATGGATATCGCGTTATATTGTATTCATTAATCATCAATACCGAATTTCAAGGCAATGGTTTGTACGGTGCATAAGGCGATGCGGAGTAGCGCAATCTATTGGCGAGTTTTAGTAAAACGGATACGGCGGAAATATTCTTCGCATTCAGATATCAATGTATACGAATTTTCATGATGACCGGCTGGACAGTCCTGAAGTTCATGTGTGGACGCAACATCGAGTGGCAAGTTATAGGAAAATGGATAGCGGCAAACTCTTCCCCGTGTTCAAATATCTGTGTATACCTATTTTCATAGCGATCAGTTACCATCTAGTGGTCAGTTAACCATCTAGTGATTAATTAAAGTAATGATTTGCTACAGCGCCGTCAAGTGGCGAGTTGTAGCAAAATGGATAACGCCAAAATATTCTCATTGTTCAAATAGCTATGTATACTGATTTTCATAGCGACCGTTTGAATGGTCAAGAATTTGGCCTGCTGCAGCGTCATCTAGAGCCGAGTTAAAACAATAATACATTGCAGTGCCATCTAATGGTGAGTAACATCAAAAGGAACACAGTTAGAATACATTCTTCGTGCTCAAATGTGTAAGTATAAAAAATTTTATGCCGATCGGTCGAACGGTATAGAGGTTGATACGTTGCAGTGCCATTTAGCGGCAAGTTACAGCAAAATGGATAGTGAAAAATATTCCCCGTTTTCTAATATCCGCGTGTACCAAATTTCATCGAAATCAGTTGGACGATATTCGCATAGCAAACGGCTAAACGGAATAGAATTCGACGTTCTGTTGCGCCATCTAGTGGCAAGTTAGAGGAAAAAGGATAGCATAAAAACCTTCTCCATGATAAAAGACTTATGTCAACCAAATTTCATGGTGATCGGTCAAACGGTGCTGGAGTTTTTCAACCTCATACACACATACCAACATTCATTTTTATCTATAACCAGTGTTATTATATATATACCAGTCTCAAATAAAATCCAGTTTCAAATCTAAGTATCGCCAAAGGGCCAACATACGCCATTTTGCAATTTTTTTTCAGGGAATCATTCAAAGCATTGACTTAGCAGCAATCAAAATGGGAAATGGTTTGACCGCCAATAAGTAAAGCAGGCATTTATTTCAAAAGTGGAATTCCTTATTAGCAGCATTTTTTAAATTATCAACGTATAACGTGTTTTATTCATCGTTACTCCGATGTACTAAATGCGAAGATTTCAATTTTCTGAAATTTAGCGGAATTCCCCTAACTTAAATCAATTTACTCAATTGGCGAGAATTCTGAAGATGGATTGCTCGAAATCCCTTAATAACTGCATTATTTCTGCACGGATTATCAGAAACGCTGTATTCTAATAAAATCTATGCACTTGTTTTCAAAAATCTATTTCCTTAAGCTCTCAGTAAATTGCGCCAAGCCGAAAACTGTGCAAACCGCTAGAACTCACTTTCTCAAAATCGGCATATTAGCCATTTTATTTTTCGCCAAACTGAACACTTTTACATATTAGCCTCGGAAATCTTCATTTCTTATTGTTTTGCGTATAAAAAGTTACATTCCTGCTCTGATTTCCCATGCACACGATATTATAATTAAAAAAAAATAACCTTACAAATATAAACTTTAAAAAAAATCATTATTATTCTTTTATTTTTACTTTAAGAATTTAAAACATTTTATTCGGCAAAATCGCCACACATGGCAATAATGATGCTTATTTCATACTTTTTTCACTACAGGGTTTACAATTACGGAAAGCTTTCTGCGCGGAGAACATAAAAAATCTCTTAAATGGGGAACGGGTGGACATTCAAAGTTTTAAAGTGGACTATAATTTATTCTATATTATTTTACATATCTGTGCAAAATTTCAGGCTGATCGGTCCATTTTTGTGGATTTGTATACTAATCAAATCCCTAAACAGAATTTCATTTTTATTTATAAGATGAAATAAATAAATAAAGTTTTAAATCTGGAAAAAGCTGTTAACTATGACGTCAAAATGAAGTCATTGTCATTTGCAATAGCTAATTTTGTTACACAAATGATTAACTTTTTTGACTCTCGGAAATGAAATGTTGCCGAAAATAGCGAAAAATCGCTTTAAAATGAGGGAACGGGTGGATTTTCAGATTTATAAAGTGGCACAGATTGTTTTCTATATTTTTATACATAATTATGAAAATTTTCAAGCGGATCGTACGAACGGTGTAGAAATTATTAGGCTTTTTGTCCTTGACATTGCAATGTTTTGCAGTAATGGCGGAAAAAGTTTTATCTTGAAGTCAGGGATCAGCGCAACTATATAGTAATTAAAATAATTATAGTAAAATTTCTCTTATTTAAAAAAGAAAAAGAATATCTTTTTAACATTGGCAATCGATTCGACTGTGAATGCATTGATCTGACGTCACTGTGCCTCTTAAGACTACTAAAAGTCGAGCTTATTCTAGCATTGATTCTTCCGTGTTATCAGAATTATCGTCTGCAGGAGGCCTTGAGTTTAGAATTAATAAGTGGCATTTTAGTCCGTTGCTTAGGTTTATGAAGTTAATTACTTTAACTCACTCAGCTGAAAATGTTCTTCATTTTGAATGTTGCAAAATCACTTTTGAAACATGATGCATTAAAAATTTCCCATTTACTCATTTAATTTTGTATTTAACCATGCTACAACCGTAACATTACGTAACATATGCATGCTGCAAAATAAAATTACTTTCCGATTGCATTTCGCTATTTTTGGTATATTTCTTTTTATTTATTCATTTTTTTTTTAGATTTTAGGACAAAGTTTTACATACCTAATACGAATGTAGTAAAATCTAAATCAATACGGTAAAATCTTCTTCCAGACGCAATCATACCTTAGTTAAGCACTCCCAACGGTAAAATAAATCATTTGAAATCTAAAATGTTTTGTTTTTTTTTATTAACGAAAACGCTGGAATGTTCTTTCAGTGGCAATCAAATCTAGTTCAATCATAGCACAAGGAATAAAATGGCGGCTTTCACAAGGGTTGCCATATATTCACAGAACGTTGCCAAGGATATGAATGGTTTAAAAAAAAGCGTCATCTTTAATATTGAACTCCTGGTATCCAAACGATCTTGCTATTTGAAAATAGTTAACTTTATGTTAACACACGTATTTATTTCTCGTGAATCTTAACTTGGCGTAATTCCAACTTCATGTTTTTTCGAATCCAACATACTTTTAAGAGCTTTCCTGCTTTGTTGCGAAAGCATAAATCGTTTTTTGCTGGAGCAAGGTCGCCAAATATGGTAAGCTAGATGCACATTTCTTCTGTTTTTAATTAATATCTTCTAAATAATTCGAATTTCAATTTTTTTTTTTTTTTTACGGCACTGGCTTTTTTTTTTTTACCTATTTGGCCTCTGTGCAGAATTTGACCCGGATCCGACAAGCTCTCTGGCTACCTATAGCGAACACACACACATAAATCTCATTAGCATACTACGCTATTATTAAAGAAGAGGATTTCTACCCTTCTTGATATTCTCAGTACAAAAAACTTTAAGACTAGAAACAGTATTTTCCGTGAAAATAATATTTATTTCTTTTAACTCTCGCGAGCGAAATGAATAAAAGGTGAAAAGTTCGGAACCTACAAATAGCGCTTTTCAATTTGCATAAAGTCCCTTAAAATCGCAAAAAAAATAATAATTCGCAATATCTCCGGAAATTATCGTAGAAAATTAGTGAAAATTTATATTTAGGGTAATTTGAAGGTTTTCTTTCGTTTAATGAAATCAAATTTGTATGCTGCCATAAAAATACTAAGTTGCTGCAGATATAAATATGAAGACGGCCCCTTATGCAAATTCAATTTTCTAGAAAATCAAAGTATACGTTATTTGAAAACGAATGGTATATATAACTTTGCTGTACTACGAACCACGGCCAAATAAAGAGCAAGTGGACCTTTTTTTTCCGCAGCTGTACATAGATAATAAATAATATATTGAGAAGTAATTATTTTTAAAATGTACCTATTTTTCTAAAGGCGGAGATTTTAAAAAAAGCATAGGGGTGGGCATTTCTGGATCCAAACGCAGCGCACGAGGTACGCCCCCAGGATGAGCATAGTTTGTTTTATAAATTAAACTGAATTAAAGAGAGGGGGGGGAAACAAATGTTTAGCCTTTCCAGAGTTTTTTTTCTTGATTCGCCATTTGGGGTGAGGGTGGCGGGAAGACTTAGAGATTAACTGAACGTTTACTTTTATTTTAAATCTTCCATGGACTTGGTTATGGGACGGAACTAGAGAACTTAAGATCCTCCCTCACCTCTACAATAAAGCATGAAAATCCGTTAAAACATTTTGTAACATGTAAAACTCTCTATATATACATGTGAAGATTTTGTATCCCTAACAAATATAATTTAGTGTTTAGAGTAATCTGGGTGGAATAGTCCAGTTCAGTACAGGTAAAAGATTAAAATGAAACGTGTTTAAAAATAAAAGTCCGTAGAACAACAGCAACTAAAGGAACTTTTAATTCTTGTAATTTAATAAAAGGAATCCACACTCACACTCACACTACGCTGTTAATTATTACAATAACAGTAATAATTAACAGCTCTGATTTTTATAAAAAGAAGATTATTAAATTTGTTAGCGATTTAATATTTTTATACATGTGGTATAATGAAAAAGCTCGTGAGCGCCATCTGTCATTTTTTCATTTCGTCCAAATGCATATTACGGATCGAAATATCGTGATGTAAATGTAACAGTAATTAAAAAAAAATACAATTATGTTCTTTATGTAAATATAACAGTAATTAAAAAAACAATGCAATTATGTTCTTTATAAAAATTAAAACTTTCTTCTTTTTACATCATATTACTTAAATTGTCGAATAAACTTACAGATATTAAACCAGTTATCGGTTGTACCAATAGAAAAGCTGTTCAAATAGTAACATAACTATGCATTTTCACCCGTGATAGTTTGCAGGGGGCAACGACAAATCAAGGGTCCTGCCTAAGAAATGTTAGAAAAATGGGAATGATGTTATTTTAAAGAAAACCTTGTTAAATATTTCTTTTAAGGCTAAAAGTAAATTAAGTCAATTCCCTCTGACATCATAAACACGAAGTTTGAGTATCATACGGTACATGAGCCTTTCCATCTTGGCCCAGGGGGGGATTCGTAACTACCCCAACAAAATCACAATATTATAAAGAAATTGGAGTTAACTATGACCATCAGTGGATAATTATGAGCAGTTTGTTTATTTGTCGTACTTATTAGGCGTATTTTTTTTTTAATTATGATGTCAGTAGTTAGATCTACTCAGATGCAAGAATAATTGATTCAAAATGAGTAACAAGTTTGCAGTTTCTGATTTTTCAATGTAAATAACCTCTTGCTACGATAATGTGTTGGAAATCACTCTTTATTTTAAATAAAATGATAAGCATAAAAACAAAATAAAAATAAAGTAAAAAATTGTTTAAAAACAGTAAGTGTTCTAGGAATGCTCGCTATCAGATTTTTTTTTTTTTCACGGACAAAAGCTTTACGGTAGAGCAATCCCAACCTGGCGACTAAAGGTGACCTACTATACCAATAAAAACATGTTTCTTCCGAGTGAGATACATGCATACATAAGAATATAAATAAACCAAATTTTGAACCACTTTGGCAAATCAAGGATCCTGCCTAAGAAATGTTAGAAAAATGGGAATGGTGTTATTTTAAAGAAAACCTTGTTAAATAATTCTTTTAAGGCTAAAAGTAATTTAGTCAATTCCCTCTGACATCATAAACACGAAGTTTGAGTATCATACGGTACATGAACCTTTCCATCTTGGCCCAAGCGGACTAATTTCGATCACTTTGCATATTTTTCAAATTTGAGAATAGCTCTTTTCACTAGAGGGAAATATTGTTCTATGTATATAAGTGGTAAAGAGTTGACGCTTTAACAGCACCTAATTAAATTTTTGCTTCCTTAGGTTTACTTGCTTATAATTTTAGGGGGTATTAATAACTACCCCAACCAAATCACAATATTATAAAGAAATTGGGAGTTAACTATGATCATCAGTGGATAATTATGAGCAGTTTGTTTATTTGTCGTACTTATTAGGCGTACATCTTTTTTTTTAATTATGATGTCAGTAGTTTGATCTACTCCCATGCAAGAATAATTGATACAAAATGAGTAACAAGGGTACAGTTTCTTATTTTTCAATGTAAATAACCTCTTGCTACGATAATGTGTTGGAAATCACTCTTTATTTTAAATAAAATGATAAGCATAAAAACAAAATAAAAATAAAGTAAAAAATTGTTTAAAATTGTTTAAAAACAGTAAGTGTTCTAGGAATGCTCGCTATCAGATTTTTTTTTTTTTTCACGGACAAAAGTTTTACGGTAGAGCAATCCCAACCTGGCGACTAAAGGTGGTCTACTATACCAATAAAAACATGTTTCTTGCGAGTGAGATACATGCATACATAAGAATATAAAAAAACCAAATTTTGAACCACTTTGGCAACGATCAAGTGATGGGGCGGAATTAGAGATTGTCAGATACGCCCACTTTTCAATTAACTCCTCTTCAATACAAGCAATACACCAAAATATAAATATTTGTTTAAAAAAAAGCATTTGGTAGCGTATAAATATTTCTTTATAAACGTTATGAAATTTTAAGCAACTAAAAGGAATAATTTTAATGTACAGTAAAATATGGCTGGTAAAAATATTTGTCAGTAACGTAGGAAGGAAGAAAGCGAACTATGAAAGAAAAGCGTCTAATGTCAATATCTAAAAAAAAAGCATCAAGAAGTAGAAAAGATCGCTCCTGGCACTTTAATAATTCTTACAGATTGCATTTATTCATATTTTTTATGCTGGAATATGCATTCCAGCACAAAAAATAACCCACTTGAATAAATAAGTAAAACAACCGTCATTAATTTAAAGTTTTATGTATTATAGATTTACGTGAAAACTGATTACCTAACTCGGGTTCAGGGAAAGTTTTAAAAACACGAGTGAGCGCCAGTCTTGGTATTAAGTTCTCCTCGTCAGTATGCAAATATAGTTAGTTGTCTGTTAGCTCGTGTGTTAAATAGCCGCATCTTACAGATAGTCCTCTCAGGCCGTTTACTTCGAAATCATGCAAGTTTTGAAGAGTTATTTACGCAGGAGACTCGAAAACATTTAATATATTTCTTTAGAAGTTGTACCGTGAAATGTTACAAGCAATGAGCCTACATGAAATTACGAAATACTCACGAGAAAGTGCCACATAAACGGAATTTAGCAATAGTTCCTTAAACTGAAAACTGTTCAGCCCAAGATTGGAGGCAATTTTTGTGTTTATGAATTTTTTCTGTGAAATTGCATGAGACTTACAGGTTGACTGATAGAATTAGCGCACGGTGTGTTTGGGGAGGATTTTTGTTTTTTCGAGTGTTTCTTTGTTTTTAAAGATGGACAAAAAGCCCTGTGATGACAATCTCTTCTCAAAAGGTATCTCTTAACGTGGCGTGAATTCATCCCGAGATTTCTGTTTCCAATCATTATAATAATAATTCCCATTCTTCTAAATTAAACGAACTACATTAGTGTGATCTTTTTCCCTTGCTGGGTGGTTGTAATAAAATTTCTCCTAATACAACATTTTGCAGCTCAAATGGGTTAGCAGATTGCCACAAAATTTGGTATATGGACTAAACTCAGAATGCTTAAGAACTTAAGGAAGTACTTTAAAGAAATTAGTTCAAAAAGTGTCCACTAGCTGGCACTTTACACAGTGAATGCGGCTCAAATTTTAACAACTAGTAGATATTTTAATGCTTTAATACAGCATTCTCCCTGTATTTCCCTATATACGTACATACGTGTTAATGTGTTTTGGTTTCAAGTACAACCATGACAATTATAAATTTTAATGTTTTTGTGTTTTCGTGGATTATTCCGATAATCAACAGGTGGTCCAGAGAGCACGTGCCCCCATGGAGAACCGTTGAACCCTCTCCCCCAAATCTTCGGGGACTTCTGATTCATTCGTCGGGGAATTTTTAAGATAAAAAATAATCCAATTTTTAGGCCAATTTTAATTTTGAAATATTAAAATATTACTTTTGTAGTATTGTCGTTTTTTTTCTAACAATCTTGAAATGATTTGTTTAGATATCAATCAGAAACAAAATGGTTGGGTGTGGGAAGGGGGATTTTCGAAACCCACTTAAAAGTTTGTTGCCGAAGTTATACAAGTGCAGAAAATTTCCATTCTAGCGAATTAATGTAACAAGCCTAAGGCTGTTCCTTGTCGCGGAAGCATTCCTCAGTAGTGTACTCCTAAGGCTGCCTTTAAAAAACCCATTACTGCCTTTTAAAAGCCATTAAAATTCAATAAAACCACCCTTAGGCTTTTTTGTTCCTTTTTTATTATCTTCACAACGAAAATACAATTGTGTTTCGATCTACTGATGAACAAAATTTTACATATTTTTTTAAACATACAAGTAGGGTAGTTTGAAAGAATTAGGAGAATGGGTATTTAACACTATCGTTTTTTTTATAGCTGTTCAAGTCCTGCGACCCTTATTAATTTTTAAACGGAACTGTTTTAAGAGAGCAAAAAGATTCATCTTGTAGGCGGGAACTTTCTCCTGGGGTTTACGCCTACTTCAATTCTAAAAAGGAACATCAGTTACGGTGGGTAAGAAACACACATTTTTGAGCTTCGCAAACAGTAAACAAAATATTTAAATAATACACCCTGACATTTTGAAAGTAATGTTGAATTCTGCTGAACTAATAAAATCCGCATCATGAAAAATTAAAGAGCAAATGATTACTCATGTAGACGAAAATCTCTTCATCATGTGTAGGCCCACATCAATTGTAAGAAAAAGATCACTTTTGGTGTGAAACACGGTATTTTAAACTCCCTAAACAGTAAACAAAAAATTTAATTAATAAATTAATGAACCTATCGTGATCTTTGAAAGTAACGGTAAATTCTGCTCAAATATTAAAATCTGCATCTTGAACAATAGTAACACGGGTAGGCGGAAACCTTTTCTCGATGTTTTCGCCCACTTCAATTGTACCAAAACGTTATAACTTTCGATAAGATTGAAAGACAGAAAGGACCGTGTTTCTAATTTGGGCTAGGTTGACATTCTCTTCTTTGTTTTTCTTTTCTTTTTTAACACTTTCCAACAGGATTAAAAAGTGTTTGTGATTTCGGTTTGTCTGACTGTCCGTCTGTCCTCCGTCCGTGTGTGCTCTAACCTGTAAATATGCATCGATTTCGACGAAAATTTTTGTATGTTACTCTTACCTAGTGTACCATGTACCCTATTGTAAATAGTTTATGTAGCATTTATAGTTTTTCTATAGGAGCACTCAAAAAATTCCCAATGCGCTCTATGGTAAGTTATTATTTAAAGCGTATCATCCTTACTATATACTATATAGTTACGCTGATTCCTGACTTCAAGATAAAAATTTTTCCTCCATTACTGTAAAAAGATTACAAAGTCAACACAAAAAGCCTAATAACATCTACGCCGTTTGTGCGATCAGCTTGAAATGTTTTATAATTATGTATATATATATATAGGAAAACAATCTACTACTACTGTAAAAACTACTGTAAAAATCAGAAAATCCACCCTTTCCGTCTTTTTAAGCGATTTTCCGCTATTTTCAGCTCCATTTTATTTCCGAAAGTAAAAATGTTAATCATTTGCGTGACAAAATTAGCTATTGCATGTGATAATTACTTCATATTGACGTCACACTTAACAAGCTTTTTCCAGATTTATAAGTTTATTTATTTAATATTTTAATAAAATTATTTCCTCGCGTATGTTAACAGTGAAATGAAATCGTTTGATTTAGAAAAGTTTCCGCACGTTCCCAGAAGATCTTGAAATTCGATTTTAGTGTATATAATAAGAATTGAATATGAAATTATTTATTTTAGGTGGACGAAGATTAAATATATTAAGTGCAGACACGCTTTCGTCAAACTTTTTTTTTTTTTTTCCTAGAGCCCGTTGCAACTGCCTTCACAACAGGCTTTTCGACTTCTAGTTTTAAGAGTTATTCTGCCATTTGAAACGAAACAAAAATTATACATGTTGTTAAGGATTACAAGATGAAGCTTTCCATCAAAAATAGTGTCTGTATAGTTAAATAATTCTTCTACAAGAGCACTCAAAACAGTTCCAATACAATACAGTCAATGGCAGTTTAGAGACAGGCATGTATTTAAATCATATAATGCTATAACCTACAATATAATTAGCTAATAATCCGACGATGATCAAGTGCCTCCCTCAAATTGTGCTAAAAGTCGCCAGTTTTGGCGACTTTTGCCAAATATGGCACGATAAATTTGCAAATATGGCACAAAAAATGCTTTGATAAATGAACCCAGATTGGCGATATTTTTATTATTTGGCGGTAAATCGAAAAATATCTAATGTGATAATATTAAGTATAACGATCTCATTGGGAATATTGAAAATTCCTTACTCGCGCTATAATCAACCGATTTAGTGTATTGTCGGACGAACTTGTGTTTCGTTAAGGAATGGCTAAAGGCTATCTACGTAGGAGTGTATGTGTGTGTGGGGGGGGGGTGGGTTCGTAAGTGGAATTTCTCCGACAGACGAAAATACGTTATTGCGTAAGAACCCGAAACGGGTTAACGGGTTTACATGGAATAAAATTTTAAACTTTAATTTTTTAGTGCATGGAAAATACATTTTAGACAATCAACCCTAAAAAAGAATACATATCTGGTTCTCCGTGTTCGTTTGATAACGTTTTGTTAAATAAAATGAATATTTATATTTTTAACTTACCTACAAGTACTTACCTACAAAAAAATTGAATGATTTCAATTTTTTTGTTCTGTTGTCCACCCGTCCATTGTTCTAACTGCCGTAAATATACCCCTATATGTGCGATTTTTTATATGTAAAGTACTATGTACTCTATTGAAAATAGTGTAAGTAGCATTTACAGTTCTTTTACAGGAGAAAAAAATCAAACACATCGCACATAACATTGCTACCTTAATTCGTCCCTTAACAGAAAATTAATATATTTTACATTCATTTCAATTACATCTTCAAGGTTTATATATAATAAAAACAAATTACCTTTTGCTAAGAGAAAACATTACAAAGTGTGCCATAGTATTTGTATACAAACTGAAAAGTCAAGATGCCCGATGAAAGTAGTTAAATTCCTCAGATATCAATTTCAAGTTTTAGAATTTTTAAATTGACAAGATTGGCTTTAAAAAGAAATGCTTATTCTAGTGCTTTTTTTTTAATTGCCCCATAATAAACAGGCATAAAAAATTTAAATTATCTATTTTTGATACGTTGAAGTGCTTTCTTATAAGGAAAGTTTACCTATAAGTCAATTACATTTTCAACCTTTTAATCCAAGTATTTGTTTCGTTGCAATATAATGAGAACAGTAAAGACAGCTTCATTGATACACACAATGCTAAATTATAAGGATATAATACTGTTGTCATTCTGCGCTGCACTTGCTAGAGAATTTAATGAATTCCTGTTACAGTGACTTCAACATACTGTTGTGACATTGAGCGCATTCTGACGCCAGTGACTATTGATTATTGACATAAACATAACGGTATTTGAATCGCTCAATCTGTCCATTCATGCACGTTAAGACATATTCAAAGCTAACTACACTCAATAATAAATAAGTGCACCCATTATGCAATGAAATTAACAAGGGAATGTATATAATTGAGTATTAGAAGACAGTTCTCTTAAAGTTTTGTTATAATTGTTAAGAGTTTTTACTATATAAACATTACTAATGTATTTTCATTTCTAAATTTAAAAAAAATATATTTTTTTTAAATTTCCAATTTATTGCTATCATATTTGCAGGTAAGCAGGCAAAATTAAAATCACCAATAATTAATGGAATAACAATGGCTTCCTTTCTGTCAGTCCTGTAATTTCAAATAATGCTTTGTATGTCTGTAAAACGCTAACTTTTTAAGTGAATTTTTAAAAACTATTCAATTAATTTCTAAATTAATGTTATGAAATGCTTTAATAAAAAATATAATATACGAATTTAACCCCAAAATAAATCACCAATACTCTGTATATAATAAAATTTCTGTGAAGAATAAAAGGAATTAAATTTCTCATCCTGGGAAAAACTCATACAAATTAAAAGGAAACAAAAGTAGCTCTTTATTTCATGGTGTACTTTTAATCATCTTAACTTGAGACAGATTAAATAGTTAGTACTGAAAAATAATTATCACAGAAACAATCTTATCTACTAGTTTTTCTCTCTTGGAAATGAAGTGTTATATCAATTATCAGTTTTACGTTCATTTTGTATGATGTACTTAGCAAAGAAAGTCATTTTTAATTCTTCATGAAGTAGGTAGCTGTTATATTACCACTTCGAGGCAATTTATGTTTAAAAGACAGGCCTGGCACATATGTCTACCAAGTAATGCACCCTTCTCACCTTTCGTTGAAGGCACCTTTCGTTTTCCCATGCTTTACTTCGGGGTCGGGAAAGGGTAATCCATGAATGATTGTTGCACAAAGAGCAGCTTCGGCTGAGAGTCACTGAAATGGTGTAAAGCATTCTTAAAATGCTTCCGTCCTTCTGTAACATCACAGCCAAAATTTACCCATCGGGAAGAGGTTAATGCTAAAAGCTGAAAAGTTCATCTACTTTTATTTGTGTAATTTTTATCATCATTTGATTAGTAATAAAACACTCGCATACATACATAAGTACAGGGTTGTCCAAATTAAACTTCCACAACTGAGAGGCCTGTGCAGTAGGGCGGGCCGAAAAACGCACTTGTGCACTTTTTTCGAAATCGATGAGAGCCTAGTGCGGAAAAGTTGTCCCTTAGGCTGGTTAATAAGGGTGTAAATTTTTTTTTAAATCGGACAATATCTTCAGTCGGCGCCAGTGCCTTGAAAATCCGGATTTTGGGGCGAAACAAGCATT
>JAWZYV010014501.1:0-77600 GCA_038373885.1 Cheiracanthium punctorium | reverse complement strand
CTTGATAATTTTTAAGAACGGTATTATAAAATATTTGCAAGAAGCATGTTTAGCATGTTACTAGCTTGCTATTTGTAAAAAATTCTAAGTCCGTTATCTTGAAAGAGTAACTGAAATGCACTAATATGAATAATTCAATGTTTCTAAAAAGACAATTTCACATTTCTAGCACTTCAGAAAAAATGTATCAAGTTCGTAACATTCTAAAAATACCAAAGTTCGTCACTTATATAAAATTTTCAAAGTACAGATATGCTAGTTTATTTCAAGAACATATTCAACGACTTATCAGAACATAAAATATACCAATGTGCAAAACTTCTAAAAGAAAAAATTACACCTTACAATCTATTAATGCAGTTTACTAAGTATTTTGTAAAACCCTTTACTTGATAATTCTGAAAAATAGCCTAAGTCCCTCACTTTGTACAGACATAAATTATATTACTTTTATTTAGTTAAGGTTTACATAAAGATAAGTTTATACATCTATGCTAAAATAGCTGATCATTTCTGTACCACATTTAAATCTATTTTATCAAAAACATGTTAAGCATACTACTTCTACGAAATTTACAAAGTTCTAATAGCTAAGTTCCTTTCGAGAAATAATTTCATAACTTATGAGAACTCATAAACGTATACAAATCAAAAGTATACTTAGTTTGAACAAGTAACATGTATAAAAGTAAGAGCATATTTATTTAAAATTTGTAAGCATAACCATCTCAATCAGTAAAATGTGTAACATGTGCACTTAGTTGATATTTCTCATAAAAATATTCAAGCCCATTACTTAATAAAAATTATAAAAATATGGCAAGGTAATACTCTAATGTTTTAAAAACATAGTGTATGATTTTAAATATTCTGTTACTTCAAGTAAAATATGGTAAGATCTTTACATTAAAGAACACCTAAAAAATCTTTATTTAAAAATACTAAGTTTCTTTATCTCACTTAACTTTATTTTTGAAAAACCTGTAAAATCGATTAAGTTATAAAATTATGGAAACTAACTTTTTTAGCTAAGTTCATTTTATAAAAAATTAGTACTTTGGGAATTCTCATGTAACACAATTTACCTATCACACTTAAGTTTATGATTTTAATCAAAACATTTTAATTCTATGTAGTAGATTAATGTTTCCATAGTACATGCTTCAATAAATTTTGTTAAATTTCTAACTTTCTACCTTGTAGTGTATAAAAGATAAGTATAAAACGAGAACCTTAAATCGTGACCAAGTATGCTAACTTTATCACTTTTTATTTAATAGATTTTTATTTTGCAAGTAATCAACACGCACATACACATAAAGAAAACACAGAAAAGTTTTCATGTTTAAACTTATTTATTTACAAAAACATATTTTAAATTACACAAACTATTTACACAATTAAGAAAATAATAACTTTTCAAAGTGTAATCCACAATTAATCATGCACAAATCAGTAAAATCTTACTGTTGTAGAAGCAAGCAAACTTTTTCTACATAATCACAATGGTTTTAATATATTTTTTACAATCGCAATACTAGTTATACACCAATAACATCACATAATTACACATGTTTTGTCATGCTTGGAATTAGCAAAATATGAAAACGGTTGAAAAAATGAATTAAATAGCTCATTTTGAAGATACTTCATATAGTCTTCAATGAAAATGTTTGAAAAAAATTCTCCGTCATAATGACAAGTGCATTTTTTCTCGCATATCTCTCTTGCAATATACGGCATGTCAACCGTAAACCATGCTTTACTACTTATAAGACCCTCTCGCTCATCAATATGTGATCTATTCGAACAGGCATGTATCCTATGCGAAGAATGATCTTGAACCCGGCCTATGTTTTTAAAAATTTCCTGATGTACTATATCCATTAATTGTTGTTTAGCTTCATCGTAATTACAATGGGGTTCGCGGTTACATTTTTGCGGCTTTAATTTTAAAATTAAATGAGGCAGGGTCGTCGTATATAGCGTTTTTAAAATGCATTCCAATATTTCATTTCTCATTTCGCAAAGTTTTTTTACTTGATCATTTAAAAGTGTTAAGGAAATTGGATTTAACGTGAATGAATCTCCGGTTTTGTAAATTTGTTGTAAGATGCATTTTCCATCATCATTAAATACAGATAATTGATTATTACAAATAAAAGAGCTATTGCTATGACCTATATTAAAATCTAATAGTTTTACAATAAATTCGATCCATGTGGAAGGGTTCATCACGACTCCCTGACCGGTTGGTATATAGTCTAATTGGGCATTCTGTATAAATTGTCTAATATAAATCTTCAAGTCAGTTCTTTCATCGTGAAGTGAAACGTAGATAAGTCTTTCCAAGTGCCATGTACTATTTACAGAAGCATATAAACTATGGTAAAGATCGTCCGTCCAATCGTCCAACTTTACCCTTTTCGGGGAAGGCTCATAAATGTACATTTTGGCAAACGTTAGGTTAATGTGCGGGTCTGTCACATAAGGTTCAGAAGGAATACCATGCGTTAAAAGTTTGTTGGTTGGGGGATATATCTTACACATTGAACCATGTTCTAATTTAATGGTAGTGGTTTCACAGTTCGCTGGTTTAAAATCCAAAGTTCGTTTAGATCCAAAACTTAGAATGCATACACCCGATGATAGGTCTAGATTAAAATCTTCGTAGTTGCCATCTTCAATTTTAGGTTGTTCTTCAGAGCCAAAGTTCACTTGTACCATATTAAATTCATAATTTGTCACTTTCTGTAGATCTTCACGTATTTTTTGCAAAATGGGTATCCAAGAGTAAACAGAGACTGTTGCTCCAGGTAAACTGTAATTGATTCCTTCATCAGCAAAAGTAATTACTTTACGGGTCGAGGAAATTTTCTTTTCACTACTTTGCAGGGGCAATTGAAACAATTCTTGCTGTAGCACGTCAACATCACTTTCAGTATAAAACTCGGGGGAAATTTCCTTTTCAATACTTTGCAGAGGCTTTACATCTAAAGGCAATTGTATTATTTCTTGCAGCAACACATCCGCATCACTTTGAGTATAAAACTCGGGATTGTATTCAATGTTAAAGTTATTTTCCATCGATTCAAGCAAAGACATTTTTGAAACTCGGCGAAAAATCAATTAAAACACACGTCTTAAGTATAGGCGCACACAGTGTAAAGGGAGTCTCGCAACAAACACTTCCCTACTTTATCTAACTAAAATGTCTCTATACTGATTCTTTAAAAAATCACGTGATTACCCAAGCGCCCTCTACCTTAAAACTTTCTCAACCCAGTAGATATTGCATCATCTAACTTGTCTTAGCCTGTTACTAAGAGTTGCCCCTAATTGCAAATAGTACATCCTGCCAACGAACCTAGCGGATATTAAATCAACACAGATTTGCACACGTCACTATCACGTGTCTTCTGCGCATGTCACTTCCTTATCTCTTATCTGATCTGTGATACCTGATAAGAGAAAATCAGTTGCCGTTAAATTTGTAGAGTTTGTAGGTTGGGCGTAGGTAAGGTCTCCTGCAACGGGTAACTAAGAATTCTTTAGCCGAGCAGAACGATGTTTTGTCCGCATGCAACAAGAGTGTTGTCCGTTATTTTTCAGGTATTATAATTGCTTATATTTTTTCAGATATATGTTGTGATTAGCTATCTTTTAGAGTAATCAGTTTAGTTTATTAACAGGTTTTCATTAATAATTTCAGTTTATGACTTTATTAAAAAAATTTTAGTTTATTATTGTAAAAATTGTTTTAGTTTATGAATTTATTAAATAAAAATTTTAGTTTATTATTGTAAAAATTGTTTTAGTTTATGCATTTATTAAAAGGATGTCTATGTAAAATTTAAGTCTATAAAAAAACTGAGTGTAAAAATTTTGATATGTTTAATTTATTAACAAGTTTTCATTAATAATTTTAGTTTATGACTTTATTAAATAAAAATTTTAGTTTATTATTGTAAAAATTGTTTTAAACAATAAGTTTAATACCTGTTTTATACGTGAATACTCATTCATCTGCAATGCCTATAATTTATTACTGTTATTTATCAAAACTGAGCAAAAATAATTTGCTTTAGTATAATGATCTTTGCTAATTGTTTCACAAAAATTAATTAATGATTCATTAGTTTCCTAAACTATATAAAATATATTAATCGTTGTAGCTTAACTTTGATATTTTAATTTAGGATATAATGTCGATCAGAAGAATAATCATAATCTATTTAATACGTGTTCAATAGATATCCTTTACAAAGTTCCAATGCGTTTGTAAAAATTAGATTATGTTTTTAAGTAGTAAACATCTTCATCCATAAGTCCCCATTTTTGAACGTAGAATGAAACACGTGTCCCCACAATTCGGTATTCCCCTAGCACCCTCCCTGGTTTTATCTTATCGGTAAACTGGCCAACTCTTATTGTACCGGCTCTGTAGAGCCTCAAGGCACTCTCTTATCTCTAAATTTCTGTTATCAGCTGTACTAGGGATATGCACGTGGATTTTACTTCAATCATTCTTTTGTGAATTATTATGTATTTTTATTATTTTCACCTCTCGCGTGTACAAGTACAGGGTAAGTGTAATATTTTCTATTATTTTAGTTACATATAAGTTGATACCGTAATTCTAATTGAAAATAATTATGTGGTAATTATATTTTCCACTTTTGATGTGTTGTACTTTTAAGTGTGATTTTTTTTGTTAATGTATGTTTTTCTGTATTTTGGTGTTTTGCGAAATTTTAAGTGGGTAATCCAGTGTAATTAATATTAATAGCATTATCGGTAGAAGTACTTTATGCAGTTTGTATACAAAAACTGGGGTTTGAGGGCTTTCTCCTAATAGAAAATAAGGCATGCATGGTATTTGTATTTCAGTAAATTCTAACTAAGATTAAATTTTCGCTTGCTAACTAATTTTATCCTACATAAAATGGTAGTGTGAATCTGGTAAATTGTTATAAGAAAAAAAATTACTTTTAAAGCGTTTAATATCTTCAAATGTGTTTTGTTTTTAGTGTCAAAATAATATACCTATTTCAGCATATGATGGTATTAAGAATGAATGAAAATGTGCTAGTTGGACCGGGAATTAGGGATAATGTATTTTAAATCATTATTCGATTTTCCGGTCTTGCTAGCCGTATAGATGTTTGTACTTTGTCCAGAGACTAGAAGATTTAGTACGATGTGGCTTCACGTAAGTAAACACCTTGTATTTTTTAGTTAAAGTAATGATTTGCGATTTAAACTATCTAAGTATTGAAAGATATTTTATGTACATGCGGTATAAAACTGTGCTAAAACGGATCTTCAATTTTTATTTCCAATAGTTCAACTTTCTAACAATAGTACTATCTAGTCTAAAAGTTTGTGCTAGTTATACCCGCCTTTCTATAAAATAGGTTAAGTGCATCCATAAAAGACCCCTCAAAAGGTTGATTCATGTATAAAATTATGCTTTCATAGTCAATCTGAAATGAGTTTTGCACATAAACAATCGAACTCGTATCGTATTGAAATTCTATAAATCAAGTTACTCTACTTGTGATATACAATTCATATCGTATTCAAACTCTATAAATCATGGTACTCTACTTGGGATATACAGTAAAAATATTTTGTAGGATTACTAAAAATGCAATTTTTTCTCTAATTGATCTATAGAAAATATAAACTAGTATAATCGCTGCCTAAAATTTATCAAAAATGTGTTGGTAAGAAAAAATGTTTAGATAAATACTTTGTTTGTTTGTGTTTTAAGGCAAACCTGCACGCGGGGGTATCTGCTTAGGATGAGGGGTGCCTTGGTAGGAGGACTTTCTAAGGGGATCTAACGCGTATTCATGCATTTCGTATATCAAAACTTGAGTTTTGGGGGATATATGGCTAAAGTGGTTTTCTCGCAATAAAATATAAGACTATATCATTATTTGTAAAATCTTTCTATGGTATAATTTTCTCACTTCCCTAACAGTAGATTAAATTTGTAGAAAATGTATGGGTATCCTAAATCCTACTTTAATGTTAAACGGCTACTTAACAAAAATACGGTATACAAAAAATTAAAACTCTTGATTAAAATTTTTTTTCTTGATAAATTAAAAACACTTGATTAAAATTTTTTCTTGATAAATTAAAAACATTTGATTAAAAAAATATTTGTTGTAAAATTATATAACTTAAAATTAAAACTTGGTAAAAAATATTTGTTGTAAAATTAAAACTTGCTAAAAAATATTTGTTGTAAAATTATTTAACTTAAAATTAAAACTGTTGGTTAAAAAAATATTTGTTGTAACATTATTTAACTTAAATTAAAACTTGGGTAAAAATCTCTTAAGAAAAAAAAAAAAATGTTTAGATAAAAAAGTTCATACACTATCTAAATCATTATTTGTAGAAACTATAGGTACTAAAATCGTTCTATGGTATAATTTTCTCACTTCCCTAACAGTAGAAGAAATTTGTAGAAAATGTATGGGTATCCTAAACCCTACTTTAATATTCTAATAAACTGTTACTTATTAAATATATGCTATAATCTTAAACGGTATACAAAAATTAGAAGTATGTATTAAGCAGCATTTATTCAATTTGCATTGGTTCTATTACTAAATGGTAAAGAAAACTAAATCCTCCTGGGGATGTTGTTCATTTCTTTGCTCCACATAGTTAATTATTATTTAAAGAAACAAAAACAACAACGCGTCTGCTGTGCTACGCCCTGTCTCCATTCATGCGAGGCTAGCGTGACGTGGAAAAGCATAGTAAAAATTTTTATTTGAAATGAGGCGGTAGACGAGTTCTACCGGGCGGCTGGTGGGTCCTCATTTTATAATAATATTTTTTATTTCAGGTTTAATTCATAAAGTATAGCTTATTTAAAATTATGTCAAAGTCTCTTATTTTGATGCTAAATGTTAAAGTCCCTTATTTTTCATGAGAGAATGCATCACAGTCTGAAAATTTTTTCCAAGTCCTCTTATTTGAGAAAATTGTTAAAAGTCTGAAAATTTTTCCAAGTCCTCTTATTTCAAAAATATGTCACAATCTGAAAAAAAAATACAAGTACCCTTATTTGAAAAATATGTCACAATCTGAAAATTTTTCCAAGTCCCCTTATTTGAAAAAAAGGAAAAAAAATTCTTATCAATCCTTCGAACATCCGGTCAACTTCCTCTCCCCACATCCGGTCCGACCACGCCCCCCTCTCTCTCTCGACCCAGGGACAACATCCGAACGGATCCGCAGAATTAGCATGGGATCCGCATGGGCAGAACTGTCATTTATCTACTACTGACAGTGTAAACACTAGTTATATTCTTCCCATTTTAAATGGTAGTTTCGACACTAAGTGCACAATCGATTGTGTTCATTTTTCTAATATCAAAGATAACATTCTTCGTTAAACAATTTTCAGACTAAAATAAATTAAATAAATGGAGTCCAAAAAAAAATTAATGGAGCTTTTTATTTAAAGATGGACTAAATGGTATTAAGTAGTTTTTGAGAGAATTTTCAAACTCAAGCACATTTTTCAAAACAAATCCATCCTGGCTAATCGTTCAGCGGAAGTACTGAATGTGTACTACTTTTTATTGTAAAATGACATGTAATTTATCAAAGCTTCAGTTATTAATACTTATCTCTTTTAAGTTATTAAACACTTGAAAGTTTTATAGATTAAATATTATCTTACCAAAAAAGTAATATTTAATAAAGTTTCTAAGTACCTCAACTTCTGATCAGTGATCTTGAGAAATCTGGCAAATTATTTTATACATTTTAATTAATTATAAATAAGAGGTTTAATTTAAAAATTACTATACTCATTTCAACATAAGGTAATGACAAATTTCGTTCATTAAAGTGTGATAAGTATTGCGTTGCTGAAAAAGGAATTCCAAACGCATTTGACCGTAAACGGTCTCTCTTCAACATTGATTTTGTAACATCTAAAAAAATTTATTTTCAAACCCCTTTCTCACTTTTATGCTGCCATAATTAACGCTTAGTATTTTATTTTTGTAAAAGGTACTCAAATTGAAAAAAAATTTCTGCTGAACAAAAGAATATTAAACATCTTAATAGAATTTGATAAGAGAACTTGGACTTAGTTATCACTTAAGCTTTTTTTTCTTTCTGATAACTCAAACATTAAAATAAATTCTTCAATCTTGCCACAAAAGTCGTGTAATTAAAATAACATAATCTGCACTACTTCTGAAACAAGATAATGGTTCAGAGAAACAAAACTCCATTTACCATTAGTGTCTAAATGGCATGGATAGGATTACTTAAAATAAGCTAAAGCGATTTTAAGAGCAGAAGTAGAAGTGTGTGTTTTAATGTGAGCGAGAATAAGTTTATTTTTTCTGAATTAATAAGATATAGTGGCAATACTTTTATCTATTTTTAAATAATTACTGCATATTTAAGTAAAGCTATTTTCAATAATTTACAGTCTCGGGTAAAGAGCTACCTAAAAATTACTATTTTAACGCAGTAAATCGAAAAAAGCGAAAAAATCCAGAAAAGAGAGATCCACATTGAAAATATGTACTCTATGAACTTTATGCGAATAGGTTTATTTTCAGTGGTTTGTGATGATTGTTGTTTTATGGTCAAAGGACACTACACATTGACAACATATATTCTGTGAATATTTATGCGCATAGATCTATTTTCAATGGTTTTTGATAATTGTTGTTTTGTGGTAAAAGGACGGCAAATTAGTCAATCTGCGCCAAACCAATGAACTAAGACAATTTAAAAGACAGTAACCGTGCATTTAGAAGATCAATAAAAAGAAAGAGGATAGTTCCTGAATCACCACCCCGTCTACCTTCTACCCACAGACATATAATTCCACAGGTATACGCTCATCGCTTATTTATAATAGCCTTTAACCTCCCTAAAATCAAGCATAAATCTTCCGGTCCATAACCCAACTTCCTGACATCTGAACTATTAAATCCTCCCTAGTAAAACTGCAAAATACCTTCAAAATTGGGGGGGTATCGTTAGTGAAATTAAACACAGTTCGACAATGATAAGTCATTTTGAAACTGCGTTATCTTTTGAATTAAGATCAGCTTATTTTATTTAATTCCACTTTATATTTTTAAATAATTTGTTTCACACATTTTATTTTTCTCCACAAGACACAAAAAAATCCTTATCAGTGGTGTTAAGTAACAAACAAGTGGACTAACGAATAGTTTTCACAGGCAACATTTTTGCTTATTTGGTTGATAACTCGCACTGCGACATTTGCCAACAAGGTAAGCATTTTTTACCATCTGAAGATTAATAGAAGCATTCAAATAGAATGTTCCCATCCAGAAACCGTGCTACTTGTTTTACTAACAACGCACAGAATATCCAATAAAAATAATTCTGAGACTAACAAAACCTACGGGCCGTCTGCCTTCGGCAACCAGCTGGTCCGACCGCTTCACGTCCAGCCTATGCAACGGCCTCTTTCTCACGTTTCAGTGAGCGGCCGCATCCGGCGACCAGCTGGTCCGCCGACGGCCTCTTCGCGACCAAAAAGTGCAACCTACGGGCTACTCTCCTTCGGAGACCAGCTGAATGAAAGCTCAATAGTTTGTCCGTAATCGTATATAGTATTTTTTAATTCAATATGCCCGCTCGCGCAGGCCGTGTGCAATGACCGCACCTGATACATGTCCCCTTCTACATGTCTGAGTTCTAACAGTCATTTATTGCTAATACCTATGCAGCTACTAAAAACAGAGTCCAGACGTCAGTATAATAATAAAGTCTTCCTGCCGCAACGCGAACACAGAAGAGAAGGAGGGGGATGTTAACTGTGTCAGTCTAATAACTACGAGTCTATGTTTTTATTTTTTCAAAATTGGAATTCAACAACTCAACTCTGAATTCTATAAATTCAACAGAAAGAAATTCTAACTTCAGAGTAACATGACTCCAATTTTTAAAAAATAAAATCATAGACGCAGGGGCGTAGCCAGAGGGGGGGGCTGCAGCCCCCCCCCGAAATGGGTCCCTTTACTTAACTTACAGTTTGATACTTAGTTTACAATTCAACTTTAGCTTACAATATTATGCCCAGCCCACCCACCCCCCAAAAAAAATTAAAAGCTGGCTACGCTACTTCATAGACGCGTAGTCGTTAGACTGACTGACACAGTTGACAGAAGCACGAAGTCTACCTTACTGGTCGGCAATTTTTTAAAGTGAATTGTCACTGGCCAGCGATGCTGGACGGCTTGTCGGCTAGTAATTATAGATTTACGACAAAAACAAAATTACCGACAAAATTAACCTAAATAAAAGCTATCATCCAACAACGTTGAAATCAAAATCCATTAAAAGAAGTTTTCACAAAAACACTACATTCAAACACTTTTAACGTTTAAAAACAGTGCGGTTTTTGAACTGCAGAGAGCCAATGGCAACTTTTTAAGAAGTTTAAAAAAAACTTCCCACAACAATGAATTCAAAATTAAACAAACACTTCTGGATTTACGACAAAAACAAAACAAACGTCCCAAAACAATCTAAATAAAAGTTAAGATCCAACAACGATGGAATCAAAATCCATCCGGTTAAAAGAATTCAAAATTAAACAAATGCTTATGGCAATGTCCCACAACAATCGAAATAAAAGTTACGAACCAACAACATTGAAATCAAAATCCATCTGGTTAAACGAATTCAAAATAAACGCTTACAACAAAAACAAAATAAACAATCTAAAACACTCAAACTTTTAAAATACGATTTCACAAATATCACGAAGTTAACATTTAAAAATACTCCGGTGAGAGCAATGAAAAAAAAAAAGGTCCATGATTTTATTTTTTCAAAATTGGAGTCGTGTTTGAACAACTCAGCTCTGAACTCTATAAATTCAACAGAAAGAAATTCTAAGTTCAGAGTAACACGACTCCAATTTTTAAAAAATAAAATCTTAGACGCAGAGGGGTAGCCAGAGGGGGGGGGGGATTATGCCTCCCCTCGCGGAAATCGGACCCTTTACTTAGCTTACAGTTTGATAATTAGTTTGCAATTCAACTTTAGCTTACAATTTGATGCCCAGCCCTGCCCCTCCCCCGAAATTAAATCCTGGCTACTCTACTGCACAGACCCGTAGTTGTTAGACTGACTGACACAGTTAACCGAGGCACGAAGTCTACCTTACTGGTCGGCAATTTTTTGACGAAAACAAAACAAATGACCCAAATCAATCTAAATAAAAGTTACGATCCAACAACGTTGAAATCAAAATCCATTCGGTTAAACGAATTCAAAATTAAGCAAATGCTTATGACAAAGTCCCACAAAAATCGAAATAAAAGCTATGATCCAACAACGTTGAAATCAAAATCCATTCGGTTAAACGAATTCAAAATAAACGGTTAAAACAAAAACAAAATAAACAATCTAAAACATTCAAATAATTTTAAAATACGATTTCACGCCGTTAACATTTAAAAACACTCAGGTGATAGCAATGAAAAAAAAAAGGATGACTTCCATGAATAATAACAATATACGTTTACGTTGCGAATTTCAAAAAAAGAATTCCTACAAATAGATGTTTACGTGTTTTGCCAAGACTAAACTTGATGGCTAAACTTGTGAAGTATGGTTATCCAGGTGAAGTACAGTTATGCAGTTTAGCCTTCGTTGTGCAAACAAAATTTTACCCATTCTAAATAAATTTGCCCGAAGTCTATCAAAATTTTTCAGTTAAATAGAACTTAAATATGAAGTATGACGTCTCTATGACGTCATCTAATTGATTTACGCGAGAGATTATGTTCCGTGATTTTTTTCAAAGAATCAAGGAATGACTCGTCTTCACTTTTCTGTTCACTTTTCAAGGCGTGATATCTTGTGAGATATTTAGATTTGAAAGAAGCTTCAAGTTTAAAAAAGGTAAATATTTAGAGATCTTTCGAACTGGATAAAAAAAATTTGTTTTTAGTTAGAGATAAAAATGTCGTTTTTATCAAAATTTCAACATGGCGACAAATGCACCGGGGCGATGAGTCGAATCCGGCAGCGTTACATTACAAGACTTTTATTATTTAGATATAACGAATTGTTTTTAGTGAAACACCTGCATCTAAAACCTCTAAACCTCTAACAGTGATCAGCTTTGGTTTCCAAAACTTAATCACTAGAAAAAGAGGTGACAGAGCAGTGTTGACGACTCTTCAATGGGATTTTGACTAAATTCGAGCCAACGTATATAGCTGATGCGGAAACTTAAATAAAAGACAAGAGCCCACAAAAAGTCTCTCACTCATTGCACCTAAATGCAGTTACTCTACGTGAAGTTCGTCCAACATCAAGTACCCTTTTAGTTTGTTTACCTGTTTAACCACGGACAAATGCATAAATTAAAAGAGTAATTAATTTTAATATTTAGTTTTAACTTTTTTTTTTCAATCTTTGCTCAAATCTTCTGGTTATATCGTTTTTTGACTAAGCACGCACTGTAAAAAAAGTTCGTAAAATTACAGCATAAGGGCTGTAAATTTTACAGTACTTGTACCATTTTTCTTCTTTAAGGTTAAACTACCGTAAATTTTCAGTATTTGATTCGTAAAAATACGGAATATGTGCCGCTTCTATTCTAAGCAGCATATTTATACCCTTAAAACAACGGACTTATGTTTGGAAGACATGCGGTTAATTTACGCCAATGTTCCTATGCTCATATACAGTGTTTGAAATGTATAAGAGCGTGACGCAGTCAGGATTTGTTTCGGGGAGAGGATCTCATCAAACCGATACTAAAAAAAAATTCTGGATGAAATGGAACACAGGAAAATTCGAATTTAATTAAGAATTCCCTTTCTTAAGGGGTATTTCGAATCCCATTCATAAATGTTCGAATAGATTAGTATTTTTTTTTCACAAATAGGGAACAAAAAATCACTAAAAGGAATCATTTTCAGATATTTTTAGCAGCCAGTGTATTTGTTTTCCACCTTTTTCAATGTTTGTCAGCATATTTTAAAAATTCGAAACCGATTGGTCAAGCAGCTTAAAAGCAAATGTTGAACATACACTTTTGAAAATTGAAATTAATTTCATGCCAACCCAAATATTTGACTGTGTAAAAAATAACTGGACAACACTTTGTCACGAATTTCAAATTGTAAGTTTCATGAAAAGCATTTTCCTCATCCAAGTCTCATTCTGAGACTGAAATAACTTTCATTTGAACTTTTAGTCAGCCGCGAACAAGGCAGGTGGCGTCTAGGGGATAAGAGCAACAGGTTGTCACTCCGTAGGGCGAGGGTTCGATACTAGGGTTAGCGGAATAAAAAATGTTAAAAATATTACTAAATATCGCAGTTAGATAATGAATAGCTACTAGTTAAAAGTGGTTTGTTCAGAACACTTTTCACGGCACGTATACTTTTTACAGTACATACACTATAAAATATTTTATGGTATACATACCATATATGAAATTTACGGTATATGTACTGGTCCCACTGCTGCCATTATATGTACTGTTATATGGATACGAAGTGCATGGACATGTTTCACAGAGCACCTTTTCCATAGTAAAGCAATATTTAATACATACACCCAACTGTACGTAAACTCTTTATTTTCAAATTGAAATAAAGACTTTTTTATTTGAGAAATCTTTGAAACTTTAAAAGTTAAAATACAAGATACAAATTCTTCACATTAAAATGCTTACATAGAAGCTTTTATTATTTCCTTTTTACGCTTTGACAATGATTGATGAGGTTAACGTTTCCATTGCCTCCATATCTTTCCTCGTTCCATCAATTTTATTATTTTAAAAACATTTAACATGATATTTAACCTGTAAATATGATTCATCATAAAAATGCTTAAATACTATAAGACCGCCGCATGACATACATCACTTTCTAAAAAGTATTGAAAAATGCAACAAAAATCCAAAGGAAGCATTTTGAAAGAAGTTTTGTAAACTTTAATGTTATTTTTTAGCAAGCTGTAAGCTTTATATACATAAATACTGTATATAAATCCATTTTTCTTTAAACATTCTTTAACGTAAAACATTTTCCGAAAAAAATTAACTATATACAGAATTTTCCTTTTCACTTAGATAAGTAGCAATTAACAATTATTTATTTTTTGTACCTTAATTTTAGTTTTAAAAAAAACATTAAATTACTGTCAAATTGCTTTGTAATAAAATTTTAGAGAAGTATTTGTTCAATAATACTTTTTAAAAGAACCATTCTAAAGAATAGAGTAAACAGTACAGTTATTGGCACCTAAAGTACAGGGTGATCTTTTTTAAAGTGAGGGTGTTTGGATCGGCCGGTAGCGCGATCTAATAGCCGCAATAGCACCAAACTTGATATTTAGACTAATCAAGACATGGGAAAAAGGATTCCGTGAAAAAAAAAAAAAAAATAGTTCCAAACAGCACCGCTAGGGCCTTTTGTGGCGCTGTACAATGTATAAAATGTGAGAAAAGAAAAATACTAACACATACAATCGTACAGTTAAATTATTAATTCTTGTTTACTACATTAACTTCACCGGTGAGGAATTAGACCACATTCAATGTGAGCACCGTTCTCAGAAATAACACCGTGCATTCTGTGCACAACGTTCTCCACAGCCGTATGTAACATATCACGAGGAATATTCCGCACTGTCTTTGTTATGTTGTCCTTTAGAATAGACAAATTTGATACTCCACCAACATAAACTTGAGATTTCAAATAACCCCAGAGCCAAAAATCGCATGGCGTGAGGTCAGGGGAACGAGGCGGCCATGCAACTGGAAAACTGCGACTCATGACTCTATCATCAGTGAAGTTTTGGAGCAACAGCTGCTTTACCCTATTACTAATGTGTGGCGGAGCACCATCCTGCATAAAGATTGTCTTTTGGAGACGGTTTCTTTGCTGAAGTTGTGGAATAACAAACGTTTGCAGCATTTTGTGGTACCTTTCTGCATTTATAGTGCACGTTTGGGGTCCTGTCGGAGTGATGGTCTCAAAAAAGAATGGCCCAATTACATATTCGGCTGCGAAACCACACCAAACAGTGACTTTTGGGGGAATTTAATGGGATTTCGTGCACGGTGTGGAGCTGCTCAGAAGCCCAAATTCGGCTATTTTGTGTGTTTACGGACCCATTGAGATAAAAATGGCACTCATCTCCCCACAGAATGTGCCATGGGAAAGCATCATTAATTTCTACCCTGGCAAGAAACGATAGAGCGAATGTCACTCGCTTATCATAATCACTTGGTTTCAGTTCGTGCAAGCGGCTGATTTTGTAGGGGTAAAATCCAATAACGTGCCGCAAAACTCTATATACCGTGGAATAATTAATTTCCAATCGTCGAACTACACCCCGGGCGCTGCTAGTACCAGCAATGGTTCCAAGCGATTCTTCGACAATTCCAGTTGCCACATCAGTTATTACATCTTCTGATACTGGTTTACGTCCTCTCCCAGCGCGAATGGTCAGTGACCCCGTTTCCTCGAACTTCTTAATCATTTTCTTAAGACCATTCAGCGATAAAGGCCCCTTTCGTGATTTTTTTCTGATTTGAAATTCCCGAAGAGCTGCGGATGCATTACATTCATTCATGTAATACAGCTTCACCAGTAACGCACGTTCCAGTAACGTGAGAGGCATGCCCACTGGAGCTTGTTTACTTCAGCTGAGATTATTTGTCGGAGCTGTCTACTGCTTGCTTTTATAGCCCCTATTACTGGCGCTGTCATCGTACAACATTTGCATTTTTCATTGATAGCCGTGTTTTATGCTAATTCTCGTCATCGTAAGCTACAGCAGCTCCACAAAATGCCCTAGCGGCGCTGTTTGGAACTAAATTTTTTTACGGAATCCTTTTTCCCATATCTTGATTAGTCTAAATATCAAGTTTGGTGCCACATCGGCTATTAGATCGAGCTACAGGGCGATCCAAACACTGTCACTTTAAAAAAGATCACCCGTATAACTTTTCTATAGTGAGTAACGTAAATTTTTCAAAGAGCAATATTATGAGATTAAATTGTCTTATCATCGTACAGCTGCAAAAGCAGACGTAAACAAAACAAAAACAGATGAAATATGTTCAACCTAAAACGATAATTACAATTATAAGTGAAATTTAAAATGGAGTCCGAGTGTAATAGTTTGTTTCTAAAGGATTCAAGAGTTGTTTTGAAGTTACAAATATTTCTTATAAGATGCTCTTCAGCCTTAGTCATAGGTAGTTTTATCACCTGTGAATTGATTTAAAAGGCCATACAATTGGGAATTCGTCTAAAATATCTATTTAGGATCCTGATATTAAAATAATCAATTTACCATTGAGTAAATCTCTACAAGACTTCAGAGTCATACTACAATTGAAACTGAACTTTGCTCGCGTTGTTTTATTAACATGTGTATTTTTTTTTCATGTTTCTAGTCCATAACTCTCAAAGTATCAACAAGAGTCTGAATGACATGGTCTGATCCGAATGTGCAAACGTTATTTCTGCAAACGTTATTTCTCTACAAAGTAAATACATAAATAGATAAAGCTCTCTCTTCGCTCTGTCATGGAAACAGTCATAGGGATGTAAATTACACCTATTCAAAAATACTGTTTCAAAATTCTAATTCAAAAATCGTTTCAAAATTATTTTTTTAGAAAAATGTTAGTACATGAAAAGATTTTTGAATTTTCGGGCCATAATGTGATATGGTCCGATTATACAGACTTTGTTTTGGACAAGAAAAGGAGTAGACTTTCTGTCATGCAAGCACACTGAAAAACAAACTGCGTTACTTTTACTCACAGGTTGTTTTGTAATTGCTTGTAATTACGTGTACAACGTGCTGCAGTTACGATGTACGTTCTGTTCGACATCCAAGTAAATACTTCCAAGATGCTATTCAAAAATATTCAAGCATTTCCCAACGAATGATCCTTCAAAGAGGATGAAAAATTTTTGTTGCTGAGAAAAATATGCTGGTATTCAGACACAAAAAGAATGAGCATAAACACAATCTCATACTGTTATACTTATTCTTTTTTGTGTCGAGTAAATCAAAATCAGTCAGTCGAACGAAAACAAAAAAGCAGTCTTCAAAATTCAGTAAAGGTTTGAATGCATACACACAAGATAACAGAGAATAGTAAATTAGACCCTTTATCTTAAATCCATCATCCTGAGATATCATTCTTTTAAGGTTCATGCGCTTGGACTCTTCAATGATTCGATATCTTTGAAGATAAAAGCTCCATACAAATCTTTCTTGTTGAAAAAAAAACATTATTTCCCACAAAACCGTACTAATTTCTGCAAACGAACTGTTACGAAAGCCCATTCATCTAATAGTTTTGCTTCCGGGTATATCTATCTATCTATCTATCTATCTATCTATATATATATATATATATATATATATATATATTGAGAGAGAGAGGTGGATATAGATATAGATATATATACACGGACATATTTAGTAAGCCAAAGTTCCAGTAAGCGCTTCTATTATTCATTTACCGAGAATCATTGCGTGGCTTGGAACTATATGCTTCGATCTATTTGAAGAGGGAATTCGATTAGTTAAATAAAGCTCTTTGCAATAAAGATAAGAATTATTCATTAATTTTAACGGAACGAATGCCTATTGTATTCTTTTTTCTTTGTTTTCTTTTTTTTAAGAAGCCGAATGCGCTCGTAATTTTTCTAAACTGAAATAACGTCCCTAATTAGTTGAACTCGATATTTCGAAAACTAAGATCGAAATTCAATTTGCCTTTCTGTTCGAAAATGGAATTTGAAAATAGAATTAGAAATGAGTTATTTGTTTTGTTAACATATGCGATGCATTCATATTTTAAATAAAATATTCCGAATCCTTGAAACAGTATTTTTAAGTGATCGTTTGTAAGCGTTTCTGTCTTCGCAAAATAATACCCAGTGATTGTACTTAAGTACTAGAGTGCAGGAGCCAATCTTTTTTTTTTAATTTATTAGCACGGCGAAGCGTACTAATATCATACATTCATTTTTTAATCTCTACAAGATTAAAAACGTAAAATTAAAGGATCAAACAATTCTGTTGTGAATTTTAAATTTTACGTTCACTAATATTATACCTTTATTTTTTAATCTCCACAAAAGTAAAAACTTGTTAAAAAAAAAAAAGGCTCGAAGAATGCTGCTGCAAATTTTAAACTTTACGTTCATGCAAGATAAATTTCAAGACACTAAAATTTAGTTTAACTGGATTTTACAATCTTCATGTTTTACTTTCTACTATAAAATAAATATGAGATGTAATTAATTGTCCTTCAAGGTTTAAATATGTGTAAAAAGAAAAAAATACAAACCTTTTAGTTTTTCGGAATTTGTGATTATTATATGATTCTAGACTTTTTAAAAAGTATTATCGTAACCCATTTTTGCCAAATGTCTCACATATGGGACGCGCAAATCTTAACACTTTCTTCTACTTGTGGTTGCAAAACTTCATAAGCGTTATTCTATATACCTATCTTCAATTCACGGGTATTAACTCTTATTTCCACAAAATGTTTCACTGTTACAAGTCATACATATGAAGTTATTCTATTTTAAACATATTTTCTTAATATTATCATTTGTTGAATCTCCATCTTACACGCATTACCTTTTGTAAAAGCAGTTTAGTTCCGATTTCAAAAGCAGGGGAACATTGGAGCATTTTCGCTAACTTCCATATTTTTTCCCCAAGGTAAAAAAATGCGTAGTTGATCTCCTTCATTTTCATAAAATCAAAGCAGGTCTAACTGTTTACGGAAGGCTTTCGTAAACAAAACAGACAGCATTTAACGGCTTAACTCGTAATGATAAGTGAATCATTACATAACCTTAATCCAGTCTTGTAGTCGATTTAGACGCGATGATACCATGTCCCCTACTTTTTCATTTAAGCTTATGCGTACCCCCACATCTTGCTACTCCCCACTTCTACTTTCAGACTTCTTTTTTACGTATTGAAATTTTCTATTCGAAATTCTGCGTCAACAGTGATCATGTCAGAATGACGTTATCATTGTTGGCCATGGTATATTGATTTTTTTAATTCACTCTTGATCAAAAATATATTGCTTTGCAATTTAATCTTAATTACTCCAAAATAATAATAATCAACTAACAAATAATTAAAATTAATGATTTAATTAGTTTTATTTACTTTTAAACCGACGAAAAACGGAGGAGGTTCTCAAGTCGACGCGTATATATATATATATTTTTTATGTATGATCACGCATAACTTTTTACAGAGTAATCCGATTTTGATAATTCTTTCTTTATTGGAAAGGGTATACCCCGAAGTTGGTCCCATATAGATTTGGAAAAAAAATTCCAACCCTAAGGGTAGGAAAACTGGGGATGATTGATTTTTCACTCACTGATTGTAATGTATGAACACGCATAAAATATGACTTTTAAATAGCTATTTATTTTTTTTAATGCCAGTTCGTTTAGTGATCTTTTTCCTTTTCCACGTGAAAATGCAATATTCCTTAAATTTTATAGTTTTCATGTAATAAAATAGAAGCTCTAACGAGGCATATAAGCTCTTGAATCGATATTTGTTAGATGCTATTACCAGAACAGTTGATTTTTTTTTAATGGACGGTGTCCGTGTGACGTCATTTTTCAGCCAACACGTGACCTCCAACCAATCAACTTAAAATGTAGTTTCAGATGACACTCAATGTTTCAATCTGATTAGTTCAAATTTGTATTTTCCACCGACAAGTGATTGAAATAGTATTGTATCGATATCGTCCATTGCAAGGGATATTGGCGAAGTTTTTACGTCACCGTTTAAAACTGCACATCAAACCACCTATACATCTTCGTTCACAGTGCACAGCACATATGTGTACATTTTGTTTTCGCTTGTTAAAACGATTCTTTTAAGATTTTCTGTAGTTCTGAATTTGCGTACATATGCATCGATGCTTTAATTTTGAATAAATCATGTTAACGCATGCGAATGTGTAAGTCCCACGCACACATTTTGTTTTTGCTTGCCGTTTCGCAAAAGAGTATTCGAATATTGTTAAAATTTCCGAAGTTCAATTTGTTAATTTTTTTTCGAAATTCATACAGCTAAAAAGAACTGGTCTATGTTCCGTATCCGGTGCTGTTTACATTTTGATGTTCATTTAGTGTTGGTTCTGGCGCCATCGTGGGCGATGTTCAGCGGGAGTCAAGTATCCTGCCGGTGGTAGTTTTGACTGGCAACCAAAAAGAAATGTGTACCGCTTGACGACTTTTTTTTTTTTTTTTTGGAGGTATGATAATGCTTCGAATATTGCACAGAACTGTTGAAAGATCCGAAATTTCTTGAATTTTCGAGCATGCGTAATGGTTATTTTTTAATTCTAGCTACTATGTGACGTACACAGATGAATGTATAGAATTCGCTTGCTCAATTTGACGTCACTAAGCTGTTAATTTGCGTTTATAGCCACAAAAAATTATAAAATAAAAACTTTTTAACAAAAAAATTAAACCTTTTCTTAATTAACCTTAATAACTAAGTTCTTAAACTAATGTACGTATACCTAAGTAATTTTTAGTCGGTGCCAAACAACCAATGAACAAAGATCACTAAATTACCTTAAATTTAAAGAAATAACCAAATAAAATTGACAATGCAACGCGAAATCTCCGGCGATAAATATTAACATTCCAAAAAATGCGCTCTCTGCACGTCGCTCACGATCAACGAGCTTTCGCAGAAATGCAGAGAGGTCTACTTTGTAATACACAACTCAACATTAAAATCTGTGTGTAAACAATAAATTACTCCTATTAATAATAGAGATTTAGGCAATTTGGTGATCTTTGTTCATTGGTTGTTTGGCACCGACTAAAAATCACTTAGGTATATGTACATTAGTTTAAGAACTTAGTTATTAAGGTTAATTAAGAAAAGGTTTATTATTTTTTGCTTTTGAGTTTTTTGGCGGTTTAATTTTTTTGTTAAAAAGTTTTCCTTAACAGTGATTACAATTAACAAATTGTACACATTTACGTTAAATTCCTCAAAAATGAACGGAATTTAACGTATTTAGGTACTATGTGGTTTTAAGGAATTGGGGGCGATTCCCCCCTCCCAATTTTTTTCTTAAGATTACGTCATTTCCTAAGACAATTTCTGAGTATTCAGCTAAATTGCTTCAAGAAAATCTTTAAAACATCCAATTATCTCAAAACCCGTTATATAATATTAAGGACCTTATTATGAAACCATACTATAGATATTGGAACTAAATAAATGATATCATCATGCAGTATCATTTAAATTGTTATATTTTATAATGAAATTAGAAAGCAATGTTACTTCATGATAATATAGTTTTTGTAAACAATCCCTCTCTCTATGTTTTCTGAAGAAAGCTTATTGCATAACTATTGAATAAAACATTGTATAACTATAAGAATGCATAACTATCGAATCATATACCTTAGAAAAGTTAATTATTTTAAAAGAACTTCTCTAAAATAGAACTCGAAAGAAATTCTAAGAAGTTACTAAATCGGACAATGTGTTACAGTTTATAGAGGTTTTTTACCTAGAGTTACCGATGTTACTTGATAATATGATCTCTTTTAACACTTTCCAACAAGGCTATAAAGTGTTTATAATTTCAGTTTGTCTGTCTGTTCGTCTGTCCATCCGTAACTCCATTAAATATGCATCGATTACTAATAAATTTATGTTATTTCTATATACTGTACGATGTACCCTATTGAAAATAGTGTGTGCAGCATTTATAGTTTTTCTACAGGAGAGTTCAAAAGATTTCCATTGCATTAAGCTCAATGGGCAGTCATTCTTAAAAGTGTATTTTAGAGATATTTGTCTATTTGAAATGAAAAAAAAAATTGATACGTTATTAAGGATTGCAAGATAAAGCTCTCCACCGAAGATAGTTTCTCGATCATTAACAGCTCTTTTACTGGCGCACTCAAAGTTATTCTTAAGCGTTACGTTAATGACAGTTTAGAGGCAGGTATCCATTTAAAGCTCAATACAATCCTACTATGTAATATAGCTGATGGTCTGACGACGATTGTGTGCCTCCCTCAAAAGTTGCAAATCCTTGCGACTTTCCCGATAAATCGCCAAATATGGTGAGAAAAAAGATATTTCGAAAAATAAACCCAGATTGGCAATATTTTCATTATTTGGCGGGAAATCAAAAAATGCCTAGTGTGGTAATATAAAGCATGATGATTTCAACTGGAATTTTGAAAATTCATAACTCGCGCTCTAATTAACCGATTTAGTGCGTTGCGTTGTGTTAAGGCAAAGCTGCGCAAGGGCTATACGCTTAGGGGAGGTGTGTGTATGTGGGTGGGCGTGCTCGCACGTTCTAGTGTGTTGGAGAGTGTTTTATAATCGATGCATTTTGCCTGATTTATCTTTCTTGTTTCAGTTTATCAACAATTACAGACGTATGCTTTTAATAATATTTACCCATTTCTTTTCAATATTCCAAAATTACGCATATCAAATTTTCTTTATATCACACATGGCTTTGTTAACAAACTCTGCCAGATTAGCCCTGAAAAACTCATTTAGCTGTGTGGTCGGCAAATCAAATTAAATTACGTACATTGAATCTTTAAGAAAGTTTTGCGTCATACTTAATAATTGCGTGTATACACTTTTGAAAATGTATTCAAACTTCTCGAAAATGTCTGCTAAACATAAGTTATGTAATATCTATATTCTCGCAGATTAATTTAACACGATTTGACGTTATTTTATTGATGCTCAAATAAGTATGACTTGAACAAAAGACTTGTTGCTAAGCATTTTAAACTTAAGAACGAAAACTAATAAAAATTATTGCTTTAATCTTAATTATTCATGCTATGAAATAAGTACTCAAATAAAATTATTTACTTAAATTAACTACAACAATTCAAATCTCAAACACATAGCATTCCCAAGGGTAAATTCTGGTGAATGATGATGTATACTCCATAGAATGAAATACTTTTAAACACAACCATCTATTATAATCTCCAGAGAATTCCACATGGGTTTTTTTTAATTAAATATGATAAAGCAAGAAAATTCCTATGGCAAATTACCTAGAATAATAGAAATCGTAGTAATTCATTTAAGCTGAAGTCGCAAAGAAAACCATGCATGCATAAAACACGTACCATTTAAGCATTTAATTAACCTTACCCTAGTATATTTTCAAAATCTATTCTTAATATGTATATTTAATGAATAAACTGAAAAGCATTTCAGGAAAATAAAGGATTTATTACTGGAGAATTCCTGTCGTGAAATGCATTATTTTGTTAAATTATATATATAGAACATCATAAAGAAATTGTGCTTCATTAAAGTTTCAATACCATTCTGATTTTGATTATTTGAAGTCACAATAACAAAGCTGAAATGGGAGTAAAGTGGAACGAATATATTTGCCTTTTAAAAGTGACTATTGTACGACAAAAATCTAGTATAGTTTGTATGTACACAAAGGAATTATTAGCATTTCCAGATAAAGCAACTGTTCAATTTGTTTATCAGGACGATCGCTTATTTCCCAGACAAATAAAACTAGTTTGATTTTGAAAAGTTCTTTTTCGATAAAACAAGATATTTACTCTTGAACGTTACCCCAGAATAAAAAGGAAGAATGAATGATACAATTTCAAAATCACAACATATTGTAGAATTCTTTATTTATTTTTTTCATAATCCCGCTGAGCTCGTTTTATACAAATACAGATATTCTATTCATGATTCAGCCTATTGTTTAATTGTGAGTATGGTTTTGTTGAAACGGAATTTGTAGTAAAATCCTTTAAATAATAGTAATAATATAAAGTGACGTATAGTTTTTTTGTTGGTAATTATTACTGCGTTTCCATTAAGATACACATAACTGTTAACGTGAAAGAATTTCATGTTTTTAAGCTATATTTCAACCGTGAAGAAAAGTTTTATGCTCAACATTTAACCTTTCTTTTCTGAAGGAGTGCCTTCCTCTTTACCCATACGATAGCTCTTGCACATATCTATGAAAGGCTGTAAAGCGTAAGTACATTAATTTTCCCGAATATCTAGAATCGACGTTAACTTATGAAAACCTGAAAATAAATTTCGTTTCGTATAAAAGAGTTTATATATTTATTTGTTCATAGTAATAGGTTTTTGCTGTTGATCTGACTTTATTTTATTTTGTGGTTAAGTCACATATAAGCAACACGAGGGCTTAACACGAGGGTTGCTGTATAAGCAACACGAGGGCTATCTTTCGAAGAGGGGGATGCCTTGGGGGTGGACTTTTTCAGGGGTTCTACACACTTTTCAGGGCTTAATTCACAGGGTTAATTCACACTATATCAGGAGGAAACCGCGCTAACCTTAGATATCGGCAGCACACTTTGACGACAACAGAAATACGGTATATGTGCCACTAACAGCGAACCTGAAACTGCGCCGTTTCAGGAACGCTGTCACGCTTGGGCTCCCATATCTACGGACATGTGGGGGGGTGGGGGGGGGGCACACACCCACTATATTTCAGGGAAAATATACATAGGTAGTTCGATAAGCGCGTACAAAGTCTAAACGGTGAGTGGTTTCGTAGCGATCTTCAAAGATTTGTTAACGAAGTTTCTTTTGGATGTAAAAACTTTTTGGATAAAAATTTCTCGAATGCACACATTCCCTCACCCAACCTCACCACCACGTCACACAGTAGAGACACAGGAGAAGAACCTTCACCCCTGCGCCTTTGTAACGTACAAAGGCAAGCAATTATGGGTGTTTACAAAAGTGAGCCAAAGAACAGCAACAAGTGTTATATCAAAACCGCAATCACAATTAAGTGGAAAAATATTATCCCGGACACCTTCTGAGCTCTATCTGGATCTATGAGCCGGTGACTGATATAAGCAATAAAAAAGAATTTTCCGCATCATTTACTAAAGAATAAATCATATCAGCACTACACTTTGTTCCAATTTCTGAGATTAATGGTAATTTCTCTAACTTTTCGTAAATTTCTTGTCGTGTTAACTTTTTTTTTCTTTTTTGCTACGTTATACATTTTTTCCATGCCTTTATTATTCTAGAAATAGTTTTGTGGTCAGATTACAATTAAAAACATTTAAAAGAATACCTACTATTGTATGGAACACCATTAGAACTGAGTTAATCATCGCAAGAAACACCATTAAAACAGAAATACACTCATGTCCATAAATTAAGGATAATTCAGAATCACACGGTAATTGATCTCTAAAATAAAAATTTCACCTGTGGAATGATCACACACATCTTGAAGAAGAATATGCAAATTACAGGAAACCACCAGATGGCGTGGATGGTACGTCACAATGACGAGAGTGTAAGAGAGGGGTATATAAGGAATGGTGGCAAAGAAGTAAAATTGTTCACAAGCGCTGTGAAAGCCTTTCAGTGCAAAAACCGCATAGTTATGGCACAAAGGAGGCATTTGGATGATGTTTTACGTGGCAGAATTATCGGACGACTGGAATGTGGACGTACCCAGCTGGAAGTATCCGATGAACTTGGAATCGCCCAGAGTGTCATCTCCAGGCTTCGGCAACGATTCCAAGATGATGGTAATGTGAGTAGACGTTACAGCACAGGTCGCCCCCGAGTTACAACGCCGAATGAGGACCGCTATTTGGCAGTTACTGCCAAAAGAAACAGACGGAGTACAGCATCAGACCTGTCTCGTCAGCTCTCTTCAGCTACCGGTACGACAGTTTCAAGGCAGACCGTGTACAGACGCTTAGGGCACATTGGTCTATATGCTCGTAGGCCTGTCAGATGTGTTCCACTTACCGCAACTCACTGTCGCCTGCGATTAACCTGGAGTAGAGAGCATGCATTGTGGACACCGCAACAGTGGTCTTGTGTGATGTTTTCCGACGATTCCAGGTTTAGTTTGGAGTCTGATTCTCGCCGGACATTCATCTGGAGAGCGCCAGGTACCCGTTACCACCAAGAGAACACCATTGAAAGACACCGTAACGGTGGTGCAGGATGGCTCGTTTGGGGAGGAATTATTTTTGGTTCCAGAAATGACCTGCATGTTCAGAGTGTAACGATGACAGGCCACATCTATCGGCATGTCATTCTGGAACAACATGTACGTTTGTTTCGGGGAGCCATGGGTGCTGAATTTGTGTTTATGGATGACAACGCCCGTCCTCACCGTGCAAACATTGTAGACGAATGCCTTCAATCGGAGGATATCACCCGTATGCATTGGCCAGCATACTCACCGGACTTGAATCCAATAGAGCATGTGTGGGATATGCTTGGCCGACGAATTGCAGCCCGTCAACCCCCTCCCACCTGTCTACCGGAACTTCGGAGTGCATTGCTTGATGAGTGGTGTAATATTCCCCAAGATCAGATTGATCATTTGATACTCAGCATGCCTAGGCGTTGTCAGGCCTGTATTGCATCGTCCGGGAGACATACTCCGTATTAACCATCCTACTAACCATGTTATACTGTTTTTTGTAAATAGGTTCTTTTTTGAAATTTGGTCAAGGGAGTAAAAGTTGCAATTTTTATTAATTATGTCAAACATATAGCATCTTTTTTGCTCTTTACTTTTTGTTTAATAGACTTTACAAATAAGTCAAATTTGTTTTGCTTCTTTCTCTTTCTTTGCCTGAACTTCATTATCCTTAATTTATGGACATGAGTGTAAAACAAAGAAACTTATAAAACGGAACTAGACACTGCAAAGAACTGCATACGTTCTTTAAAAAACAATATACCAATTGTAATAAGTTCTGCTAGCTGATTTTGTCTTACAAGAAAGACTGACCTCCGAATTGCCTATCTAACGAAAGTTCAACGAAATATAGCACATAAGGCATTTTCATTTTCGCTCAAAGTTTCTCAAAGTTCAGCATCTACTTCTGAACGTTGTGTTCAGCACTTAAACAAATCTAAAAATAAAAAAACCGTATATCACTCATTTTTGCATCATATTTATGCTTTAACTAAAAAATTTTTCCAGAATACCTTTATTTTAAATAGCAATAAACACATGCATCTTTCCTACACTATGTTTCTAATATTAACTTTTCAAGCTCAAAATATTTCTGTTCTTTATATTTCACTTTATTTTCTGAACTGATTCATAATTCTTTCTAGTGAACTTTCCTCATATGCCTTACTTTGAACTATAATAAGTCTTAAATCAATTAATTTGATATCAGCAGCAGTGGCGGCCCGTGATCAAAAATGTTAGTGCAGCCGGAAACATATGGACCCCCCCCCCTTCCTCCGGACAGGAATGGAAAATCTTTGTTACTGAATACGAAAGCTGGTGGATTAAGCCCTCACCCAGGATAAAAAAACATACATAAGAAATGTAAGAGATCATATTTTACTTCGATAAAATGGACATAAATTTCAACCAGCCTCTCCAATCCTCACAATTGCAATAATCCGTGTCTGATTCGAAGTTTCCTTAGAATTTTCTTTTGAAATGATAACTTGAGAAGAAAAGAAAAAAAAAGAAAACTTACTTATTTTTTATAAGTCAAATCAATCCTCCTTTCTTTTAAACTTGCGAATCAGTCAGTGATGTCCAGAGTTTCCCTTTAATTCGTCAGCAATTTAGCTCTCACTTCTTATCAACTCCTTAAATTTTAAAGAATTTTTTTAAATGTTCGATTGAGCTTTCATGTGTTTTACATGCTCGTGTGATGGTGGTTAATCCATCATACCCAGTACCATTCCAAACACTCTTTTTTATCTCAACGATTAAACACGGCCAAGAAAACATTTTTTTGTAAATAAAAAGTGCCACATAGCCACGAGAATAATGCATATCATGATGATGGAAGCTATGACAATGCTGAGAAGAACCTGCTTTTTTCTTATGAATGGACAATTTTGGTATCGGTCTATTTTATTTTAGTGGTTGTCGTTTATCATCTTCTTTCCATATGTTAAACGGAGTTTCAAGCAAGACGCAAACTGGATAATAACGGGGCTCCATGTTTCAAAACGGTTAAATCATAGATTCCAATAACACATGGACACAGTAACAAATAAAGCTAAAAACTTTTAACCTTCCCAGACAAAAAAAAAATATTGTTTCCGTTAGAATGGGCCAGAACAGCGGTTCTCAACCTTTTAACGTCGTGCCCCCCCCCCCAACAAAGTCTAACTTACAGTGGCGGCCCCCCCCCACATTTTTCAGCATACATTGAGTTTTTTAATCTTTAATAATGAACATTTTAAGCGAAAATGGATATATTTTTGAGTAAAAATGAGAATAAATAAGATGAGCCAATCAGTTAGTCGAATTCATAAGTGCAGCCGTAGTCAGAAAACCTTTCTTCAGCTGAGTCTTAGCTACATACTCCCTATGTTATCCTATGCTGGAGAGACTGCTTACATAGTCGTTACCATGGAAACGGTGCTGCCAATTTCTTTATCAGCTGTGAGGGCTGTACCAACGATTATCGCAGTTGAATTGCGGGAAGATTAAAGGGCTTTTTTTCTGAATGAGCGATCCGGCAGTTACTACACTACGTTGTTTTTTTTTTTAATTTACCATAGGAATTCCATAATTCTAATCTGAATTTAAGAAAATTTATAGAATAAATTATTTCAAAGTAGTGCTGATAATTTCAAGTGCAGCCCGGCAGTACTTGTTGTATCCCACGAGCCGCCACTGATCAGCAGGTATTTCTTTGCCTAATATTCTAAACTAATATCAATCAAAATCAACTTTCTAACTTTTCCTATGTATGCCCTTTCAAAGTGCAACAATTCAAAACTCGGTTCGCAGATAGTATTAAATAAACTTAAAATTGTATCAAATTATTTTTCTTCAGTTTAAAGTATTATTTTCTCGTAAAATTATTTTTTTGTAACCCTTCAGAATATTCAAATTAATAATTTAAAAACAACAGTTTAAATAAAAGTTCTGTGCTTAGTTTTTGTTTTGATAGTGAGGGAAAAAAATAATTCCACTTCTGAAATTTGTCGTCTCTTTCCTTCTCGGATTCATACGAGAACAGAAATGGTTGTTACTTGATTATTTATAATTAACAAATCACTCTTTTTAAAGTTCATACACATAATTACTACATATACTTGACACGGGGCTATCGCACTGCCCTGTACAAATTGCATGTTTCCAGATCATCTTTTACAGCAGTATTCACCAAATACTTTACACGCGGGTAAATCCAAACACGCGTACAAAAGTCATCGGTAGGATTACCGTTTTTAATCTGATGAATTTAACATGCGTGTTTAGATTTATCAGAATGTAAAGTGTCTGGTGCATAAGGCCGTTTGTCTCCATAGGTCAATATTTTTGCGAATTAAATTCCCAAATCTTTCAGATACAATGAAAAAAAAATCATTTTACATTATTTCAGTAACACAATTCGGCGCATTGACATTAATATCATATGACATTTAAATGAGTTGTCTGAAATTTCAACATCCAAAGTCTTACTTAAATTATTTACGCTGATGCAAAAATATAGGACTTCATTTTTGGACAATGCCTGTAGAGTGGGATCTAACATTTTGCGTCGGGGATTACATTTCTAGAAAACAGTTTTCTACAAAATTTTGTTCGAATCTGTGATTCGAAGGTCACGTCCTCCCCTTATTAGATATAAAAAGCCCAAAACAGCTAGATAAACCATAGCCGGGATCTTATGAGTTTTGAAGTCTTTAAAAAGAAAGAGAAACCAGAAATTTGAAAGATTGGGTGGCTAGAAAAGCTCGAATGTAGTGCGTCTAACCGGATACTAAGTGCTCTTCATACCGAACCTGCTATGGCATCTTATTAGTTTATATTACGGCTTATGTTCCATTGCTTTGCGATTACATCTGTCTGAAGTGCAGCAGCGTTCTGTCCTGCTGAGTCTCTATTCCACTTGCGGTGGGTGTTCAAGTGCACTTTGCACTGTCTTCAATCTGCATTTATCGAGACAGAGGAAAGAGTTCTAAAATGAAATCCAAGATAAACTAATTTTAAATTATATTTAGTTATATTGAACTACAGTTACTAAATTTTCATCCTATACAATAGTTTACAGGCGACCGTGTCTCTTGTGGCTCTAACTTACAGTAGGTTTTATGCAAGGAATAAGACTAATCTTAGATTCCTGTTCTTAAATAATCCTAATTTCGCAATTTTTCAAACACGGTATGAATAACAACTTCTAAAAAATTGTTCTCTAAAAACAGTCATTTCTTTTTTATGTTTCAGCGTTGCCTTTATTTGTCCAATACATCTCTCCTCAACTTGCGAAAGGAAATGCCAAAATATTAAATACATCATTATTTTTCAATTATATTAAGTTTTTTGTTGAGAGATGAATTACCGTCCAAGTTAAGATTTCAGTCGCTAAAATTAGAAATTTCTGGTGGCATTTTAAAAAGTCGTTTAAAAAAAGTACGATGCTGAAACACAGCTAATTTGAAAGAGCACTTCCCGAACTTTCCGACGAAAAAAGAAAAGTAGTTGTCGAATCAAAATTGAGCTAGAGAGCACATAAAATACGCAAAAATATTGAATCAAAATCGAAGTTTGATCGAAAAAGGAACAAAACATAAAATAACTTTTTTTTCTGGTGCAATAGCTGTGTATTTACTCAGTTTTTCAAACTTAAGTCCAGATCCCACGAACGGGCTAAAGTTCCAACAGGCAAGAAAGCTCTTTTATACAGTGATAAAAACTTTATAAATGCTTTTTCGTATCATTTTGGATGTTATTTATATTATTAGTATTGTTTGTATGTATTTTAATTCATGATAATGTATGCTTTCACGTTTCCTATAAATCTAAGAGGAAACAAACGTATAAATGATTCTAATTTCCTGTGCTTTTACGTTTCACTAAGACAAACTTTTATCAATCGGATCTTTACTAAAGCATCTAAAAAGTAGGCCACATTGTCAAAAAAGAAATAATAATAAAAACTTTTACTTCAGCAAAAGAAGTAAAGATTGGTGGCTGAAATAAAACTCGTAACAGAGATATCATGAAATTGTCATTTCAAAAACTGAAAGAAGTTATTTTACTCATGCTGTATCTAAAACAGCCATCAATATAAGTTCTTTTTGTATATTTCTGAAACTTTTCGACAGATCGTTATTTTCGAAAAACTGCTGTTCTGCACAGAAAATAAATATAAAATAAAACAGTAATAAACAAATAAAAAAAATTATATAAATGTATCTGTAAAATAGAATAATGTAAATTTCGATAGCTCAGCAATTTCTATTTTTTAACACAACATATTTTCATTATTGATCTGGACACAGTGTGACCCAAATTTTCATAGAATTTGTCTAGATTCAGTAATTCGCTTACCAACTTTCTGCAATTCACACTAAAAGTACAAAGAAAGAATCATTCCAAATTAAACTTCTTAAAAGAGGATATATATATTAATTTACATAATCTTAGGTTCCTTTTGCTTTATACTTCGTGTTTCTCGTTACTAGATCTGCCTAAGTAACATCTCATCTAAGAAAGTAAAAAGTATGTGCATAAAAGCAAAGTAAATACGATAGAAGACATTTGTAGGGTAGTGTAATAGGCATAACTATGAAATTCCTTATTTCAAGTAAATGTTTGTACTCGATAAAATTCAGTATATATGCATGCGCTAAGAATTAAAATTTACAACTGTTAATTGATTCATTTTAAAATTTTTTTACAAATATGTGCATTATACAATACGGTATGTTTATAAACAGTCAGTTCAGTGAATTTTAGCAGTCTTGAGTACATTTGAGTAGCATTCCTTTAGCTTTCTAATTTGCTCCTTTATTTCAGTCAGTTTCATACATATATACAGGATGTCCCAAAAACACTGACATAGTCTTTTATTACTTAAATATGGATTATAGATAAATACAATAAAGTACAAAGTTATGTAAAAAAGGTACAGAATTTTATGGTACAGATTAAAAATTTTCGCAGATTAAATCTGCATGAATACAATATTTAATTTTTTATACTGACCTCGAACAAAAAAAATTTTAGTTAGTAAAATGTGCCCCACACATTAATTAGGTGATATAAAAAATTTCAATCTTCAATCATAAAAGGCTCAGAGATGCGCTTAAACAAAATTGATAAGGCGCTATGTGATGGAGATCACATATCTAATTTAATAATCATTTACTTTGTCTTTCTTTAAATTTAATCGATCCAAAATCAAGAATTCTAAATCTTTTCTGTTCTCATTTTTCTGCCATTTCGGCTTTTAAATCTGTATATTCGCTTTTCCCGTATGCATTATTCTTAATTGTTTATTTCTCTACATCAGACCTGGTGGCGTCGTTCTGAGCTAAAAATTGATTATATTACGTCCGTTTGCAATCGCAACGAACTTTTTGCTTCCCCTCTTGGCATCCTGCTGGCGTAGGTTATTTTCTGTTGCCCTGCATCATCTTTAAAATTATTTGCTCGCGATTACGCCATTTTAATTTTATTGGATTAACTTTTAGGGTTGCTCTGGAATTGGCGTTATTTATCTCAGCCAAGTTGTTGTTCTCGCCAATGTGTAATTCTCTGCTGGCGTAATTTTTAATTTATTCCATCTTAATTTCACTGTCCATATAGGACGTATTTTTAATTCGCTGAGCCATTAAAATAGTTTTAAGTATTCAATGTCTTTTTATTGCAACTAAGTGTATCGAACCTGGATTTTTCTAACCATAACAACACAATTTAATAATTTAAAATACCTTAAGCAATTAATCTACATTACAGACTATACAAAATCAATAATAGCAAAAGTATTATGTATTTATGCAGTCATTGTTTTCTTTCTTAATTTGTGTAAAGTCCCTGAAACGTGATCTTCTGATGTGTTTTTTTTTTTCTCTTGGAGAGTCGGTGAAAACTGGTTTAAAAAACGTGTAATTATTTTCATATCTTTGAACCTTTTTATGATGAAAGGCTGAAATATTGTACATCACCTAATTTATGGATGAGACTTATTTTACTAACTGGGAGTATTTTGTACAGAGACTGTATGCAAATTTTAATTTTGTATTTATATAGATGTAATCTGAAAGTTTTAATCCATACCATAATGTTCTGTACCTCTTTTTATGTACCTTTGTAATTTACTGTATGAATCTATGATCAATATTTGAGGGAAAAAAGCTTAGATCAATGTTTTAGGGACATGCTGTATATATCTTTAAACGTTAAACATTTATCCTCAATTGTCTTTTATTAAGGTTATCTGTACAGGCAGGGGATTACCTTTTCAGCTTAACTAAAAATATTCCTCACTCATGTATGATTCTGCATATCTTGAAACGTATTCAATGAATATGAGTGTATCTTGAGCCATTTAAGATAGTAAGTCAAACGATAGATAATAAAATTAATGCCAGTCAGTGGCACTAAAAATAGATATCTAAAATTATGTAAATCTGACTAAAGCTCAAGAGGACAGTTTAACTTCGAAAATATTTTTTGAGAGAGTAAATATAAAAAGCGTTTCAACATTAGAAAAGCAGCAATGACTAGAAAATTTTCACTGCAACTAATGCTGAGAAGGAATTTTAGAGTCAAAAAAACGTTCATGAAGCATCTTCAGCTTAAATAACTGATTTTTAAAATGTCAATTTGTTAATCAATTTGTTAAAATTCAAAAGACAGTCTAATGAGCAAGATTCTTATTAGCAACCAGGCACTGATTATAGCAGGGGGCAAGAGGGGCATATGCCCCAATCCCCCGATTTTTAGGGGGCCCTAAATTTTTACAGTATGTGAATTTAATTTAAGGTTGTTGTTGTTTTTTTTCAATGTAGTAAATGCCAAGTTTTTATCAGTTATGAATTTACAAGTGACAAATAATCATAATCTTTTTTTTTTCTTAATGCTACCTCTCCAAGAAAAAATATCACAGCAGATTAACAATTTCTGCAAAAAGAAGTGGTAACTAGGATGGTTGCTAGATTTTAAGTGATTACGCACTAAGTTGCCGGACTCTCTCAAGTTTTTAAGTGGCTACTCAGCGAGAATGGGGCACCAATGAATTGGAATTTGCCGATTATGATTATTAACATCATGAAAAAGTCAGGCTTTTAGTTGTATTTTTTTAAGTCTTCATTTTTAATAATTTCATAATGTTGATGTTTCATATGTTTATAAAATTCATAAACATTCTCATTTATCTAATATTAGTATATTTCGTGTTAGATACATTTAATCAAAGATTTATATGCGAACACAAAAAATTACATAAAATAGTTGTCATGCACAGTAACAACCTGTAAGTGGACCCATTCAGACTTCTGCACCAGGCCCCGGTTTGTCATAATCCGGCCTCGTTTGCAACAAATGACTAAACCTATTAGCTAATATGAATCGGCGGATTAAGAAAATCCTTGCATTTCACTGCATTTTAACTCTTTATGCAGAAAAAAGAGTTTTACAGGCAAAGATAGCTTGGGGAAACATCTTCAAAGAACACAACTGCGATGATGATCACAAACAGTTTTCTTATAAACAGAATTAAAATACTAAGTCGTCAAATCGGTTGGCACTTTATAATTTTTACCGAGTGCTTTAATACCAGAAGGTTTTGAAAAACGTCGCTGGAATGAAAGCGGAATATTATAGTACTTTCTAGCTATTGCCAGATTCATGATTATTATGGTGTCCTCTTTTATAAGACTTGTAACAATTTAAGATACTCGAAGGGGTTTGTAAGAACACTTTTTTAGTTAAAAACAAATAACAAAACAATAAAGGTTCAACAATCGAACCTTTCACAGTCAAAAACTCACACAATCACACTGTTCAATGCTGAAATTTCTAGATTTTTTATACAACCAACTTCAACAAAGTTTATGCTTCTTTGTTATTTTTTGGTGGTGTTCTAGAACTGTTATTGAATAGGCCTAGCACGCCTCCCTCGAGAACGAGGTGCTGAGAATCAGTGAAACAAGATGGAGGCACACTTTCAGGCTGGGACCAACGTGAAGTAGTGGAATGTCACTGGACATCTGTTTCCTGGAGGGCTGAAGAAAACTGTTTACGTCAAACCCAAGCGTACAATTGGACGAGTAAGTTCAACAGGTGTTGAAGATTTGCAGCGTCCAGTCACTTTTTGCAGTCCCGGAGAACAAAGTGAATTGGCACTGGAAAAACAATCGTATTATGGTGATAAATATTCCAGAAAAGATTAGTGTCAGTGTACCATGTTGTTCATGACGTACTGATGTTCAAAGCAAAAGTGTCTGCTAGGTGAGTTCCAAAACATTTGAGATTAGAAATTGTATACATGAAGACGCATGGATGCGTGTAGGAATCTTTTTCGACAATACGAGGCTAAAAGATACATTTCTCCGCCGTATTTTAACGGGAGATGAGTGTTGTGTGAATTTTTACGATCCTGAACGATGGAGAGGCGAGATCACTTCAATGGAGAGGCGAGATTCTTCATCTCCGAAACTCAAAACGGTGCAAAATGAATGAAGGTCTTGTCGACTTTGTTTCGGGACCATAAGAGAGCAGTTATTGGATATTACATTCCGAGGGGTTAAAATGTAAACAGTACAAAAATCTGAAACCAGCAATTTTGAGAAAGCGGCATGGACAGGTCTCCATTTGCGTCCTGTTTCTACATGACAACACGAAGCCACGCCTCTGCTAGGGTCACATTAGACAGCAAGAAAGACCTGAATGCTCCTGATTACTCCCTCCGACCCCCGTATTCTCCGGATCTGGCACCTCCAGATTAGAACATTTTTAACTGACTTAATGCAGCTTTTAATGGCTCAAGGTTCGCTGATGATGAGGAAGGATAGGCAGTAGTGCATAACTGGTTATGCACAAGCTCCAAAGAATTCTGTGCAGTTAGAATTGAGAAGCTTGTCCAGCGCTGACGTAGGTGCATAGAACTTGAGAGGAATTGCGTTGAAAAATATATAAGTATTGTATTCTGTTTTCCTATTCTATTTTCATAATGGATTATTTTCAAAAAATATCCGTGTTTTTATTGAATGACCTCTTTACCCATAAACCGAGCATTTCTCTAAGAGAAGACGTACCTTTAAAAATTAAGCCCTCACAAAAACCATTCAAGTGTAAATCATATTTCCTATGTCGGTTTCCTATATTCTTATATAATATATTTTTCTTCTGGGAAAATTGAACCATGTTGTGTATAATATTAATTTCTCTTTATTGCTTTCGAGCTGTGTGTTTTTCGAAAAACTACCACGAAATTTATGTTATAGTTTTATTATAGATTTTTGATTGTTTTATATTTTATAGAGAAAATTTTGAGATACCTTTACTTAAACTCAAAGCGTCCCCCAGTTAGAGCAGAAAAAAGAAATTAACAAATTTTGAGGCCTTCAAAAATTTTAGAGAATTTATTCACGTGAATCGCTTAAGACGAAATTCTTCTAGCAAGAAAACATTTCGATCTCCATAGTTTCGTGTTAAAAATTTTTCCCTTTTATTAATATTTTTGCTCAGTCAATACTTAAAGTCAGTCAATACAATAAAGCATTGTTCCAAAACCTTTTTATTGTATAAATCATTTTACTTTAAAAACAATCTTTTGCCTTTACTTAGAAATTCCTCATAAATTATATATATCTAATATCTTGTGTAGGCGGGTTTAATTGAAACTAAATGATGAATATGCGTAACTTTCAGATTATTCAAAAGACCGTTTATCCTATATCCCAGGGACTGTTGTACAGTATTAACTGCTATCAGAATAAGCCATTATGTAATGGATTACGATATAAATCATTTACTAAAATCACAATACCTCACCAGTAATTGATGAGGTAGATATTGACTTGTTCAGTGTATAATCCATGCAGTAAATCTTTTCGCCTCAAATTTTAAGAATGTATTACTATTATATATATTGTACATAATAAATCTAGCTATATTAGCACTATGCCAGTTGCTACAAATACAATTTCACTCAAAGTCTTAGAATTTACAATGCCCATATATGATGTAGCTAAAGATCTTTGCTTTGGTAAATATTTAAAACAATAAGCATTGTTTTAAGATAATTATCTTGAAACAATTATTTTTGCATTTTATACACAGGACGAGTGCATAATTAAATATTTTGTAATTATAAATCATCTAATACTTTTATAATGGGCAAAAAAATTTAATAACTGTATGAGCAATTAAAAAATAACACGATGCAGATAAAAATGAATTTTCAAACGCATCGGTTTTGTAAGCTATTAGATATAAGTGGGCTGTGTGTAAATTGAAAAAATGTTCAAAATAAGGTCAAAAATAAGTCTCTGTGAAGACAAAATATCTCTCGCTCATGTACAAAAAGTTACACTTTTTAAATTTGTATACAAAACCCGCACAAAAACATACCCAGTTAGTAAAATGCGCCCCATACACTCATGAGGTGATGTACCGAATTTGAGCTTTTCATCGTACAACTTCACAGATGTATCTTTAAAGAAAAATGATCAGGGACTATACTTGATTTTAAATGTAAATGTTTATTTCTAGAGTGAAAAAAAAAATTATTTCGTAATTTCTGTACGACTCCTGAAACGCGATCATTCCACGTGATTTTTTCCCTTCGAGAGACATGGAAAAGGGATTTAAGTCAGTGTTATATTTATCTTCATATCTCTAAATCTTTTTAAGGTATAATTCTCAAATTTTCTATGTTACTTCATGAGTGCATGGGGCACATTTAATAATTGGATATTATTTTCTACGCAGGCCCTATACAAATTAAAAAAGTGTAACTTTTTTAAATTAACGAGGGGGGATTTTTTCTTAACGGAGTTTTATTTCCGACCTTATTTTGAACATTTTTTTCAATTTACACTTCCCATTTATCTCTAATAAATAAAGAATTAAAGCCCGTTAACACCTTTTGGGGACACCCTGTATATATATATAATATTTTAATACTATTTCTACACTATGTGAGATGCGGTTAAAATGGATGTATCGGATGCAGAAGTGAGTACTAAAAACTAATTACTTTATATTTTTATCAATGACCTTAAAGTGTTTACTCAGTTTAACATGTTTACTTCTCTTCATCATATTTTTCATTATTAATTTATTTTAATGGAACACTTTGCTGCTTTTTTTACTAATAGCATTTAAACTGAATGATAACTAAAACAATATTTACTTTCCTGGTTTATCATTTGTCAAGTACTTCAAAATTTCCCAACGGTCTTAGAATTTCTACATTGAGTGTTTAGTATTCGATCATATATTTTGAGTTTGAATATTTCGATAGCGGTTGAAGTAATATTCAGTAGTGATTTGAAAAGCAAATCAAACATCAGTTCCTATTTCTTCGTACTCGATATTACTGTTATATGATATCTACACACAGTATTTTTTCTTTACTTATCAAATAAATATACATGTTTATGCATTGTATTTTATAAGAAAATGTTTTAAGTCAAGATTGGTATTCATTTATTATTAAATAAAATTCCTATATCAATCAACATCTGTTAAACAGAGATAGTAAGTTTCTTTGTCTTGCGCTTCCTAGTCTCACTCATAATGGTCATAAACAGGTCAATGAGGAAAAAATGCCATTTTTTTCTTATCTAGACTAATATATAAAGCTGAAGAGTTTGTTTATATGCACATTTGAATGGGCTTAATCTCTGGAACTACCAGTGCGACTGAAAAAATCATTTTTGCCGTTTATGGAAAAATGCTATACGCTATATAACCTTACGCTGCGAACTATTTATTATACAACAAGATACGAAACTGTGGTAATACACCAGAAACAACTCAGTCAAAAGATTCATTTGTCTCCAATTACTCACACAGCTCATTCGTTCACAAGCAAGCATTATCCGAATTACCCTAAATTCAAACAACACCTACGAGCAACATTGCTGTCACAGTGGTTCCATCACTGTGGTATCATCACCTTTTTGCCACGGTTTCAAACCCTAGGTTAGCCTACGGAATTTGTATAATGTAATTCACAAAATGCTTTGAAGAAAACCTTAACTTTCTTCACTTCACTGTGGGAAAATGACGGAGATTACTGTCTAGCAATGAGATGAGAGATTAAAACACGAATTAGTCAACGAATAACTACCACTGCAATTGGTCATGTACTCATCATGTGCATGAAATAGACATATAATCAAATTTACGCAACTAAATTGCGGGGTGCGGCTAAAGATATAAGCAAGTTTTCAATGAAAGTTTGAAAGTTATTTAAAATATTTTTATAGCTATTTCCCATTCATTCACTTTGAATTACTGTACTAGATTGCATTCTTAAAGTTGTCTAACGAATCACAAAATCTAAGCACATTATAGTATTGCTTACCATTTATGAACGGAACCGAATTTCACTTCGGCTAGTGAACGGACTTAAATATCGGTTCATCGATTGTTAACGAAGGGACTATCGATATATCGAACACTCGGCTTCATCACCAGTTGTGCATAGTTGTCGATATATCTGACACTCGTTCTTAAAAGGTTTAATAGCTGCAAAGCACATCTAATTAACAAAATGTCTTTAGCATTTCTTTCCCACATAAATATCTTGAGTAGTGTTTTTTTTCTTCTCTCTCTTGCCCGATTAAGATTCATGAACAAGCCAGATAATGATAATGATTTAAGTAAGTTGTAATAAACTTATCCAATTTTGAAAACTTCCGATTTCAAAATAACCACAGTCCGGAGCTACTTTCTGCCTGCAGAGATTAGTTTGAACCTACCACAAAAGACGGGTTCAGTGGTGCTGCTCTGCTATTCTAATAAATATCCTGAAGCAGTTGCTATTCTTTATCGCCATGTGATACGACTTGACGACATATGTACATTAAATTTTCCAGAAAAAAATGTGCAATTCCCACAAAAGCCACTAAAAAATCAGAAAACACAGATAGCGTAGCAAACTGTCCCATTCCAAATGCATGAGTAACTGGAATACGCAAATCTTCAGGTGATGTCATATCATCTGTAGGACAATTTTGGAGATGTTTAGAATTTTTTTTAAACAGCTGCTAAGATGCTGATTGAAGATTGCTTCAAAATACTCCCTGCTTATCTTAGAAAAAAATAGAAGTCAGGATTTTTTAAAGCGTACAGTTTCAGGCAGCTGGGGCAGGCACTCTTACCCCCCCCCCTAGTCGAGTCGCCATACCCAGCCGAGTCGACTAGGGGAGGGGGGGGCAGTGCCCCGGGATGACTATGTATTTCAAATTATTTTCATCTCTTCCTCACCCCTCCCAGAGGGCTAAGTATTACAAAGCATATTTTTGACTCTTTTATTTCTTTAATTGTTTGTATTAATTTAATCACGTGTTTTAATTATATTTTTAATTGAGTTTCATTTTTAATTTAATTAACAATCAGTGACTTTGGAAAAATTTTCAAAAAGGACCCAAGTGTTGTTCAGTACTACCATTTCTGAATCCAAACAAACTGTTGTTCGCTCCCTAGGATCATTTTTCCTTTGCAACAGATTTCTGTCGCAAGTTTTTCTGTTGTCACTTCTGAATCTGAGCCTAAAACTCTGCCTTTTCTTTCAGCCTCCTTTCTATTGTAAATGCCAATTCATGCAAAGATAAGATATAATATCACTGCATACTTTTGTTCTGGTAAAGTAGGATTTGAAAACTTTAAAGTATTTTTTATTTTTTAATTGCTTATTTAATTCAACTTTTTTACGTTTTCAAATCAATGTCCTATCTATCCTAGAAATTTGGAGAAGGGCAAAATTTTTTCAAGCGAGGGGTGAGGTAAATATTCTTCAGGGAAGGCAATGCCCTCCAAATGCAACCCCCTGGCTACGGAGCTGCAAAAAGATATTCAAAGCCTCATATTAGTAAACTAAACACTTTATCCTAGTGAAACAAAGGCTTTTGTTCTAATATTCAAACAGACATTTTACGAAGATAGACTTAAAATATTCTTTCCCTTCGAAAAAATTCATAAAACTGATTTTATTTGCATTGTGAAGTTCTTGGTTCAGACTGCATTTTATGATTCTTTCATAAAATGCAGTCGTTACAAGCATTTGACTATCTTTCCAACTAAGTCAAAAATTGCTCTTGTACTTTTAATTGATCCTTCAAATCCAGTTGAATTACCCAAAACTTCAATAAATCCATGTCATTACACTAACAGCTTGCACATAACCATTTACAATGAAATGAACAGAAATCAAGCATATCAGACATCTTCAAACTGTTGTAAAAGATTGAAGAGTTCTGCTTATTGTTTAAAACTCTCAGAAGTAGAACCAAAATTCTAATTTGTTGTACTTAACCAAAATAATAACAACTTTTTAATAAGTCCTTCAGATTTAGAAACGCTGAAAACTCTGTTTCAACCTCTAATTACGCGGGGGAACAGATAAATGTTCATAAAAGGCTCTTCAGAATTCGAAGGAAACTTTCTTTAATATACTTTGCATCATAATTGCTCGTTTCCACGCTTCCGAATCTTTTATCTTAATCAAGCGTAACAGTAGCTAAATTGCTCCTTCTTTAAGTAAATCTTTGAACGCTTCGAGATTGTCGAAATATGCTAATTTCCAAATCGAAATTTTTTTCATTAATCGTAATTTTTAAAGTGGATTTAGCAGAAGATGGCGAAAGAAATAAATTTTGGGTACGAGATTAATTCATCGTCAACATAGTTCTTTGACTTCAGTTATATTCAGAGCATTTTTTTCATGATTTTTAAATATGAATTACAAAATGATAAGATAATGAGGTAACAATATTTAGTTTCTTCTTATTAATATAAATAGCGCCGCTGCTGGAAAAATGTAAGCAATAAATTTGAAGAAAAGAAAAACGTTATCTCAGAAGAATATAATGAACAGGAAAAACATATTAATCTTTTTTGTTTTTAAGACATTACGTTTTGAGCTATTTATCTTAGTTCGTAAATTGTACAAATGGATGACCGTAATTTAAATATTCGTATTTTCGAAATTATTGTGCATATTACAATTTGCGATACATGAAATTAAAGAAAATCATATCTTTTTTTCAGTTAGAAATGTTCGATGTGTGACCCTTTTGTTACACGGCAAACATCTAATCTGTAATCAAGTTCGCTCAAGTTCGCTCGCAATTGAAGTTCACATTTTGTAGTATCACACTGGCTGTGGTTCTAATGCTGCACAAACGTATTCTTTAAATTGTTTCCGGGTTTTAGTGTCACACTGTCAATGGTTTATAAGCTGCACAAATGTTCTTTTTAAGTTCTTGCAGTGTTTTCGGCATCGGTGGTTCATAAACACCTTTTTATGCAGTATTAGAAACCATTGACAATATGGTACTACAAAATGTGTAGAACAAACTTGATTACAGATTAGATGTTTGCCGTGTGACAAAAGGGTCATTCAAAGAAAACAAAATTATATTCATTAGAGAAGTTTCTAAAAGAATACAAATCGTTGAAAATAGACTACGTAACATTTATACATATTTCATAGGAGCAAGCGAAAAAAATATACCAGATTTAAAGGCCAAATGAGGTACATGAAAATTGCGTATTTTAATTGACGTACAAAGAAGGCATGTGGTGCGCGCAACAGATTTTTTGTTGTTTAAGAGAGCTATGTTTCTATTATTTAAGAATTGTTTTCAATTATTTAAGAATGCATGGTCGTGCTATTTATTCCCATACTTTGCTCCATTTAAACTCGTGCTCCCTCGCTTCCTGTACTAAGGCTGAGTGTTGATAAAGCCCGTAATTTGCACTTAACCCGTTAGCAATGTCAATGCTGGCGTTCGATACGCTTCCGTCGAACTAGACATCATGCCACAGACACAAGTACTGAACATGAAGCACTGCTCCATCACTTCTGAATACATACATTTCAATGTGCCATTAGCTAACACCTCAATGGAAACAGTTTGAGTATGAATGAATTTTAATAAAAGCCAGAGAATTTTAGGGCAAGATTTTATAAATAATTTCCTTTAAATGCTTTCAAGCGACAACATGGCAGAAAAAAAAGATGTGTTAAGATCAGTGTTCTGTTTCAATGCTCCAAAACGTACACATCGTGATGCATGCCGGGAAACGATCGAATGAAATGCTTGTAAAGGGCATGGTTGTAGGGTCAAAAATGCCAAGTTACTTTATATATTAGTATATAAAAGGAGTTCAGGAAAAAAAAGTCTTTTACACTATTCAAATGAATGAGACGAATACTAAATAGAATTGTTTAGATGCAGTTTTTAAGAATACTAAATAGAATTGTTTAGATGCAGTTTTTTAAGAATACTAAATAGAATTGTTTAGATGCAGTTTTTAAGAATACTAAATAGAATTGTTTAGATGCAGACTTTAAGTTTCGTAAAACAATTTTGTAAATGCTATGCCAGATGATATAAACGTGAAATATTTAAAGCAAAAAAATTCTACATGGTCTTGAAATATTGTTCGAAAAAAAAAAATTCAGATCCGGCCTTTTTACAGACTTAGCGTCATCAGATTATCTCTTTGGCAGATTTCTCCCACACTCCCACAAACGGTGGCGAAGGAGTGTTTCTTTTCCAAAAGTTATATGATGGGTAGTCATAAAATGAGATCATTTCCGTTAACCAGGCACCTGCAGTTAAAACTAATGAACGGAATGGAACTTGATTTGATTTACGGAGTGTGGAAGACAAGGGAAGATTATTTTCACCAAAAAAAAAAGAAAAAAAGAAAGAGTACTACAAGTCGCCTACAGGGAATATTTCGACTTTGCTGTCGTGATGGAATTTGCGCAATCGAGGTATATCGTGCAAATTGATATCTTATCGCTTACAATAAGATAATTTTTAACATCTCAATATTAGTCTAACAATCCTAGGTTCACTAATTTCCTTGAACAGTAACTTCTTTTTTGTCGGATATAATCGATCCTAGTAAGTTATTCCTAGGATGTCGAGTATAACTGACACGGGCGTACGTGTATTCTTTTTTCCCATTCATTTCAAAATAAAATTTTATATTAGTGTCTACGCATAACTTTCCTTCAGTATTCTAAATGTGAGAGGGAAGTGATGTCACAGGTAAGCAATATAATAACCACTTTTCAAAAGGCGCTAAATTGGTAAATATTTCTTATAAAAAGGGCGCCAAAGAGACTTCTTTTAGACCCAAGGGGAGTAAAACTGATCCTGATTAGCGAAATAGCGTTTAGATATTAATGAGGGATAGATATGTCTAACTAATTTCGTTAACATATTAGTTTATTTTTATTTAAATAGTAAAATAGCTTAAGCCAAAATTGGAATTCCTCTAAATGTACAATAATTCATGATTTCTATAATCAGTATTTAGAACTAAAAAATAACAGAATACATAAAACTGCCATGAATTTTAAAAATTAAATCATCTTTTAAAATTAAGATACCATGGATATACAAGTAAGCAACTAAGCATTTATCAGAAATTTATTCAATAAACAAACAAGTTACCCACGACAAGTAAATGGTTTTGTATCCGGTGTGAGCCATTAAATCTCTCTCATTTGGAGGCGCAACAACATTGCCTTATACACAGGCTTTTCATTCAAACGTATATTCTCGCATTAGATATTTGTGTGTAATACGTTCAAAGCAGTGTCATTTAATATAAATTCTATGCAGCAAGAGCAGTTCCCATAATACGTAATGCAGTGTGTATGTCGTCTGAGATTTACTTGATAAAGACGTCTCTTAGCCAGCGTTATACATTGTGCGTTATTAATGGGGTAGTGTATATACGCAGCTCGTGTTAGTTAATTGAAACTGTCACTATAACAACTTTATGGATCAAGTGAGTTTATAAGGCCATTCATTAGGTAATAGAACTACAGAGTACACTAAAGTTGATATTAACGCGCTCGCGACAAATATGTCTTGGAAATTAGGGCTCATACTTAGATGGATTACTTAAATTAAAAATCATGTTTTGTCAAAGCGTTTTAGGTATTTAATGTAAGAGAGGGAAACACATTTAAATAGAAAACTTCAATTAAACGTGAATGCAAAGGCATTTATCTTTATCAAACAGATCTTATTATTAAACTTCTAAAATAGAGAACGAAAAATAACTCTTCTTTTTTAATGCCCATTTTAAAGCTTATTTCAATAATATTTTCTCATTATAAGCGATTTCTTATCTAAAGTGATCCTTTAAAATATTAAAAGTTCGAAGCATTTAAGTTGGCTTTGTAAACCCAAAATTTAATTTCTTTGTGGAGTTGGTCCATTTCAATACAGTCGAACCCACTTAGTGGAATATCGGTTAAAGGAATATCCCGCTTATTGTAATAAATGTTAAATGTACCAAACCGTAATAATTAGTTGATGTGATCCCAGATAATGGAATATTCCCTGCTTATTATAATAAATGTTCGTGACAAATTGGCTTTTCTATTAAATGGATTCAACTGCTCATTTTTTTTAAAAATGTCAGGATTGTCTACCTTAGATTGGATCTTTTGACCTTTGAACACATAACTTTTTTCCAGGGATAATTTTGCACAACACAGAAAGCAGGAAAAGTCTGAGGGACGACCCTATCTATGGAAAGGGGGGGGGGACATGTCCTCCTAGCTCCCATATTACCATTATGATTTACATAATGGTATAACGTAGAAGTGGTTTAACACTAAAATATAAAACTATAGTATCTTTCTGGGGCAGGACCCATGACTTGCCCCCCACACACACACACTTAATCATATGTGCACCCATGGGAAGTAACACGTTTGCTACACATTTGAAATTGAAAAGGTGTAAAAATAAAAAATAAAGGAAAATAAAGAGTGCTGTCAGTGTCAGCACTTTGCTTTCAAGGTTGGTCCATCGAAAAAACAACGAAAAAACTTGAAAAAATCCATCCATTGGGTCAATCTTGAAAAAACAACGAAATACCTACATGCTAAAATGATTAAAAAATAATTAAATAATTTATTAAGACAAATGTATAACATTTTAATGATTTTTTTAAATTTTATGTATCAAAAAATTCATTAAAAAATATCTCAGCTGTGTCGAATGGCATATTATTTGAAATTTCAGTGTCGGCTAACAAAATGGCCCGTCGCTACATTTTTCACTCACTTGACTTTTTTTTTCTCTTCCATTCGACGCATACGATGGAGTTTTCGCGGTTCGGACGATTTGAGAAAGAGTCCACATATCCATACTGAGAAAGCTACTTCTGGTTATTTAACCACGCAACCTCATTTAGCTGGTGTTAGCAGCGGACTTTGTTAGAGTGGGTGCTAACAGTTTTTCGAGTGCATTCGAAGCGTTTAGCTTTCACAGTTTTCGCGCAACACAAAAAGGCTCTCTAATTAAGTCCTATCTATGTGGGTCATGGACTGCACTGCAACTAGAGGGGGCAAATTTCTTATGATTCCAAAGAAAGAGACTCCGGAATTAAGTTTTACCACGGGTGACGCAAAAAAAAAGGAAAAAGAAAACTTTCTGTGATGATTTTTACTCTCTGCGACTTATCATAAGTGTTGCCGGTCTTGAAAATTGGCTTTACATCTACGGCAAAGATTTTAAAAAGTAATCTCTAGTTGCAGCACTGGTCATGAAGTATTCCATATGTTATGTTCTATTCATTTAATCACATTTTACGTTATACGTTGTAATTACGTCACATAATTAACATTTTACGTTACGCGCGCTATGTTGCATCGAAATTTGTCACAGCATTGTCAACACCCAGATCGGAAAAAAAAAATGTAAATCGTCATGGTAGGCCAACCTTGATGACCGAAATGGGCCCACCTTCAAAACAAGTGTCATTGAACGTCAGGTCTCACAACTACCAAGCACGTTATGGTATTTAATTTTCCCCTTGATTTACTTCCAAACATGAACCAGACAACATATGCACACTACTTACCTTGAAGATTACATATTTTTGTTTCACTGTAGGATCATGTATTCCCTGAAGTTCAAAAACTTTTGTCCTCACTGTGAGCACCCCCGAAAAGTCGTCTACCCAAGGTACTCACCATTGGCAGGTAATTTTTGTTTTGGTCTGCCTTAACGCAATACAGTACAATACGATACACTGTGCGCACAACACGTATTTGCTTTCACGCACTAAATTTGTAATATCACGAAAAGCTGTAACTGAAAGATTTTCGAACTTAGACTGGTGGCGATAGTAGTCAAAATTGAAAAATCGCAATGATCCGAACCTGACACCATTGCCCTAGTATTTGAATCATTTGACGAGATCCATTAAATAGTTCTAAAAAATAAAATATCATTTTATTTTATTTTTATATATTTATTTATATATTTATTTATTTTTATATATTTATTTATATACTAGCTCACGTACCCGTCGTTGACGGGTTAGTACTGAATGCAAATTTCTAAAAAGCAAGAACTTTCGTCAGCATTGTAGGAGTACACAGAATGGATGAAGTATGTTGTCAAAGTAAAGAAAGCGAAGTTATAATTTTTATGTATTGTTAAAATATTACAGGTTAGAGAGTAACTAAGTAATATCATTTCATTCGCTTTATTCGTAATTATGTGATGCGCGAACGAATATTTACGCATATTGAAATAATTTTCGCAAAATCTCAAAATCTAATCAACATTTTTGAAAAATTGGAAGCCTAGAATTTAAGTTGAGTGACAACCTATCATGTCACCCAATTTCGTTTCATTCCCTGCAGTCTTTATTTCGTGATGCTGGAACAAAAATTTCAGCATTTTAAAACGATTTTCACAAAATCTCAAAATGTAATCAAAATACACTCTGTAACAAAAAAATCGACACACCAAGAAACAATCATCCGATTGCTTTGAAATTTCGTATGAATGAATGTTGTGAACAGATATGCAAATGATTCAAATTTGGTGTCCAATGAATGAATAGTTTGATCTCTAGCGCATCGGAACTGCGCATCCAGCAGACGTATATAAGGAACAGTTCTTCAACGGTTGTTAAAACTTTCGGTTTGATTGCGATTCAGATGACCTTTCAACAACTTAAAAAATGCGTCGCTGCAGGATTCGTGCTCATTACGAGCAACTGTCAGAGTTTGACAGAGGTCGTATCATTGGATTGAAAGGGGCCGGTTGGACTAATCGGAGATTCGCTCGTCATTTGAGTCGAAGCGATGCGACGATTCGAAGATGCTGGCAAGGTTGGGTGGAAAATGGTAGAGTGCAGCGTCAGGATGGTAGCGGTCGACCTAGGGCTACAACAGATCGTGAGGACAGAGTGATGGTCCGATCAGCTGTCACAGCGCCTTCTTCATCTCTATCAACCATCAGACGTTCAACCCAAACACTAGTGTCCATCATGACCATTCACAGACGGTTGAGAGAGCGAAATCTACGCTCGCGCCGACCGTTACGCCACCTGCCACTCACGCCTGCACACTGCCGAGCCAGATTACAGTGGTGCAGGGCTCGATCAGGTTGGAATGATGCCGACTGCGGACGTATAGTCTTTAGCGACGAATCCCGCTTCCAACTGTGTCCTGACGATCATCGAAGACGTGTTTGGAGACGCACAGGGCAGAGAGGGGGATCCTGCTTTCACTATTGCACGCCACACCGGCCCTCAACAAGGCATTATGGTCTGGGGGTGCCATTTTCTTTGACAGCCGGACCCCTTTGGTCGTCATTAGAGGTACATTTACTGCACAGCGGTACGTGGACGACATCCTAAGACCTGTTTTGCTACCGTTCCTTTTGCAGTGCCCTGGGCTGGTTTTTCAGCAGGACAATGCCAGACCACATACGGCTCGTGTTGCTCTAAACTGTCTGCAAGCTTGTCAAACTCTTCCTTGGCCTGCCAGATCACCAGATCTCTCTCCCATCGAGCATGTCTGGGATATGATGGGAAGGCGATTTCATCTGGCACGGACTGTTGATGACCTCGTTCGACAATTGGAGCGAATTTGGCAGGAAATACCGCAGGAGACCATCCGGGATCTTTATCGGTCTATGCCACGCCGTGTGGCAGCTTGTATCCAGGTTAGCGGCGGGTCAACACCTTATTGAACTTGTTACTGTAACTCTGAAATAAATTATTCAATTGTTCTGAAATTTTAATCATTTACTATTCTGTACATTGTCTTCCTATCCACCAATTTTCGCCTCAATCGGACACCTCCTTCTTGGTGCGTCGATTTATTTCTTATAGAGTGTATTTTAAAAAATTTCTCTCAACACCTATAAATTAAGATTAGCAACTACCTATCATATCACCAAATTTCGTATTAGTCGTTATTACACGATGCTTGAAGAAATATAACCGCATTTTGGGAGAATTTTCACAAAATCTTAAAATCTAATAAAAATGTTTGAAAAATTGGACACCTATACTTTATGTTTTGCAACAACCTATCATGTGACCAAATTTCATATCATTCGCTTTAGTCGTTATTACGTAATGCGTGAACAAAAATTCACTGAGTTTGAAACGCTTTTCGCAAAATCCCAAAATCTGATCAATTTTTTTTTTAGATGCTTATAGTTTAAGGGGAGCACCTATCATTTCACCAAATACCATTTTTTCACCTTTGCAGTTATTACGTGATATGCGAACACAAATTTACGCAATTTCAAACAATTTTCGCAAAATCTAAAAATCTAATCAAGATTTTTTTTAAATCGACGACAATGTTTTAAGTTGAGTGACCACCTATCATGATACCAAATTTCATTTCATTCACGTCAGTCATTTTTACGTGATGCTCGAACACAATTTTAAGGAGTTTGGAACTATTTTCGCAAAATCTGAAAATCTAATCAAGATTTTTTTTAAATGCGCTGCCTAATGTTTAAGTTGAGTGACCACCAATGATGATACCAAATTTCATTTCAATCGCTTCAGTAGTTTTTACGTGATGCTCGAACACAAATTTACGCAGTTTGAAAGGATTTTCACAAAATCTCAAAATCAAATGAAGATTTTTTAAAACTTCGACGCCTGTGTTTTAAGTTGAGTGACCACCTATCATGACACCCAAATTCATTTCAATCACTTCAGTCGTTTTTACATGACGCTCGAACACAAATTTACGCAGTTTGAAACGATTTTCGCAAAATCTGAAAATCTAATCAAGATTTTTTTTTAATTCGACGCCTATGTTTTAAGTTGAGTGACCACGTATCATGACACCCAATTGCATATCATTCGCTTCAGTCGTTTTTACGTGATGCTTAAACAAAAAAAGCGTCGCGGACAGAATGACAGAACGACAGACAGACAAACTTTTTTTTGGGGATCGCATCGGATTCCCGGGTGCTTGAAACGGATAGAAATCGCAAAATTTTTGAATTCCAAGAAATGTACAGACAAAAGTCTAATTTTATTTATATAGATTTATCAGTAAATACGTTAGCAATGTTAAACTCTTGAGAAGTCCCTATAGAGCAATATCGTGTATCTGTAAAATGCCACGTACCTTTGAATCCTGATAAAAAAGGCTTTTAATTTCTTTTCGTGCAATATGCAAACTTATTTAAATATAGAACCAATAATAAGCTAGCACCTAATAACTTTTTTCGTTCACATTCAATTGCCGTCCAATTCAAATTACCGTGTTTATTCACATTATATTCGCACTCCCGTTTTGAAGCAGAAAAAATAGCTTCAGAGTTGCAATATTATGTAGTAGATGCTCCCCGCATAATAGTCGCACCTAGACATTCACCAGGAAAAAACGGCAAAAAAGGTGCGACTATTACACGCGTAAACACGGTAATGTGTGAATCAACGTTGATGACGACGTCAAATACAACCAAACTGAATTGCAAACTTCTTAGATAAGGTAAATAGGGATCAGGAACTTAAAAATTCCCTCACTCAGGGCACCTTACTTGAGTCTATAGTCAATTCCCCGCGCATAATTCAGGTTTCTCGAAATACCAACACCAGCACCAGATACGGCATGAAATCCACATTACGCATTCTGAAAGGAGGTATACAAAGCTGATTGCACTATGTCCTGTGTTCTGAACAGTATACATAGTTTGCTATGCATAAACCCATCAATTTGTAGCAGTATGTTCATGTACGCGAATGTTGTATTCAATATATATTGCCTGTCTTGGGTATTCACAGAATTGACCTTAATTTATCTTTGTCAAAATATTCCAAATTTCAATAGGATGATTGATAGTGTAATTGATTTACTTCAGACCTCATTATTCGTGTAATACAAGAAGCCCTGTTAAATGAGGTTTCAAGCTTAATGTAGTAGTTTCATAACCAATATTATTAATATTCCGAATAAATTGTCACAGGGTATCATTTATTACTAAACTATTACACTCAGAAGGAATACTATCTACAGAGTATTACAATATCAGTGATGATAACATTAAAAATGATATAGTAATTATATGCTTAAAATGACTGCAGCTAAAGCTTTCAAATCAACCTGCAGAAACGGTAGAGGCATTAACACCTCAGAGCAACCTCAGATGATAGAGCATGTCAAGACTTCTTAATTGTTATTTCCATTACGTATGGAAAAAGTTCTTCAGAATTTCGTATAAAAATCTTGAGGTTCGAGGTTCAGAATGAGGTTAATATTGCCGTAACAGTGCATTTGATAATTTTTATAAGACATATCATGAAAACAGTTATGTTTCTTCTTAAAGTACCACCGTCAAAGTGCCTGCCTCTAGACGTCCCTCGCTTACACGATAGGCCCTAATAGCAATTCATGCTGCGTCGAGAGGAAGCAAGTTAAATAAAAAATGTTACACAAAATCATTTATTTGCGAATCCCAAAATAGAAAGTTTCATGCTGTGTGTTTCTATCTTTATTGACCAGCTTAATGTACGAAGAGGATAAGAGCTTAAGATTCTTTAATCGTGACAAATAACTCAAACGTTCTTCGATTGATGCAGTTATTCGTGAGTTTTATAGAAATTCAATCAGACTGCTTTGTATCTTGCAAAATCACTATGATCTAAAGTATTCGGAATGCTTCATTTAAAATACAGCTATAGTAGATATCGTTAGTAAACTTTAATAAAATATTTTTACGACTTCTATAAATATCTGGCAACAATCAGGAACTTTTTTTCATTTTATCGATTGAAAATAAACATGTTTTTAATGAAAAAATATTTTTCATTTTGTTTATTTTCCGAAATAGCGAATGTTCTGACCAAAGATTATGCATTAAGTTTTGTTTTCGGAACGAAATTTCTGCTAGAAAAGCATTTAAAATGTCAATAAGGTTATGATTTAGCTGTTCTGGGCAGTTTGTGTGGAGCAGTTTGTCGAAAACGACCTCAAATGCTGCTAGAAAACTCAAGAGGGCTACACCAAGCGAGTGCACCTTCTTGCAGTGCATTTTTAACCGAATGCATTCAACAAGTGCGATTGCAAAAGCTCCACATTCTCCTAATAAGACACCTTGTGATCTTTTTCTTGTTTTTTTAGATTGAAATTGGCTCTTGGTGGTGACTAATTTGAGTCTATTAATCCGATAAGAGAAAATTCTTTGCGAATTTTGAAAAGGTTACACAACAACGACTTTAAGGCTTGTTTTGATGATTAGACGAAACATAGCAGAATAAAGATTATTTTGAAATGCATGTAATAAGTTTTGACCAATAATTTTATACCTTTCGTTCCATGCCAACATTGTGGGTACTTTTTGACGCAATCATCACACCTACTTTTGGAAGCTTACTATAATAACAGCTAAACCGACGTAAAAGTAACTTTAAAAGATTCTGTGTTTAAGCTTACACGAAGGTTATAGTCTTCTTACTACATGTAGCCAACTTTTATGCCAAAAATAAAAGATCGAAAACACAAATTCTAAGTTTGCAGTCTTCTATCATCTCATTAAGCTATTATTCTAAATGAGAATTTCGTTGAACAAAAATTGGCATAATACACATGCAGAATAATCGAGACACTATTAATTGTTATTGCATACTTTAGTGCTCAAAATTTAAGCAACTTTACTGATTTTTCTGTAATTCAGCAAAAATTGAGCTGAAAAACGTGAAATTCATATTACAGAAGCGCAGTGCAGTACTTAAAGGATGAAGAAAGCATAGTAGTAAAAAGAGAATGGGATATATGCAGTATGGAACGAAGCAGAAAGAGGTTACTCACAGAACGGGCTGGTGACCAAGAGAGAAACTCAGAATAACAAATCAAAGTCCCTTAAAGGCTATGACCTCTCCTAACTGCAATGGTTGTGTGGTGAAGTCTTTCCATAATCCACATCAGTACTATGCAACAGTCCTTGAGTGAAGAATTTAAATGATTCAATGATTATCTGTGCTAGTTGTCTGGTGTTTTGTGGGGGTATCATCGTTCTGCTCGGCGTCTCCCCAATGTATCCTGTAAGTGTTCAGTGGGATTTAAATGAGGCGACAACCCTAGCCAATCCATTCTGTCGTTATCTTCACTTTCTAGAAGCTCCTGAATAGAATGGGACCTGTGTAGCTGTGTGTTGTCGTCCATAAAAACAAACTCCAGACTAGGTTTTCTCAAACTGTGCTCAGCGGAGCACTAAGAGCTCCTCTTTGAAGGCAAAAAATGCTCCGCGGCAAAATATCTTGTCCTTTTAGTCTCCAAGTCACTAGTCTCTCAGTTTTTTTTGTGTTCTAATTATTGTCATTACACGCCTGAACATAAATTTTTAAGTTTCGTAATGTCATAAGATGTAGCAGTTGAATCACAAACGAATTTCAATGTTAATAATATTGATTATTAATAGTGTCGTCCGGATAAATCGTTTGTTATTTCGACTTAAAAAGTATCAATTAAGTTCTAAATTTCCTTTCCATTTCTATTTAGTTAATATCTGAAACATAAAACGTGCATACGTACACGAACTAATGTAAGTACGTATACATCCAAAATAACAGTTAAACCTCAGTCACATTGAAACCTCTCAGCGTATTGCCTCTGATTTACTGCTGTAGCAAGATAGATTTTCTATCGTTTATTTTACTAACTGTATCCGTAGGTTTGTTCCCTTTGCGCAAATACATGTCTAAAGTCGTTTCTAAAACTACTATCAACTGAAGAAAAATACATGCTTGATTTATCGATAGATACATTTCTTAGTGCCAAACCATTACACACACACAAAAAAAAAAAAAAGAAGAAAGAGAGAAACATCAAAGCCTAAGTCGTGCTAAAATTGGCACCAGTTTTGAAGAACATCCCCAATTTGTTGTGGTTTTTGGTGGTTAACCCTTAAACGCGCAACTACCAGCAAGATGGCGGACGAGCGAAACGTTCATCGTGTGCCACAGAACTAGAGACCCTTTTTTGACGCAGCTGGCTGTGCCGCACAGCCAGCTGCGTCAAAAAAGGGTCTCTAGTTCTGTGGCACGCGATGAACGTTTCGCTCGTCCGCCATCTTGCAGGTAGTTAAGTCGAGCGATGGCAACGGCTGCCCTTTTTTCAGCATTGGGAAAGGGTTGCGCCTCAAAGGGTTAAAGTTGATACTCTGGGTATCTTACCTGATCCCCTGTAACAGTTACATTTTTCAATATTTGAACATAAATCAATTAAAAACTTTAAATTCCCAGGCTAAGTTTTGTCTTTACCAAGTTATATCCATTGCTTTACCGTCAGTAATGAAACAAGAACTGCTTTCGGATTCGAATCATGTTTCTTCTCTAAACGCAAATAAAAGAGGAAACATTTTAAGGCGCTACGTGCATTAATATCGAAACGAAATTTCTTAATGCCGATCTAGGTATTTAATTAATTTCGTTAATTACTTCGGGAAACTCTCATATTTGGGCTCGAGAAAATTACGCCAGGTTGTAAAGTAAATGTTCGAAAGTCAACTTAAAAATGAAATCCCATCCAGCATATACTCACATTAATGTATTCTGAAAAGCAAAGGACATAAATTAATCTGAATGGTTATTTAAACTTAAGGATATTTAATGAGCGTTCAGGAAGGATACTAATTAAATTAATCGTCGTAAAATCAAACAATCCATTAAATTAATCGTGTCCAATTGTTCCAATTAAGTCGATTGTACATATGCTTCAAGTTAAAAGCATTTTACAGAAGAAACAGTCGGAAAACACATATTGAACTTTTAAAAATTATTTTTCTTTATTTTTAGCAAACACTGAAAATTTTATTAACTGTATTTCTTTCAACTTGCTATGAAACTCTATTTTGTAATCAATAATTAAGGATAAATTTATTGTACCACATTTAGCTTAAGCTGTAAGTTCACATGTGATTAAATTTATAGATGCAATATGCACATCCCACTTACTTCTTTGTATCATTAAATTTTCATTAAAAAAAATACAGAAGTTTATAAATGAGTGCATTTAAAGTACTTCTTCCTGGAACGTACAGTATCTCGTAGGAGAATTAACTTAATGTGCTCTCGATTTTCAAGCTCGGATACTTAAGGATTTCTAAGTAAATAAAACTTGTCATTTCTTTGATCATTTGGGGGGATTAAGACGGGCTTAGCTTTTCTGATAATTCTTTTAACAATATCATGAAACTATACTGACAAGAGTCCAATTCGATAAATAACTTGAAGGTTGAAACGTTTGAACCAGATTAAAAAAACCTTCAGTATAACTGAACTAATTAGACTTACGATTAACTGTACTTTGTTCTTCGAAATAAAAGTACTTTTGAATGTGAGCCAATTTCAAATCTAATGGCGGAACACATTTCTCTTTTGCTAAAAGTTTTAAATTATTTCAATCGACTTTCTCTTTTCTGTAAGGAGCCGTTTTCAAACTTTTGCTGGAGATACAAAAATTTATGTTATTAACTCCAAATTTTGGAATTTTAATAAATAAAATGCGATATATGATGCACACTATTAGACATATATCAGGGAAACCGAAAAGTCATGGTGTTTTTTCGTATGCCAGTATTTCGCGGGGCCAAAACTACTGATTCTAATTGGCATGTATGTGAGGTTCGTAACATAAGTGCTTGATAAGAGAGGATTTTCCAACATAATTAACCCATGGGGTGGTGGGGGAAAAAACGCTCATTTCATGTATCCCTCTGTATCTCAAAGGACAAAAAAGAGATATCCATAAAATTCTTGCCATAAAATGTAAGACAGACGAATATCTAAAAATCTATTTCAAGACATTTTGAAAATCGCCCTCCCAGGTCAGGGCGAACGACACAACCACTTTTTTTTTTTTCACATATGTTTTTTGAAAGGAAAAAACAGTAATCTATGAAATTCTTGCTTTAAAATGCAACCCTACTAGCAATTTTGCTCGGGCTACCACCGGCCACGTAGCCGGCCGATGATGGCCCGAGCAAAATTTCTAGTAGGGAAGGAATATGGATCCTTTGTTTAGAGATAAATGCTTTGTCACTAAAAGCTTGTTAAATATTTATTATTTTTGTATACATCACCATTGTGTCTATTACTAAACATTTTTGTAAAACAAAAACTTTCCAGCCAGTCTGTATAAAATTTTCAACTATTCTCTAGCTCGTAGAATCCAGGTAAATTTATCATAGTCATTAAATAAAATAGAACATCATAACCGCTGCCATGTAAAACGCATTAATTAAACAGTCACTGTTAAAACTGAAAAAACAAAGCTAATGACAAGCTTTCCTTGTTATTTTCTAGCTTATCTATTATAAATCTCAGCTCAATATTTAACCATTTCGCAATGCATAAATAGACGACTTTTCCGTACATTTCTCAGAGAAAATTGCAAAATTTTTTCCCGTTGGGCTCAGCATACATTTAACTAAACTTTAGAAATCGCTCTTCGTAAAAGTATCCGTTAATATTTTAATTCTCCCCTTTGTTATTTCAGAATTTATTTTGTAAAGAGTATTTAAACAAGCTTCTCGAAATCTAGCAAAACTAATATTTTCAAAGATCATTAACTTCAAATTGCATAATGACATTTTAACCGAAACAACGGTTTTCCGCATACATTATACATATTTGCTATAGCTCTAATGAATGAATAATAGTCACCAGGCTTGCCATTAAACTATGCATTCAAGTACAGAGATGCTAAATGTAACGCTGCTCAAAGTGTTTTCGGTAGAACTGTGTACCCTACCCATTAAGCTTCACATTTCTAAACATGTTTACAGCATCTAGCTAACTTGAAGTGCTTGCTTGGTCAATGGTCGTTTTATGTAATAACTGCGATATACGTATAACTCACACCCACGCATATATATATATATAGAGAGAGAGAGATATAGGTATAAGTGTTAATGGATTACTCATATTCGTACAGAATACTTTTATTTATTTTCTATAGAAATGCTTTCTGGTGCTATTTTGTTGCTTAAAACTGTTCGTAATTTCATTTTGTTGTATTTTGTTGTGTTGTGTATGAAGGCAGCTACTCGAAGGTTATCTGTTAAAGGAGGGGTGGGTGCCTTAAGCGATGGACTTTCTAAGAGGTTCTAACGCGTGTACACGTTACATCTGGAGATAACCATCCGAAACTCCACACGCTTAAACCAAACGAGCGAAATTCGATCAGCGGAGCGGAATAAAACAATAAGCGAGAACGGACATTCTCGGATAACAGAGGAAGCGAAGAGAGGAGTTCTCAGAAAAAAGACTACTTAAAGAGCACTATCGCGGAAATACTGGTAGGTTTCCATGGACACGGATCGTTCCGTAATGTATCGGTTTTTTTTTCGCTCTTTGTGTTTAAGGGTGCAGACCGTCAGATCGATGGGCGCGCGATAGGCCCAAACCCGGTACCTTCACACTTCGGTCATCTACCATGTTCAGTGTCTTTATCCACTCGGCCATGGGGAGGCCTATTTTCATTTTATATGTGCAGATAATTTTTCATATGTGTCTTATATGTATGCGCATGCATGTGTGCATTCCTATTAGTGCACATGCACGCATGTATGTAAAAAAGACTAACAGTTGTGGGCAAATGTGACGGAGTTTACAGCACGTAGTTTTAAGTACTATGTTCCCATTCTAAATTGAATACTTTTAATCATTTTTAAATTCTAATCTTTTTTGTTTAAGCGATGATTATTTCCGTTTTAAAATAAGTTCCTTCGACTTTTCGCTTTGATACAGTAAATTATTTAACCGATGGGCACCTGTTTTCTGCCATCAGTTCTAAAAAATGCTCAACCCTAAAGCGCTTCTCACGGTTTAACTCTATCGTAAATTTCGTGCCAATATTTTAAAATATAGATATGATCCCAGATAGTACTTGCGGGTCCATTATCATAGCACTTATTAACCCTTTGAGGCGCAACCCTTTCCCAATGCTGAAAAAGTGGCAGCCGTTGCCATCTCTCGACTTAACTACCAGCAAGATGGCGGACGATCGAAACGTTCATCGCGTGCCACAGATCTAGAGACCCTTTTTTTGACGACAGCTGGCTGTCGTCAAGAAAAGGGTCGCGCAGCCAGCTGTCGTCAAAAAAAGGGTCTCTAGATCTGTGGCACGCGATGAACGTTTCGATCGTCCGCCATCTTGCTGGTAGTTAAGTCGAGAGATGGCAACGGCTGCCCTTTCTTCTTCAGCACTGGGCAATCTATCCAGCTGTTCTCGCATTCTTCCATTTTTCAGCAGATGTCAGTGCTGTTAAGAATAATCGTGACGATTTTTTGACGGGAAAGGGCGTGCTAAAAAGTAAAGGATTATCGTGGAGCTATGTCACCCGCAACTATTTTTATAGAAATCAAATCTATTCTTCGTGACTGGCAAGAGTCAAAACGTCGGAGTTTGGTGTTCACAGAGCGGGAACACTGCGCGTTAAAGGGTTAAAGGAACCTCTGGTGGAACCTAATGTTGCCTCCTGTGAGAAAATTATCTTTTTTTCCTCTCTCTCATCAACGGTTACTAACAAGCAAAGGACACGCCCTTGTAATCGCCGATTTCAACGAAATTTTGTAGAAATCGGCGTATTTCCACAAAATTTCGGAGTTTATAAGATCGCTGGCATAAATTGTAAAATTCAATATAAAGACATTCTCAAAACATCACGTGCTAAACATTTGAGAATTAGCTTGCCCAATTGAAGTAATGTTTTGCATGAATGTTTACCAAACAATCGCACTGTAATGGATAAAGGTGTTAACTTTCTACTCATTAAACGACGCGTTTGAATCCCAAAGATTTTTTTTTCTTCCATTAAGTCGTTTAATGGCATATCCACGTTACTTTGTGTAATTACTGACTCAAATTAATTTTAATGCCTGAATAGTGACGCTGAATTGATTTAAAATGTATTTTACAAGCTTTGTACCTCAAACCTTTCGCAATTTAATGCATGACAATGCTGACATATCGAGCAATAAATTTTGCATCAGTGAATGGATGCATTAAGAAATTCGTTCACACAAAATTGTATTAGAATCAGTGATTAGAAAGTTGCACCCTTGTAAAGGCGATTGTTTCTGAGCAATTAGATCAATTTCAAATAACATTTTTTCAAAGCACACAAAAGATTGTTTACGATCTTTACTTTGTCGAAACTCCCGTTCATCGTTGACATCAAGGAGAATTTTTTTTTTTCTTAACGAGATAAGATATCCACCTGTAACTTTGCCGAATTTTTATAATCAATCCTATGGTTCAAAAGCTTTTCAAGAATTGCTTATTTATGAGCGTTAGTACTCTTCTTTTCTACACTTCATTTGCAGCTGCCCTCTTTTTGTTTTTGTTATATGAATACATCTGTCACTCATTATTCGGCGATGTTTCATCTCTTAGAAGCAATTCTTTTTTTTTCCTAAGGTTTCAGCAACGAAAGAACAGTAAATAGTAAAAATTGTCCTGTTTAGCTTATTGTATGAGGAATGTTGAAGAAAATGAACTAAAACAAATTGCATAAGAATTATTAAATAAAAATTCGTATGAAATGGCATAGGTGTTATAATCAATTTCATGCAATGGTCAAACTAAAAATGTCATTAAATGAAAGCGAAAAAGACAACGGTTGCCCCTGGATTCAAATCCATCACCTACTGATAATAGTACCTTTACACATTACGCCACCATTGGTTGAAAAGCTTTAATTTAAAACTTTACACAATTTCTCGAATGTTTAGCATGTGATTTTTAGAGAATGCCTGTACATTGGACCTTATAAGTAACGGCAGTGATAACTTACCTTTTTGAACTTTTTCCACAAAATTTCGTTTGAGTCAGTAATTACAAGGTCGCGCCCTCTCCTTGTAAATCAGTGACGCACCCAATTTGATGACGAGACCTAGTCGCGTCCGAGAGTTTCTGAAAGTTATGGTGATTTTCAATTACAGATATATCGTACGCTACGAAAATGGTACAAAAAGTGCTAGTTGGTAAAATTTCCAGTTTTTTATCTCTTTATAACGAGGCATTACTAATGTAATTTTAGAAAAAGAAAATATTGTTTCATCGTAATTAAAATGGCCGATGTGTACTTTCATGGTCTTAGAGTACATGTCACGCATCCTTAGGTGTTCAGAAAAGTATCTTAAATTCTCGCTTTGCACTATAATAGATATCTATTGTTTACTCCTAGCAATCCAAAGTGCCACTCTCAATGTAGATAGTCAGTGACATATTATTTTGCAACCGTTGAATCCTCCTGCCTTTATTATTGCCAAGTTGGCTTGGGTTTGAAACACTTCGCTTTCAATTCTCGCGTTGTTTAGACACGTAATTTTTTCCAGCTACCAGGCACCGTAATTGTTCAATTTTAAGAATAGTCGTTGTGTGCTTAAATAAATCGTTAAAAATTTATCTTCTTGGCATTTCATGCTCCCAAAAAAGTTTTATTACGTAACACACTCTACTACCGCTTCAAATTACCATAGCTAATTTAATAGCTAATTTAATATTAAATTTTAAAATAAATTTATTTATAGAAAGTAATACATTTTTAGCCCCGCCGTAGTTTTAGTTTCTTCTACAAAACATTTTTCTTTTTTCAGATTAGGACTTAGATGCACACTAGTTCAATTCCATGTTGTTATACCAACATTCTTGTGATAAGATTATGATTACAAAGTCATGCGCTCAGCTTGGCTAATTAATAGTTATACATTTTATAATAATAAATTAATTTTTATGAACTATATGAAACAAATCCCAGTTTGTTAATCATTTTTGCACGTTGATAGGAAACAGCCCATGAACATAAAAAAGATAGCTCATAAACAGCCAGGAAACAGACATTATTAACTGCGTAATCACATTTTTTTCTCATTATTAAGTTACAGGTTAATGAATCTCTTTTTAAACGCAGCGTATTCTGCTATATCCTTCACAAAAAAAATAAAATTCTTTGGTTAAAAACTCTTGTTTCCCAATTTTTTAAATCCTCCTTTGTTAGTTGTATTTACCGTCTTAATCACTCAACTATACTTATGATTATTATTTTAGCATTACATTGTTAAGCTTCTTAAGATCACTGAAAACAATCATTATTTACGATACTCAAAGGATGAAAACAGATTATACCTTTCTGACTATTATTTTAAGGATGTCACATACCTCTTTTAGTTTAAAGAGTAAGCCGTAAGTTAAATCAAAATCTAAAGCCTAATTTTTTACTTACTTTAAATAAAGGACTACCTTTTGTTTAAAAAAATATATATATATCATCATCCTTTTTATCTAACTTGAGTTTTGAAAAAAAAATTGCACTTGTTATTAATGTAATTATCAAAATATTACACTTATTAATTTTTACACTCTTGTTAGTAAATGGTGCTAATTATTTTAAAATAAAAGGATTTAATTGTTTTCCAGAGTCAAATATCGATCAAAGTAAGGATCTTCGTTTGCTGTTCTAAATTTGAAGCCTGATTATTATAATATGTGTATAAATATATCATGCTAATTAGTTCACGCCATTTTAATGGTGCACCGAATTCATGAGACTATCAAATTCAGGAAACTTAAAAACAAACCAAATCTTTTATTCTGAATTATTGTCCATTTTTATGACTTTTGCCCGTAACTTACGTTAAAGGAAGAATGTGGTCCATCTAAACCCAACGAAGGGTTTAGATGCTTAAAGGAAAGGTTTGTAGAAAAGTAACACTTCTGCTACGCATTGTAAATCGAAATGGTGTAAAATAAAAAAAAGTGTGAGCTATTAAAAAAAAAAAAATCAGTAGTTCAGGTCAAACACTTTGCACTCCGTTTAACCAATCGCTGAAAACCCACGAAATGCGTGCTGCAATCATTGGAAGCGAATTAAATAAAATCAAATCAAAATTTTCAGCAATTCTATGGTGTTTTATTTATAGGGTTTTTTTATAATTCGATTTGTCCAAATTTCACAAAAAAATATCTCAGGAAGCTGTGCAGACCGACACATGATTTGGAATTCAGTTCTAGCAAACGAAGTAGCTTGCCGTTACATTGGCGTACTGCAAATTCACTTGTCTTCTATTCAATGCATACGTGGAGTTTTCGTGGCTCAATTGATTTGGGAGAAGTCTTCATCTTCTTCCAAAGAGTGTTGAGCAGCTTCAATAATGAACACTAAATTGTCGACACTCCGATAGAAAAAAAAAATTCACATAATCATAATAGGCCAACCCTGACTACTGAAATGATCTGACCTTGACAAGTGTCATGGAGCATCAGCTCTCAAAACTGCCAAACACGTTGTGGTCTTTAATTTTTCCCATGATTTTTTTTCAAGCGTGATCTTGAGAAGACATTCACGGTGCTTACCTTGAAGATTACATTACTTTCTTTACTTTATGATCAGGTATTCTCTAATACTCAAAACCTTCTGCACCGCACCGCGTGCACAACACGTTTTTCTTTGACCCACCAAATTTGTAATGTCACGAGTCACAAGTTTTTCTGCTGCCTTAGATAGGTAGCGATAGTAGTCAAAACATAAATTCATAATGAAACTATCCTTTCTTTATCTATATAAGAGGCAATCAAATGCAAACGAGACAGATGGAAAAAAGTAAGTAAATTATTTATTGTTTCAAAAGTAATCACCCTATTTGTTGATACATTTATTATACTGTGAGACAAGCTGACCAATGCCTTCGTGAAAAAATGTTTGTGGTTGCTTACTGAAGCATAATTGTACCCACGCGTGCACCCAAGGAATTCGACGGCCCTTAATGTCGTCTTTATAAGGGGCTTCAAAAAACTAAAATCGCAACGAGAGTTTTGAAATGTATAAAGAATGTGTAAAGGCTTCTCGGCGAGACTTCTTCAGGATAGTCGGAACAACTATCGCAACATGTGGGCGTGCATTATCGTGAAACAGAAAGATAGTCGCTTGTCAACATTCCTGATCGTTTGATCTTGATGGTGCGCTTCAATTTTTGCTAAATTCCCACGTCCCTGTGCTCCTTAAATGTGACACAATCAAAACATGCACTGCAATTCTCTGTTCCTCTTTCCCGACCTCCATAGGGATGTTGGGCGGTCACACAACTCTCTGGCCTCACTTTGAACATGTCTAACAGAAAAATAGCACAGCGGTGGGCGCTCACGCTGTTCCTTCCCAATTCCCAGTAGAGGACAACTCTATACACACATACACCTAGGGTCTCTGCATACACCTACTTGATTTACCATTTTCCGCACCCAGGTCTTTATATAGCCGGTCACGTTTTTATTTAGCTGCCACTTATACAAGGGGGATCTAAAAACCCTTGATACATTTCAAAATCCAATATAAAACCAAGTATCTGACATACAAGAGTCTATTTTGAAATAAAAAGTTCCGTTAAAGCTAATAAAAAAAAATTCCGAATTCCGATAGCCGATCGAGGCTGCGGCTATGTTTGGTTCTCAAATACGATTCTTGTAGTTTTTAATTACACCCTCTGGAAATAGTATTCAATTAAGAGATAAATTTCCTACGTTGGTTTCGTATATTAAAAATTATTTATCTGAGAATATGAACTAGGCTATGTATATTTATAACTTTCCATATTTCTGTCGAGTTGTGCGCGTTTTCAAAAACTCAATAGCAAAGTTAAAATAGAAAATTTCGCTTATATCCGAATACTTTTTTGAGAGGGTGTACATCTGACACTGTCACATAGAAAATGAGAAATCCTATTGTAAACATTCATTTTGGGTATTTTGGTACTTTGGAGCTAAATCTACCATTACTAATCAAAGGAAGTTTTGTACTAAGAATAAAAATGGATGGCTAATAGAACTATGGTAAGGTGATTGCGAGATTCCAATAAAGTGAAAAGAAAAGAAGAAATGTAATAAAATAAATAGCTGACCACCAATGATTTAAGATTGGTGAACCAGTGGAATCTGCGAATGGGTAGCGGGACAAGTGAAGAAATTAGATCAGCTGATGAATTACTCTGAAACCACTAGTATGAAAAAACATGAAAACGAAATATCAACCTTTACAAAACAAAAACAAAAAAGTTCTTCACTCTGCTATATTTTTGAAACCATTTAATTTTGCATGCAAAATTGGCAGATTTTTTTTCTGTAGGTGGGACAAATAAATTCATGTTGTCTTCATTATCCGAATAAAACTGCTCTCAATGTGTTATATAATCTTCTGGTTCGTTTGGTTCACTTCTTATGCTAAATCCAGATACGCTCCTTCCTCAGTTAACAGCTTTCCAGAATAACCGGAATCTTAAGTGTGTGTGTGTGCGTGTATATATAGATAAATAGATAGACAGACAGATAGAGAGATAGATAAATCTGATAAACCTCATATTTCAATACATTATGTTCACAGAAGAAACGCTTAGCTAAAGTTGAGTATTTTATCAGTAAACGCCAAAACTATTTTGTAATTGAGAGCAATTAGCTGACTTATTAAATTAATCAAAAATCTTCTAATAGCATATCATAGTTCTCATAATGGAACAGAAAAAAAAAAAACTGAACTTTAGATTTAAAAATGTCCACTAGGTGGCGCTTTTCATGTTAAATTCAGCTCAATAACTGACCCAAATTTTCTAATAAATGCTATAAAACTTTTGAGTAAATGTTAAAATTATCATTTTGAATTAGCCATTTCCATTGCTAAAATTTATATTTTTTCATGAAAAGCGCCACCTTGTGGACATTGTTGGACTTAATTTTCTTATTCGAAATTCTCTGAGGGCATCTCATGTACGCCTATAAAATTTTATTACAATACGTTTACCCGTTTCAGTTGTAAAACCCGTTTTACAGGAGAAGTTTAATTAAAAGCACCCTGCATATTAATTATGCATTGAAGATACGTAACAGAATCAATTTTTGTAAATGTTTTCAAAAAACTTAAAATTTAGCCTCTTCACATGAATTTCAAAGGAAAAAATTAACGTAACTAAACCCTTCTCTCTGGTTCTAGTGCAAGTTCGTTCTCTATTTAACGTATCGGATGCTTAAAACTAGAGCATTGTGAAATAACTTCTTAAAAAGATTCAGTACAATCTATGTCCTATGCTGAGACTTTTTTTTTTTTTTTTTACAAGCTGGGTGACAGTATCAAACTTATACTCTAACTAGACGTACTTATTTTAAATTAAATGTTTATTAATTGAGATTCTTTTATTTTGGGGGGGGGGGGGGGAATTAGGGAATGCAATCCTGCACTGTTTTTCGTTTCGCGGGATTGCGAGATTGAGATTTGTCGATCCCTCGGGATTAATATTTCACTCAACTAAAAATTGATTTCGAGAGAGAAAAGTAGGAAAATGTAAGATTGTAAGCACTATCAAGTTTCACTTTAATAATAATGCTTTATCTTATTTTATAATTAATGCAATACCTAGCATAAATATGAAAATTATAGTCGTGACATTCATAATAATATACGGAGTTATTTCTTAGTTGCCGAAAAAGAAGAATGCAAAAAAGACAACGTAAAGAGGCACTCGTCTTCCTAGTCCTTGTCTAATTTTGATAGAGAATAACAAAAGCGCTTCACAAAAGATTTTTTTTTCTTTGTAAAACCCTGAAGGAGCCATACATTTTTTAGTTGTTAACTGAAGTTCATCTTTTTAAGATATCACTAGCATGGGCGGCCATATGGTTGTTTATGGGAGAGGGGGGGGGGGGAATGGGACAAGTCAAGGATCCTGTCCCAGAAAGATACAATATTGAGTGTTGAAGCACTTCTCCGTTATACCAATACGTAAATCATATCAGTATGGGAACTGTGGGGGACTATGACCCCTACTTGCCAATAGGTATGAGCGCCCATGATCACTGGTTCTTATTGTTCATCCTATGAAAAAAGTTTTGGCCAGTTGATGATTGGGAAAGCGGCGTGAAATGGTAATAAAAATAATTTATTTTTCAGTTTCAATGCCGCAGGATTACGGACTTAATCCCGCGGCATGTTTGTGTGGGATCCCGTTCCCGCGGGATCGGGATTGCTTTCCCTTGCAAAAATTAGCCACTATTTAGACAGTTCTTTTAAAAATAATGCCATCATTGGGTTAAGATAAATTTTAGGGGTAATATCATTTTAACCCTCTCGTCACCGAATTATGAAAAATCAGAGAAAACAAATCTGTCTAGCATTTAATGCATTAGAAATACTATTATAAATCATGCAAAAATATTTTTTTCTAATGTCAATTAATATTTGTCGATTAATGTCGATAATAATAATTTTTCTAATAATAATTTCTGCATTTTCGAAGCATTTTGTTATGCTAAAATTAATTTAAAAGGATGCACATATTAGGTAAAGGTTGAGGAATAAGAAAAAAAACTATACTTACCTTAAAAAGAAAAAAAAACGGTAAAAAAGCAGCGTAAATATTTTCTTAATTTTTCTCCTGAAACAATGAAGCGAAAACTGTAAGAAATGATCTAAATTGACTAGTCCTGCAATCTAGACACGATTTATGTATCTAGTTCCCTCATATACTTTCTACATGAATTAATGATATTGATATCACTGAAAGAAAAAAATACTAAATTCAATTGATTTCTCTCTAAATAATGCTATTTGAAATGGGAGCCTCATATGAGGTTCAGGGTGACGAGAGGGTTAACATTTACTTTTAAAAATTGAAATTAAAAACCTGTATTTAAAATCATAATATTCTTTAAAGAAAATATTCGTGAAAAGGATAGATAAACATCTCAAAATCACACGCAGAAAGCATCCTTTAACATTAATTCATTAAATATAAAAATAAAATCTTGATTGAAACAACTTACGTGAAATTGTTCAAATTTCTAAAGTAGCAAATTTCGTCTTCGTTAAATAAATGTATGAATAGTCGGCTACTTCAGTTCACTTTATCAACATTAATTTTACTGAAGCTTCTTTTTTAATCGTTTTGTAAGTGCTATTTGTTGTTACTAAATTAGTTTTCATTTAATAAATTAAAATAAATTATTTTCATTAATTTTGGTAAACCCAAGCGTATATACATAAAGCCAGAATAAAAGGAACTCTGTAAATAATAGTAACGCAAATGTTCTAATTGAAGTGATAGTCCTTCAACCAAAATCTTTTACCTTGTTTCATTTTACTATTAATGTGTTAGTTTAGTTAATCATATTATTGTTTTCAATACTTATTAGCAACATTTTTCTTTCTACTCTTGTATTAAACAAAAGAAACAATGAAATATTTACGTTTATAAGAAGTCACCTTATATTAGTAGGGGAGGCTAGGGTCAGTTGTAACATTTTGAATTTCAATATTTACATAATTTAATGCAAAAGCTCAATGGAAATTTGCGCTAAGCATCAAGAACCTTTGCAAACATTTAAATGAGTGCAATTCGCAATAACAGTTGACACTGGAGTAGAATTTTAATAATTTTAGTACCTGCTACAATTAACCCTGGCTAGTTCAATTGTAACAGCTTCATGGGGCAATTGTGATACATAAATATTCATTACTGATAGTGCAAATACAGGGTTACTGGTAACGCGACGTATTCCTTTCAAGATGTCACAGGGAGCCAAAATTCTACAATTGTCACCCACATATGTTTGGCCGAAAATAAATAGTTTTCAAAAAAATCGAATTTTAAGCTTTTTTCTTGAATAACCCAAAATTTTACATTCAAGTGCAAATTTTAAAAAATCTACTTATTAAATGGATTTCGTTTAATTTTATTTTCATAGCTGAAACTCTAATTAAGCTAAAATAATCATAAAAGTACAGAACTAAACCACCCAAACATAATTTACTATTGTTATAATATTTAATAAAATATTAATATGAATTAGGAATTATTAAATTGATATTCAAAAAAAATATTAATAGCAACCTAGCCAAATTTTCATGGAAATAGATGCAAAAAGTGATTTTACATGGCTCTGCAAAATTTCCAATTTTTATGTTCAGTAGTTTAATTTATATTAAATAAAATGTGTTATTTTCCTGTGTCAAGGGACCATATATAAATTTATCAAGTGGAAATTTTTTGAAAATTGCGTAAAATAAATGTAAATTAGATTTCTTTTGTGCAAAAACAGTAAAAGATAGCGGTATTAAAAAATATCAAATTTTGAAGCAAATAAATTAGAGGTTTTTACAGTTTGATGGGGATTCTGTAAAGCGTCTATTGTTGCGTCCGCTACAATATCCCACCAAATAAAATGTTTTCCATGTATCGAATTAGATGCAGTAGATGTATGTCTTCCAATACAACGCTCTATTTCTGAAAAACTAACATCCTCAACATTCCAGGCATGAATTTGACTTTTTTAATATTGGAAACATCAGGTCTTTGGACTTCCATACTTTATCAAACATTCAACAAACATTCAAAATCAGGTTCTTCTATCTAAACTTTCATCTGACTATAAATTAAAAGTACCACCAAAAGTCTTATAAGAATACTAGCAGACCCGGCCACGCGTTGCTGTGGCTGAGTGATTTAAGCAGGATTTGAAAGACAAAATTTAACACAAATTAACATAACATTTAATAACATTTATTTAATAAATACTTTAAATATTTTAATTTGATATATATACTCTAAATATCTTTAATCGTAATAAATCACAGTTGATATTCAATGAAGCGCCAATCGATGTACAATATTTTTGGTCAATCGGTCCTTTGTTAATGCAAATAAACTTGATGGTCTTCCTACTCGTGAACACGCCACGTATAATTGCCCATGGGAGAAACATGGATTTTCAAAGTCTAAGCCGCAAATAGACATGTTTGGCCTGAGATTTATTTATAGTCATCGCGAAAGCTAAGCGAATGGGAAACTGTAGTCTTTTAAATGGTATGGGAGAATTGGATATCATCGGAATACGTGGTAACAAAACAATTTCTCCTTTAAACTTTTCTGTCAAAATAGTTGCTTCAAGAACATTTCCAGTGATTCTTTTGATCACCAAACGTGTACCGTTGCATAGTTTAGGAGGGTTTAAATTACGCAGTAGAATAATCGGTGATCCAATTTTCAATCGAAGATTGTGTGGTGGCATTCCTGATATGTCTAAAGAATTTAAAAATTCAATTGGGAAATTCACTGCCTCACGATTACTAAGCCAGTCATGATTTAAATAGTTATTTAGTATGTCTGGGAAGACACTCTCAATCAGTTCATTTTTAGTTTGAACAACAGTACAGAAATTATCTGGCAATCTAATATGTTGAGTATCTTGATGAAATTCTATTTCACCGTTTCCAAGAGCCAGTAATTGTTTGGAAAATTCTTGTGCTGTTGGATCATTTTGGAGTTGTACTTGCATGTTTTTTGTCAGTCTGAGTGTTTCAACATTTCTCCATAAAATTGATTGTTTTAGACATGCATTAATTTCATCTGCAAAAGTAGAGCGAGGAATAACTGGCAACGTTTGCCGGAAATCACCAGATAGTAATAAAATAGTACCACCGAAATATCTGTCACTATTGTTTAAATCCTGCATAGTCCTATTTAATGCTTCGAGCGAATGCTTATGAGCCATAGTACACTCATCACAAATTATGATCGAAGTCTTCCGTAACACTGCTGCCATTCCGCTTCTTTTTTTGATATTACACATTGCATTTGGATTGTTATGAATATCTAATGGTAGCTTGAAAGCAGAATGTGCTGTCTGCCCACCATCCAACAAAGTAGCAGCTATGCCTGATGATGCAGCTGCTAATGCAATTTTTTGTTGTGACCGTAGTTTCGCAAGGATGAAAGATAACAAATATGTTTTACCGGTACTACCTGGTGCATCTAAATAGAAAAAACCGCCTTGTTTGGCATCAATAGCCAGCATAATTCGATTGCATATGTTCTTCTGCTCGTCAGTTAATAATGGTTCATTGTTAGTAACAAATGTATTTAAATCACGATTATTAAATTGTTCTTCTCGCTGCAAATCACTATTTACTAAGTCTGTAGCTGGGCGATTAGGAGATGGAATACCATAATGACTAAGAGGTGAATTTGAGATCATAATACATAAATCTTCAATCATTATTAAAGCTTCGTTATACATATCTTGTGTGAAGTCTAAGTTTGGAGAGTGGTTTATTTGTTTATGTCGGTAGAGTATATCTTCAGTCATGTAGTTCTTATATTTTTCCCACAATGTAGATGACTGTGTTGGAAAACATGTCATCAAAATAATGGCAAATAGTTGACGAATATTACTCGGCGAGGACGTTAAAGCAGCATAAGCAAGTGTCAGATCCCAATGGTTGTCAACTTCTAAAAGTTGCAACGCGTGACATGCATCTTTATACGTACTGAACACTTGGTCATTAACTGATCGTAAAAATTGAAAAGAGATTTGTCCAGGAACATTCACCAACAATAAACGCAGAAAAAAGCATTCACGTTGTTTTGGATGTACAGTATAAAGTCGTCCCAGTGTCTTAGCTTTAAATATGCCTGCAATATAAGGATGTGGTTCTCCCTTTTTACGTGGTTCCTATATTTTAGCAGACATGTTCCATGTAAAATAGCATGGAATATCAGTGTATAATACTGTTTTTGCGAATTGACCATACACATCAGTTTTTTGACAAAGAGTGAAAAATTCGGTTAGTGTCGTTTTTGGTGGTTCACATGCTCTTTGGAGAATATTTTCTTCAGTGAAATACACACGTTGTCTATTTTCAAAATGCACTGCAAGATGTTGTATAGCAGGTTCTCTGTGGTGTATGGGGAAGCTAAGTATGCGCCAGATAGCTTCACTGCTGCTAATGTATCTACCCATTTGGTAGCGTGCTATTTCATCATTTTCGTTTATATTTTGTACTCCAAATACGGCCAAATTACTGCCCTTATTAACGTACTTGCAAATATACTTGATGGATTTCACAGAACTTCAAAGCTCAACATTAATATGAGCCTTGTACGTTTTGGAGAGTAGTGGTGAGCATGGTACTACCCATTGATTGTCAATTTCTAATTGGTTAGAATTTGAAGTTCTCATTTTATATGTATGACCACCATTATCAGCGTTTCTGCGGCGATACAATGGATAACCATCAATATCAGTAATGGTATCATTTGTGAATTTCTTAGGAAAATGTTTCTTACATTTCCCATTTTCCATGCATGGTGATGTCATGTTAAACGCTCCACACGGTCCATGAATCATATGACTTGTAACAATATTAAATAATTCTTGATCAATTGAAGAATCTGGAATTTCGGCTGAAATAATTTGATCAATTTCCTCTGGACGAATTTTATCTTCAAGCCAAATTAAAATGTGAGCATGAGGTAAGCCTCATTTCTGCCACTCAATTGAATACAACCAACGACACGTTTTGCGAAAAACTGAATATTTTACTATAAAATCAATCAAAGATTTCAACTTCTGTTTAAACACTCGTGCAGTAATATCGTGACGATGTATTGATTGTTGACCTAGTAATAGTAAAGATTGGATTTCCTCCCAATTTGGATTACACGTAAATGTTATAAACAAATCTGGACGACCGTAATGACGTACATAAGTCATTGCATCTTGCATGTATTCTTGCATGTTTCGTGGGCTACCTATGTAGCTGGAAGGTAAAATAACAGCACTACCAATTTCATTGGTGTTTAAATTTCCATCGACGTTTCCAAAAATAGCATCTCGTAAGTGAATGTAATCCTCTGATCGTAGTTTAGCTTGGTTGAACCGAATGAATCGCAAACGTTCGCTTTCAATCTTAGCAAACATTTCCACAACGTATTGATGATACAATTGACGATATCGAAGGATATACTAGTTGTCCTGATTGTGTCTAATCATTAATCGATACGCATAGTAGTTCATTGAACTAACCTTTTTATTTAATTCATTACAATTGATCAGACTGATTCATGAGCTCTTTCAATACGTGCATATCGAGTATTCTTGCTACGGGCAGTAAGGTTAGATTTTTTTGGGTCGCATATTACTAAAAGTAGTGCTTGGTATAGGCAAAATAATACATGTATAGTGTGTAGTCTAAGAAACTGTATCACATTAAGGTGTGGCGCCATCTATGAGATGCAAAGGACAATGTTTTACAGTTCTCTGTAAAGAAATTCTCTTAAGGCGCCATCTGTTCCAGCCTTAATGGTCTCAAACGGAAATATTGGACCTACGATTGGAACCTACGATCAATAACAACAATCAACGTAATCAGAATATCAGTTGACCCGTTTTTGAGATATTTCGGAACATACACACGGACACTGGATTTTTATATATTAAGATAAGATAAGATATATGAAAAATATATAATACGTTCTTTTAGGTTTCTTCCTCTGTAAAATGAGAATTTTTCTGTAAATAAAACATACGCAAATAATAAGATGTCGTTTAAAGTAAGAACTGTTAAACTGTTCTTTTTTTTTCAAAACAATAAAAAAGTTATCTCGGTTGCCAATTTCGGAAAAAATAAAATAAAACGCTTTTATCCCTTTAGAAGCAGACGATAAGCTATGAGTTGAGTATTTCAATATCGCAGATATTATTAATTTTCTTCGTAGTAATGTTCCAATATTTTTGGCCGTGTTCGTGACTGCCGGTTTGGATAAACACTTTTTCTTGAATTTATGCAGTACACAAATACATATTAAACTACAGTTGTACATAAAGAAATTCTCTTAAGGCGCCATCTGTTCCAGACTTATGGAACCTACGATTAATAACAACAATCAACGTTGATGATCAGTTTTTTATTAATTATTAATTATTGAGACCATTAATTTGAATAATAACTATCCTATTATCTAAGTTGGACCAAATTACATATATATGCAAACTTTCATGAATATCAGTTGACCCGTTTTTGAGTTATTTCGGAACATACACACGGACACTGGATTTTTATATATTAAGATTGAACATTGCAGACGATAATATTAAATGAAGAATGTGAAATAAGGAACACAGTGATAATATTGGGTCGGCAAAAAAGTAATTGCGTTTTTTACATGAAATTCAAACAGATAAATTTCAATCATGAAACCATTCTTCAAGTTCGAACGTAGCTGAATAACATTCATTATTGTAGTCAGAAGAGCACAGAATAGCCTCTCACTCCTGGCAACATTTCACCTGTCTAAGAGAAATACTCAATAACAATTTCAAAATTAGAAAGATTTTCAAAATCGTGAGCAGTCGTTTTGCACTTTTCCTTTAAATCATGTGTACGAATCAAGGAATTTATGGACTCACGGGTCATTTGGACCACTGAATAAATATTCTAAATTCTACACCTGATATTCTTAGTACAAAAAACTTTAAGACTAGAAAGAGTATTTTCCATGAAAATAATATTTATTTCTTTAACTCTTGCGAGCGAAATTAACGAAAGGCGAAAAATTCGGAACCTACAAATAGCGTTTCTCAATTTGCGGAAAGTCCCTTAAAATCGCAAAAAATTGCAATATCTCCGGAAATTATCGTAAAAAATTGGTGAAAATTAATGATTAGGGTAATTTGAAGGTTTTCTTTCGTTTAATGAAGTCAAAGTTGTATGCTGCCATTGAAAAAAACGAAGTTGATGCATAATTAAATATGAAGACGGCCCCTTATGCAAATTAAAGTACTAGAAAATTAAAGTATACGTTATTTGCAAACGAATGGTACATATAATTTTGCTTTATGAAGAAAGACGGCCAAATAAACAGCAAGTGGGCCTTTTTCCCGCAGCTGTACGTTTGAAATTAAAAAAAAAAATTATAAACACTGCAGACGAATTACATTCTGTAATTTTAAAATAGCATTTTTTAAGTTTAGAAGAACAATTTCTTACCAATGTTTGAACATCCTATTTAACACTCTAATATTTTTTCCCACAAATTCGCTTATTTAGAAATCGAAAAACGTGCTGAAGCGGAAGCATGAGAAATATTATTGAACAAGAAAACTAATTATTAATGACTTAGATTTACAGCTAGCGAGAACGCGATAAGTTTTTGTTTGGTAAAACATGGAAGATGAAATATGTTTCATATTCAGATTTATTGAGTGAATGAGTAGATACTATTTCTTTCTTTTTTACTTTATCTCGAATACAGTACAAATTAATGTTCTCTTCTATGGTAATGATGTTCGAAATTTGCGCCTCAAAAGACTCGAACTTACGTTGCATGTCTTGGAAGGCTTAATGGAAGAAGAACGTATTCACAGAAACTATTACATTAGCCTTTTGATTAGATTTAGTTCAGTGTGGGAATTCAATCGAAACATTAAAATCGATTGGAGCACTACCACAGCAAGCAATGATAAATGATCTTATTTAAACTTTTCTTTATACATGCATAATTCAGAAACTTTTCAAGTCATCTGCATTAGCAGGAATTTAATGTTTATAAGAATAATTATGAACATGGACGCATACACATTAGGTTATATAATGTGAACCTGGCTGTTATTTTGCTGTTTAAGAAAAGAGAATTTGAATGGTGTTTTACGTTTATCTCTCTAGATAAAATTGTCATTTCTGTGCAATAGATTAATAAATATGAGTGCTTCTGGCCATTTTTGACTGTCGAGGAGTTAAACAAGCGCTATAAACTTGGAATTACATTTTTTGAACGTGTGTATGTACACTTCACGTCGGCTCTGCTAATGTGACTTGAAGTTTGTGAAAATAATCATGACCAAGGACTTAACAATATATAACTACGTTTAAGAAATAAGAATTTTTACGAATTTTTACTTTTATACATCAAAATATAGGTTTTATCTTTGTGTTGTTGATTAAAAAATATTTATGCTTTTGGTTATTCTTGACTGTCGGAAAGTCAAACAAGTGTGTAAGACGTTGAATAGCTATTTTAAAATTTTACAAGCCTACATGGAAAAAAAAGATTTTAGCGAGAGAACAATGGCCTTTTATTAGTCAAAATATGTTAATATTGCTGATGGACCCAGAAGGCATTGATTATTTCTATGTAAATTTAACTCATAGGTCGGGTTATTATACACAAGCCAAACTAAATTTGTAATTCAGTTGAAGGTACATGAGCACAAAATACTCTTCTACTAGCATTTTTCGAAATTATTTAACGAATATGATTGGTGATAGTAAGAGTTTTTCTAAGAATTTTGCTATATTTAAAATACAGGGTGTTCACGAAAAAATTTCGATATATATAAGCATCTAGCCGCAGTATTTTAAATTTTCGAATGACAAAACCGACTTTTCCTGCGAAGATTGATCAGCGCATTGAAAAACCAAAAATGGTTTTGGAAAGGTACACGTATTATGGGCGCATAAAACATTTGCAAAGAACAGCATTGTAACGAACCAGTGGCAGCCCAAGAAAGGAGAGAGAAATTGCTTTTATTGCAATTAAAATTTTCAAGTGCCCTATTGTTAGTTTAAGATTTCTGCTGTCTATTCCAGTAAATTAATGCGAATTCGGTCAGTGCACTTTACCTGCTCTTCTTTGCGAATGTTTTACGCATCAAATTTTCATCATGCGTGTATAGCCCCGTTTCCACTAGGCTTTTATTTTCCCTATTGCGCTTACCACCGCTAAAAATACCGACCCCAAGCTGTTGTTTTCGTCTCTACGGACGGTTTTTATCGGAATAAAAATGTTTCATTCCCAACCTCTAAACTCGTAAGAATCTCGTCACCCCATTGGCTGGTTCCACGCTCTCTCAAGGATTCCAATATCGCGGTCGCGAAAGTGAGAAAGTACGAGAGTTACATATTTTTTAACCCATTTATGCCTAGCGTCCCTTTTTTGGGACGGCATTTTCGCTATTAGTCGAAAACGTTATTTATTTTTCGTGTGAAAATGGGCCATGGTACTAGATTACTGAATATCAGGAACAATTTTTCTGATCGGGGGGTGGGGGATATGCCTTAATGCCTAATGTCCAAGGGCGGAACCAGAAACTTTTCAAGGGCGGGCGGCGATAGTTTTACTAGATGAAATCTTAGAAGGATCTTGCAGTAATCCCAAATGGTTGACTGTTTTTTTTATTATATATTACACACTATGTTTTATTATATATTTTTAATTTAATTAAAAGTACTTTTAATTAAACTTATAAAAATTGCACTTGATCATTTTTGTGATTTAATAAAGCTAATAATTCACAAAATGAGTACACACTATAAAAATCGGCTAAAATAAAAGAGTTGAAAAAAATATATTTTGAACTTATTTTGCAAGTTACAGGCATCCTGTCAACTAAATAATCTTCAAAATATTTTAACTTAGAGTTGAACTTTGGAAAAAAGTAGAAGAAATAATTTGACAGTAAAGTAAGATAAAGTATATTTTAATAAAAAAAATATTTTTTTTAAGAAAAAGCTTATTTTAATTAAAATTCTATTATGATATTCTGAATTTCAGATCATTGTATACATGTTACTATATTTATGCAATAAAACTAACGGGAAGAGCTTATAAGTTTAATATGATAAAAAGAAGTTATACAAGAGTCAGGTTAATGAGAATCCTTAACTATCTGATTTTCATCTATTTCTGAAATGGTATCACGTAATTACGGTGCCCCTATAACGACAAAAAGTACATTATCGGGCAATAATGTGAATTTGCTTGTCTTCTTTTCCATTAAAACAAATGTGTGTATGACAGAATAACTTTAAGTAACGTAAGCGATAGCTATTACAGTCAGAAGGTGCACTTTAAAAAGATAGAAATTACAAAAAAGTTAATTTTATTAGAATCTTTTAGAAATTACTATCACGTATCTGACTGGGTTTACTTTATTCTCTGAAAACTGTTCTACTACAAGAAAGACGTAATGTATACTCTAAGTCAGGTTACAAGAGTCAGGTTAATGAGAATCCTTAACGTTGAACCTTATAAATACGTTGAGTTTAATGTTTTATTATTGATTTACTCTAAAAATCATTACAAATGCTTTTTTAATTTCAGTACCACATTATTTTTCACGTTTTTGTAAGATACATATTTATGTCTGGTTGAAATTTCACAACGCAAAAGATGATAATTTTATGTTTTCCAGACACTAACTGTACAACTATTCTTATTTCCGTTTCTGAAAAGTATAAAAATTACCTATTTTTTATTTCAAACGCAGAAAATTTGTCATATTTACTGCACAGAAAAAATATTTTGTTGAATTCAACAAAATTTGGTTGGCGCTATTTCACCAGAATACTTTTGTTGGTTTTTAACAAAAATTATGTTAAAATAACAAAAT
>JAWZYV010014500.1:0-78323 GCA_038373885.1 Cheiracanthium punctorium | reverse complement strand
TAATATTTTGAATTTATAAAATTTTTATAAAATTCCCCCAAATTCTGTTCTAGAATTGGGGATACAACGGTGATTTATCCTCAATTATATGTTCAAAAATCTGTTTACGTTGTCTAACGCACATTCACATTACATTTGGAGAAAATCCTCCAAAATCCAAACTGTAGATTGACAGATACGCGGTAGACCAGAACCTTGGACCTTCACATTTCAACCATGTTCAGTGCCTTATCCTCTCGGCCATGGTGGGATAAATAGTAAGTATCGAAACATGAATTAAAAAGTATTACTATAACAATATATATGTGCTGCTTGCTGGTTTTATACCGTTAAGTTTAGAAATTACACTTCTGGGCCGATATCGGTTATGCGGTACATCGCCGAAATCGCATGTTAACCCTAAAAGACTTGCCGCAATCGGACCGTTGCATGCCCGAAATCACCTTTCTTTTGCCTACGCCAACGCATTTTGCCGACACAGAACCGACACCGCTCCAGTTACCATCATGCCAATGCCGACATCGAAACGGCACTGCCGATGTCGGCCCATCCCTTACCCGATACGGCTGTGTTTGCTGGGTAGAATATAGTTTTTATGCATTAAAAAATAGTCATTTTTGAAACCAACGTTCTAATTCATTCAAATACATTGTAATACATTCAAATAGAAATTGAAGCATTTTAGTCATGTAGTTATTCTACACGTGAGAAAAAGCTGTAATTGTTCAACTTTTCCATATATATATGTGTGTGCAGGTAGATGGATACTCAATGTTAACAGAATTTTTACGCATTCTTAGTTATTAAAATATAGAATTAGTTTTGTGTAACTGCACCACCAGCTTCAATAATATTTTTTTTTTGGGGGGGGGGGCGGTGAAGGTGGTCTAGTGGTAAAACACCAGAATTGTTTTTAAAAAGTGTACATACATGTACATATAATGTTATAAATAGTGCACAGTTAAAGATATGTTTGAATTATTCGTTTTCTTCATTTTTTATTATCAGATCTGTAAGCTATAGTTATTAGTCCGAGAAAATAAATTCTAAATCAAGACAAATACATTACATATCTCTTAATACTAGGGAAAGCAATCCCGATCCCGCACAAATATTTGCGGGACTAGTCCCGCGGGATTAAGTCCGTAATCCCGCGGGATTGAAACTGAAAAATAAATTATTTTTATTAGTTTTTCACGCCGCTTTCCTGATCATCAATTGGCCAAAAATTTTTGCATAAGATGAACAATAAGAACCAGTGATCTTGGGCGCTCATACCTATTGGCAGGTAGGCTCCTTAGTACCCCCTAGCTCCCATGTTGTTATGATTTACGCACTGGTATAACGCAGAAGTGCTTCAACACTAAATATTGTATCTTTCTGGAACAGAACCCTTGACTTGTCCTCCCCCTCTATTAACAACCATATGGCCATTCATGCTAGGGATATCTTTAAAAGGTGAACTTCAGTCAGTTTCATTATAGTCTCTACTTATAAAACAAATTCACAGTACAGTCGAAATACAGAAATGCAATCATGCTTACACCAGCTGTAAGATATAATTAAAGCATGAATAGATTTATTTACATGAAAAAGGTAAAATAGTACTTACTCACTTCTATGACTGGAGATATCATAACATTATTTGTTTTACAACAGCTACAAGATTTTTATTATCCAATCGTAAGAAACTATGCCCATTAAAGCAAAATCTTTACCGAAAGATACCCCCCCCCCATACTTAGGTCGAATTTATTTCGCAACTCTAAATATGAAACAGATGCATTTGGTAGTAGGATAATAATAAGAATAGCACGCCACTTGAGAGGGGGGGACCAGACTCCCTGGTCCCCCCACCCTGGGCACAGCCTTGCTACAGTGTATATTTAAATTATTAAAATAATAACGTTTTAAAATTGTGTGTTTAATTAGAGATCTAAAAACATGAAAACAAATTTAGGTATTACATATTATCGTGGCGGTCCGCCAAGACGAATGATTTTTTTGCCAATAGAAGTGCTGGGCATATGAAATTACTAATGGTTTTGAATACGATTGGTAACAGTTTGGCAACTTATTTGATGGAAAAATAGTGTGGTGGGAATGACTGCCGGGATAATACATAAGTACCCAAATTTAATCCAAAACATCAGTATATTAAAAATTTCTGGCAAGCCCAAGTCCGAAGGCAATCTTGCATTACAGAGAGAGAGCCTGGGCGAGGTTTGGACTTGGGCTGAGCCTGTCTCATATCCAGCAGGGCTCGAAAATTGCCCCACATGCCCGGGGCATGTAAAAATTAAAATCGGGCATGCATTTTTTTCCCTTACATGCCCGACCCGGCATGTAAAAATAACCAAATGAGTAACAGGCAAAATTAACAAATATTCAACTACTTATAGAAATAATGCTTTGTGCATCTTCCTGATAGATAGTATCAAGGGCGGTTCCAGAGTTGCAGTCTGGGAGGGGTAATGATATTTTACACTTTTATATAAACTCGGTGCCACAGAGAATTGGTGACTACCAGGGGGCGCACATTGGAAAGGGGACCTCTTTGACTGCACAATACGTTTCATATATGCAAATAAAATTAATAAATCATTAAATGTGAAATAAATGTTTTATTAATCATATAATTAATGAAGTATATAAATACTGAAAATAACAATATTGCATCTTTGACCCCATCGATCAACATTATTGTTCCGCCCCCCACTACAGATGAGATGGGCTCCAGCTCTGTAATTTGCAATTGTGAATTTCCTATGCAGAATTATTTTTCACTTCCGTTCACGTGGCGGTTGCCAAGCCCCAGCGACTGTCGCCAACCATCTTGCACAGTCGGCAAAGTCTTTTAACACATTAAAATTGCACATATATTCTACTAACAAAAACATTAAAACAAAATACACCATCCATATTTAACCAAAAAAAAGTCTGCAAATTCAGTAACAGGCAATTTGAAATGAGCAAACAGTGGACCGTTTTTAACTAAAAAAACTACAGTGGATTAAGCAACCTAGTTGTACAGATAATGTAAACTAGGCAAACACTGTCCCGTTTTCAACTCAAAAAAACATCAGTGGATTAAACAACCCAGTTGTACAGCTAATGTAAACTGGGAAAACACTGTCCCGTTTACAACTAAAAAAAGCATCAGTGAATTGAACAACCTAGTTGTACACATCATAAGAAGGCAGTATGATTAGAATAAAGATACAACCGTTTCGACAGAACATGCTTGATTGTGTTTATTTTTTTTCTGTTCTCAGTGCTTTTGCGCGACTGAAGTATAGGCAGAACAATTTTCTGTCGAAACGATCGTATATTTATATATATATCATTTTATATGTGCTTTATAAACTTGCTTTATGTGCTTAAAGTTTTTATTTATTTTATTCAATTAATAGTTAATTTTCCCAGGGGAACATAAATGCTGCTGTGGAAATATAAGATGTGGTCTTCAGGGCAGTTATCTACTCTAGGGATCTAGGACTAAGGGGTGATTGCCTTCCGTGCGGGACTTTCTTAGGGATCCTAGCCCGTGTATTTAGTCAAATCTTTCGGTGAAAACCACAAAATGCTGCTGTGACAATTTATTATTGTCAGAATAAATATTATTTGACCATGTATTTCATGGACCTTACTATCAGTTGCCGGCATGTAACTGACAGTTTACCGATCCCTCTCTTTTCTTGCCGACACTAAGCCAACAGTAAACCGACAGTGACCCACTCTGCCGACTACGGTCCGACTGTCTCCCGAAAGGTCTGTGTTTGCTGGGTAAATTTTGGTTTGAATTTATCTAGAGACTTTTTATACACAATGTCATTTACTTTTAACTCTCTGAGCTTGGCATGTTGTGAGTGTCTCTGAAAGCGACTTGCCTGAGCAGAGGTTATATTTTGATAAGTTTTTCTATAAATACAATCCAACTCCTTCATTAATTTATAAGTGTGTATGTCATTTAAATTTGGTGGAGGTGCCTGAAAATTAAAAGTGTCAAAAATAAGTGATAATTCTCTACCAAAATGTAACAGATTGGGTGTAAAACCAGTAGTTGAATGTGTCGAACCATTATACAAAGACTTGTGAATTAAAATAGCATGTTCAAAATTGTGGCCCTCTAGTAATAATGAATTTACAGAGTATTTAATGGATGTATTAATACGTTACGATGTTGAGTTACATTGTGGGTGACCAGCTGAAAAATGACTATTAGTTTGTGCCAAGTTTATCATGAAAATGATTGTGAACTGAGGCCCCAAATCTGACAAAATTACAGCAGGCCGACCAAAAGTTGTAAAATACCTAAAAAGAACCTCGACAATAACGTTAGCAGATGTAGAAGTAAGAGGCACAAGTTCCATATGGCGAGAAAAATGATCTGTTATTGTTAGTACAGTACGATCATTACTGAAGGGACCAACCAGGTCAATAGCAATTGTTAGGTTGAGCCTGTAGGTAATGTGCAGAAATTTGTATACAGCCCCAATGCAGATAGAAAGCCTTTATTAAGAAAGTGCGATTCCAGAAAAATCTGCAGGTGTTAAAAACCGTTCATTAGTGACCACCTGAAGGTCGACTAAAAATATGCGGTATTCTCAAAAGAATTTAGCACAAAAGTTGCGTCAGGAGTTTAATAAAAGCAAGTCTCAAAAATATACGGAATTGAACAGAATAAGGGATAATGTTTGAAGGAATGCAATTCATGCACGTGCAAAAGTCATTATCATATAAAAGTGTACTTCAGCTAAATGTCAGGACAGGAAATTTATTAATAATTTTAAGCGTAGCGCTCGGAAGAGTTAAAAGAAATCTTGGTGAAAGTCGAACATATAAATTTCATCTTTTGGCGTTCTTTGAAAAGAGTGGGAAAAACGAAGGTTCGCTAGCTAGAAATCATTTTTGTGTATCGCGGGACGCCTTGCAGTTTTACAATTGAGCAACCGCGAAAGAAGGGGGGATCATTGAATGCCTATGACCTTTTGCGGTCAGGGCGTAGCGGTCAACTTGCGGGAAGCTTTTTGATGTTGGTCGGTGAGAATTCGTAGGCAAAGCTTCAGAAAAGAAAAAATATAATAACATCAAGGGGAGAAAATTGAAAATAAAATTTAAGAAAAACATGGAGGTGTTGACGATAAGCTGCAGAAATCCAATGAGAAAGTGTGAGAATTCAGAAATGACCAATGGCAAGTTAGAGAGAGGTAAATTTCGGGCAAAAGAGTTAGTAACTGGTCGGTTTAGGAGAATTAGGAGCCACAGAGTGGCTAAACTAATTATTTACGAGTTTAGGGAAAACAATGGGGGACGAAGATTTGAGCAAAACTGGACTGCACAGCCAGAGTTTGAGATTTTCATCGTTTTGCATAGGTTCTCTTAGTGTATTAATTTTCGTCGTTTAAGAACTTTCAGAATTTTACCAACGTGATCATCATTAGTGGATATTTAAATAAGTGTGTTAAAAAATAAAACTAAAAGATGACCATCCCTTCTCTGCACTGGATTACAGGTAAATCCAATTGTCATCAATCAATTAAAGAGTGACAAATTTGTAATAATTAATAATATTGTTTATGATTGCTAAAGTAGTTAAAATGTGTTTTGGTAAACAATAATAATTTTATTGTTCTAAAGTAAGCCATTTTCGAGATCAGTTTAAATATTTTTTTGTAAATGTAAATAAGCTTTTCACATTTAATAAATGTTTGCTATAGTTAATATTTTAAATCGATTTATTTCTTTCGTCAGAAAATACACAACGCAGTGTAAAATTTTATTTTACACTTATGTAGAATAGTTTAAATACCTTTTATGAGTTAAAATAAATTACCGATGGGTCTTTATAACAATGAATCCAATTATTTCATACCTTATTTCACGGCTAAACTAAGGTTAAAATTGTCAAACCCATTTATTTCATGTTTAATATGTCGCGCACCATAACAATGGTACCGTGACCAAACGGTTTAATAATTGTACCGTTACCACACGGTTTTACCAATGTTATCAAAAATTATAAGAACTATCTATACTACTTTAGCACTATGTAAAAATAAAATAAAATAAAAGTTAATGCTTACACGCGTTTTCTTAAAACTTAAAATTAAAAAGATTAAAGACAGTATTGAAATAATACTAACAGAAAAAAAAAGAAACAAAGATTAAAAGTAAATTATATCGTTGACTATTAAAAACTGCAAGGTTGAGTCACCTTCAATTTTCTTGTCCAGTTACATTGCTATGCAAAGTGTTGAGGTGAAAGATTATTATGATACCTTATATGTATTTTTATCATATATTACTTTATAAGAGAACTAGTTGAATATTATATATCTATTTTATTGAACGCTGCAACGAATTTATTAAGAGTGTTTACTGTAGCTTAAGTTACAAAACTGAATAAGATTATTTCTTGTGTACTTGTGAGTATGCAGTTAAATCATGTTAGGAATGCATTTGCGTGCATGCGTTTATAATTAGGATTGGCGGATAGAAAAAAAAATATATTTATGTATATGTATTAATAATATTTTTCTTATTTCTTTATTTATGTTTAAAAAAATGTCAGATTTTATGGTCTATCAACAACTATCTTTTAAACATCTAAACCTACTTCGAACTTTATTTCGTTAATGTTACATTAATTATTTCATGAGTATTTTGTTAATATTTTATTCATATATCATATTTAGTTTACTTTAGTGCATTTTATTGTTTGATTTGTGTGTATAGCATTTTAATCTAAAACCATCTTATAATTTTGCGTTAACATTTTAGAATTATTCCTTTATTGATAAGGGGCTAAAATTGTATTCTATTGCACACATATGTGGTAATATTTAGTAGTCAGTGTGTAATAACATATGAGGATTTAATTAATGATTTCAATTTTCACCCAGTTACCTTTATCTCTATACTTTGTTTTGTTTTGTTTTGTTGATTAAGTTACTACCCTTGGTAATTAGTTTCTCTCTCAATATGGCACAACCTAATGCAGAAATTTCACAATCCACTTCCCTCATTTCTAAGTTAGCGGGATTTCAAGCTATTATCCCGCAGTTTGACAATTTGTCGGCTGTGACACCAAAATACTTGATAACTTTGATAAGATTACTACTCTCGCTCAATGTACGTATGAGGAAAAATTATTAATTCTTAAGAGTCGAATTCGGGGTGATGCACTTTCACACATTATTAATTCACCGGATTTCGCAGACGAGCACAATTATGACACATTTAAAACAAAATTTCTTGCATTTTTCGATAACAAACCTAGCTTAGCCACAAGGCAAAAAGTATACTCAAATTGTAAAATGAATGAGGGAGAGAGTGCAAAAATCTATGCGACACGCGTAGCTACGGCTACACAAAATTTTTTAGGGGAAATCGATTTGACTAACCAAGATACTAAGGCACTATTTGAGCATACAAAATTGTCCAAATTTCTAGAAGGCTTATTGCCAAAGTATAAAAAAGACACACTTCTTAAAGACCCTCAAAATTTCTCGGATGCGGTTAAATTTGTAGAATTATTACAGGCCAATGAGGAATTTTTTCCCAGTGCCTCTTCATACCACAATTAATAATACTTATACCACAATTAATAATGTACAGAAAGAAATTTCCAATTCCGATTTGCGGGCGCTATTAGAAGTACATGCTCAAAAGACTGATGAAACTGTAGCCGCTTTATCTCAAAAACTGGATGACTTAACTGTTACAACTAGAACATACAGGCCTTCCAATAGTGACAGGTCATACAATAACAATTGGTCTGACAGATCCAGACAGAGAGAAAGATCTTTCCGTCATAACCGGGGGTCTTTCCTTAATAGACAGACTAGGCAGTCTCCTTTTAGAGGGAATTCTCAAAATAATAAAAACTACCCCTTCTGTGAAATTTGTTCCAAAAGAAACCACTTCACAAGGGATTGTTATTATGGAGACAGTAGGAATAGAAGTCGGGTATTCAACAGGCAAAATTTAGATAGACCCTCTCACGAAAATCGCCCAAATAATAATGCATCTCCTCGCAAAGTACGTTTCCAGGACAGGCGAGATACACATTATTTTCCCCGGAGTTCTTTAAACTAAAAAGGGGGATACATTCTCAGTCGAATGATTTATTGGCCCACGCATGTATTCCCCCCTCTACAGAACATTACACAGGGCCGTAGGCATCAAGGTTTCATGTTGTAAATACCCAGGTATATTCTAGCCGCCCTGACACCTTAAACTATTATTTTCCGGTCATTGACATCAAAATTGCGGGTTCTTCAGTGACAGCTTTGTTAGACACCGGAGCTTCTGTAAGCCTGTTAGAGAAATCTATTTTTCACAGAATTAAACACGACAGGTCAATCAAAGAAAATACGGTTGACGTTAATATTAACTCTATTTCGGGAGATTCTTTGCAGATAGTGGGTTCCTTTACAATGCCAATCACTATCGGTACGAGAAGGCTCAGACATAATCTTTTTATTACACAGAATGCACTCACCCCAAGTAGCAAAATATCGTAGGCCAAGCATTGGCCAAACGCCGCACTTCACATATCACGACGTCGCGCTGGCGTCGACTGCGAGGCCGGGAAGTGACCGAAATGTCTCATCGCATTTTTTTGGCCAACCATTGGCGCTACCGCCGCGGCGACGTCGCCTGCGATCATTTACCCATGATTTCATCGACCGGCGACTATATACCCATTATCGACCGAGATTTAGGCGACTACTAGCCGGCATCTATCCGAGCCGGTAAGGAGGCCTATATTGTGGGGGGGGGGGGTCGAGCACCCCTAAACGTCGATATAAGAAATTTAAAGGCATGTTGAAGTTTGACTAAAATTACGTATATGGCCTCCAGGTAGATATTTTAAAATGAAAATTTCGCTGTTTTTTATTTTATAATAAAATGAAAATTGTCAACAAACTACATGTGTAGTCAATATAATTTTTTCAATTATCAGGAAATAATTTGTAAATATTTTGCATGATAATGATAAATGATGTGTTTTAGCTTGGCTACATAGTTTTTTTTTTTTAATTCTTATATAAAGTTGTAAATGTGTTCTTAATATGAAGGCATAAGTAATTACTGGGCATAATTATCAGGCATTTTATTAAAGTGCTGTAACTTAATAAAAGTGTACAATATTTTTAATTAATAATTTTTTTATCGACATATATTTACGTGAATTAATTTATGTAATAAACTAAATAAAAATTCACAAACTCCTCATAATTATGCACCAATCCAATTGTTTTCAATATGCAAAATCAATATTTTTCTTTTTCAATTCGAGACATCAAAATTAAATTCAAATTCACTTTCTTAAAAAAATTTAATAAGCTATATAAATATATATTTAAAAGAAATACTATATGATTTGGCTTAATTTTATTTGTAATATATAATTTTGCTTTACTGTAATGTAATTGAAATATTAGTTGAGTGCAAATATGTTATTTTTAGTAAACCACTATTTGTTTATTCATGTGTAGTGTCATAAAAGTCCCAATTTATTTGTAAACAGTGTAGTGTAATATGCTGTATCTGTAACAATGCAAACTGTTCTCATGGCTTACTCCCTCCTTTACATACAAAAAAAGAAATATATTACTGAAGATGTGTAGCAAAAGCATGATTTCTCTTGGTATAAAAAATTAAACATTTCAATATAAATGCCATGAAATGTGTTCTACCTCTTGAATACTTTTTAATTACCAATTTATATTGAATTTTCATAAAAACTCAAATTTTATGGTCAGCACATCAATAAAACTCCCCCACCCATTCACACAAGACGCACGATTGGTACTGTATTGTACTTTTTTTGGTGGTACATATTAAGTGAAAATGCCTAGAGTATATTTGTCCGAGTACTTATTACTTCCAATCCATTTTTCAACATTCAAATTATACTCCAGGCAATTAAATGTGCAATTTGGTCTTCCTGAGAAGTTCTGCCCTTCTCATCCCTCGACCTTATTTAAATATTGGCATTAATTTCTTTAATTGGATGTACTTTATGATTTCACATTAACCTAAACTGTAACAGAATAACTTTAGATGGCAGTCTTTTCCAGACTTAAGTTTTCCCTTCGATTAACGTTACTTTCACTGAAACGTGTTATCTGCCTATTTTCTATTTTAATTAATAAACTCTTTCTAGTATATGTCAATATGCAAGTTTAGTTGCATGTTATATTATTGTCACTGTATTATCCATCAATAAAATTATATTTAATATCTTTTATTTTGTCAAAAAAGTTTCTAATACGTCAAAAATATACCAATCAGATACTTGGTATTCAGCTAAGTACTTTAAAAATAATTCAATTGTATGAAAAATATTAGTTTTCTACTTCGAGGGAGAATTAGCATTATTTTAAAATGATCTATAGTAAAATCTTGGCACAACAAATGTAAAGATGCCAAAAATCAAATTTGTATTTCTCTAAATAATTCTCAAAAGTGAAATTTCAAGCAAGTCTGAATTTGTTCCCATAACACTTATTAGAAATTTTATTTGTTAATCTGGTGTATTCATACATGAAGTTTGTTAAAATGAGATTGTATAACCACGTTCTGAGCCTTCTTTAATCAATTACAAGAATCAATATATCTACACCACAGGATATTGATTAACATTTCACATTTTTATGCAATGCTTTAAGCGAGTACAGTTGAACGCCAGAAATCCGCCGACCTAAAATCCGCACACCTTCTCTGATATAAATAATGAAATTCGCAGTATTCCACCAATGAAGAAATTGTTGAAAAGTTTCTTGAATCCAGATAAATATAATTCTGATGATGATCTAAAACTTGGGTAATAATAATAATAAAATCCATTTGATAAAAGTTAAAGTTAGAAAAGAATACCCTAAATTTTTACAGCAGCTAAGTTCTATAACCAAACAAAAATTAATCATAATTCTGTTTAAATATTCTGATGAAAATATGCAGTTTAAACAGTTATTGTTTAAACTGCATATTTAAACAGTTACACAATTTGCAAAATTAAATAAATAAAAGAAAGAAAGAAACAAAGAAGAAAAAAATATTTTAAAACAAATCACCATAGACGATGTTTTCAAAATTCGACAAAGGAAATTTTGAAACCATTTGCTTTGTTAGTCTTCATGTAATTTCTTTTTTCTCCTATGCTTTTGTATTTAAATTGAAAATATAAATGAAATACTTTTGACTGTGTTTTTATTTCATTGAAATTGTATTCTCCTTAAGTCTGAAATGTAATAGGATTTATCTTTTATGGCCTGAAATCTGCAAAATCCTAAAATCCGCACAAGCCTTGGTCCCAAGCTGTGCAGATATCTGGCTCTCTACTGTATTTATATTTAGCAGTTTATCCCCCCATAAACAGTAAGTATTTATGACAAGTCTTAAGCAAAAGCTTGTTTAGAAAAAAAATTCTCACGTATCCTTCACAAGATTTTTTTGTATTTTTTGATTTTGCTTATCCACAGACACAGATAATATAGACGAACGTGCCAATGCCGGTTGCAAATAATTTTCAAACTTTGCAGACAGCTTTGATACTTTTTTTTTTTACAATTTTTTTTATTTTTAAATTGAAAAAAAAAATGGAAATAAAATAATGAAAATATATGCCAATGAAAAACAGTAAATAAATCATAATAAATATGATTGACTTTAGAAAATAATAAACATAAATATGAACTATAGATTAAATGTTGTATGATATTTTAAAATATGAATAGCTGTTGGCAGTAATACAGGACTCGGGCAACACACAGCTTTTTCAGCAGAAATAAATTTAAAATATTAAAGTTTGAAGACAGTTTTATATTTTATCCAAGTCTATGCATACCCTAAGATTAAAACACACCTTTCAAAACAAAAAGAACACTTACTAGCATGAAAAACTTTTATTTAACACATAAAATATTTTATTAAAAATGTACATATAAAATAAACTATTTTTATATCTGTGGAACTAATCGCCTTCTTCATCTGTAACTTCCAGAAAATTTTGATGTGATCTAACAGATGCTGAAATGAGATGAGACAAAATTTTAATAATTTATATATTTAAAATACATAAGCAAGATACTCACAAAATCTAGACTAAAAAATTTCCCAATTTCGACAATTTCTTTAAAAATTCCCCGAGAAGAGAAATTTTCAATGTGTGATTTTAACTACAGTAACCTCAATACAATGATACTTAAGGGACCCAATAAAATTGTCGTTCTAGAGGGATGTATCGTTATATTGATGGGAGATTATATTATATGGATATTCTGTGTAATACACAGCAAGATTTTATGTTACAGAGAATTTATCATTGTATTGAATATTGCTATAGCGAGGTTTTACTGTTCCAATTACGCTTCTCTGCAAATACATAAAAAAGGACATTTTGACTGCAACTGTCAAAACTGAAAGTCAGGTCCTGATACTGGATAACAAGCCTCGCTGGGAAAAAACTGTTCTACTTTTTAAGCCATGTGCCCTGTGCCATTCTGTCGTTCACGTCGCTCTAGCCTGGCACCATTGCAGTCGTTGGCGTCTATGTTGTGGAACCTAATGGATGCTATGAGTGCAGGCCACTAGCAACCAATTGACGGGAAATGGTTCTGGTCGATATAGGAACATCCAAGGTGTCTTGAACATGTCACAGAATGGAGGTTGAAGTAGCTTGCGAGGCCGCCACAGCTTGTCGGTGGATGCATCGATCCACGTGTGCTGGTGTCACTCTGGCTGCACCGACACCCCTTAAAAGTGCTACATTTCCTTGTTCCAACCATCTTCGCCACAGCCAGTGTACAGGCCAGTAACTATAGGTCGTGAGCATGTGTAAATAACCAAATAATGAAAAGTCGCCATGGGTGGCAAGCTATCCTAGCTGTTCCGTAGTTTTTATCAATGAAAACACGTGAAGTACTGTTTTCTTAGAGCTCATTATTAACTATACTATACGCAAGTCGCCAAATAATGAAAAAACGCCATGGGTGGCAAATACGCAAGGTGTTTTACATAATTAAAAATACAGCTCAAACAGATGTTTTGATTTTATTACGCTTTAACTCCTAATTAATATAACTTTTGAAGGGCAACATTAAATATCATTGTGTTTCTGAGGAGTGCAAATAATTTTTCCAGCAATTATAAGCGGAGTCCGCACTCCAGGTGGAATATAGTTCATGACCCGTACAACACGGATTCCCATAACAAAATATCTTCCGTGTTATGAGGGGGAGGGGATCTACTGTAGTGTGAAGTTTAAATTTTTATGTACCATGAACCTGCAAGAACCAAGCAATGTGTAGTTCAGTAACATTCTATCTGATCCAATCTTCGGGTTTTGTCTGTTGAAATTATGTCTTTTTTACGAATAAGCCTTATTAGGGGCCAAATGCCTCATACGAAAAGTGAGCGTAGCGAGTCTGGGGGCCTTGGCCCCTAGTAATTTAAAAAAAAACAAATCCATCTATGTACCCATCAACTTCGACCAAAAATCAGCATTGGTTAGCTCAAAAAGATAAAAAACGATCTGTCAAAAAAAAAAGTTCGAAAACTTTATTGACGATCGCCTAAATTATGTAAAGAAAATGCTGACCAATAGCTTAAAAAAATAAGTAACGTAAATCGAAAGTTCTGCTAAAGGTTATATTATTCCTACCTTTGCAACAGTTCTGATTCCGTCTCCAGCGGGTAACCGAACAGTGGGTAAGGGTTTGATGATAGGCGAGTTGCCATTCACATCGTTTAGGTGAACACTTATCGCAACAGGAGCGCTAGCACCTTTACCAGGTGGGCTGTCAGTCTGTCTTGCTATCACCTGAAAAATAAAAAAGGAAAAATCTGAAATTCATCCCAGAACTTGGAAATCTGATTCACAAATAATTACCAGTCTTTATAAATGCCAGCATGCCATACAATGGTATTTGCTAGCGGACTTTGGATACACTTTGGATATTTGCTAGCGCGACGAGATGGTATGATTCGTGGTGTTAAGTACGCCAATCTGCAAACGATTATGTAAATGAAAGTATGGATAACGGTTTTCCGGTAACCTTAAATGAACAGTAATTATAGGATGTGAGCATGTGTAAATCGCCAAATAATGAAAAGTCGCCATTGGTGGCAAGCTATCCTATCTGTTCCGTAGCTTTTATTAACTTTACATGTACGCAAGTTGCCAAATAATGAAAAATTGCCATGGGTGGCAAATTCGCAAGATGTCCAATAGGTTTTACATTATTAAAAATACAGCTGAAACAGATGTTCTGATTTTATTATGCTTTAGTTCCTAATTAATATAACTTTTGAATGGCAACATTAAATATCATTGTGTTTCTGAGGAGTGCAAATAATTTTTCCAGTGATTATATGCGGAATCCGCACTCCAGGTGGAGTATAGCTCAGGACCCGTAGAACACGGATTCCTAATAACAAAATATCTACCGTGATATATTGGAGTAGTCTACTGTAGTGTGAAGTTTAAATTTTTAAGTGCCAATGAACATGCAAGAACCAAGCGACATGTAGCTCAGTAACATTCTATCTGATCCAATCTTTGGGATTTGTCTGTTGAAATTCTGTCTTTATTATGAATAAGCCTTACTAGGGGCCGAATGCCTCATACGAAAAGCGAGCGTAGCGAGTCTAAGGGTCTTGGCCCCTAGTAAATGTAAATAAAACATAGCTGTTCTGGAATGTCCCTTTAAATTCTGTTAGCAGGATCAGATGCTTGCACGTTCTTGACGATAGCTCCGGTAACTGTGGGAATTTTTAATTTCGGCTTGTTTTAAAATACTCAGAATAGTTTGAGAAATAACATATTTTCTCTCTATTCTAAAAAAAAAAGTAAAGGCCGCTGTCAGAGCTTGTTGACCTATCTTCTAAACCGTGGGGATTTGAATTTCGAGAAACATGTTCCCGAATGCGGAAAACCCCGAGAACCTGATAAGGCGATTTAAATTTCAAAAATCGAATTATTTTAGAAGATATTAATAAAAACTGAAAAAATTTGAAAAAAGGTTGCCAGATTTGGCATAAAATCATTCATTCCTTTGCAACAAAGCAATTCCAATTATGTACAATCACGTGAAATTGTCAAACATGAAGTAGAATTACATCCATTTTACGCCAAATTAAAAAGTATATGAAATAAGTAACTCAAAATGTGTTACACAAAGTTGATAATTTTCAAATAGTAAGTTCGCTTAGACAACAGGAGTTTAGAATTAGCGATTATTCGTTTTTCCAAAACAGAATAACTAATATCTGAAAATGAAAAATAATTAAAATGCAGATTATTTTAAAGCCGGTAATGAACAGTAATTATAGGTTGTGAGCATGTGTCAATCGCCAAATAATGAAAAGTCACCATGGGTGGCAAGCTATCCTACCTGTTACGTAGATTTTATCAAAGAAAACATATGAATTACTGTTTTCTTACAGCTAATTATTAACTATACATATACGCAAGTAACCAAATGATGAAAAATCTCATAGTTGGCTAATATGCAAGGCGTACGATGGGTTTCACATAATTACAGATAGTGCAAGGTTTAAATTTTTATTCCAAGCAACATGCAAGAACTAAGCAATGTGTAGCTCGGTAACATTCTATCTTATCCAACGTTTGGGTATTGTTTGTTGAAATTATGTCTTTTTAACGAATAAGTCTTTTTAGGGGCCAAATGCCTCATACGAAATGCGAGCGTAGTGAGTCTAGGGGCCTTGGCCCCTAGTTTGTTAAAAATAAATACATTTTTTAAAGATAAAATCTAAACTAATTTTTTAACTTTATGTGCATTATCATTAGTTATTAGTTCACTTAAAAAAAAAAAAAAAGAAAAGTAATTCTGCATGCAAATAGATGGGGATAGCAAACCTATTTCATCTCTTCATTCACATAGCCTTTTCTTTATTCTGACCAACCACAGATGAGCTCTCATAGTCTGGGTATGCCTGTTCAAATCCACCAGTCATATAATTAACAGATATACTCGAAGCTACAGGGTCAAAATTTAAGTTTCTCCATTCATAAAAATCTAGAGCATTTTATATAGAATTGATTGTTTTATATTTATAGACTATATTTTTATCTGCAAGTGGTTTATATTTTTAAAATTACATGGTCTATTTTAAAATTTCAAACATTCTTACAGTGTTGTAAAAGCATTTTTTACTAATGAGCTTCCTCAACTTGTCAGTTTGGTATGAACTGCACTGTTCTTTAAATTACTCATTAGTTAAAACTTTTTGCAATGAAAAATAACTCTTAAAGTTAAGACTGCTTAAATCCATTTCTAACACTTCTGAGAATTGTTGACAACTTATTAAGTGTCCTGGTCAAAATCAGTCTTGATTGGTTAAAATTAAAACCTTGATTTAATTATTACACATAGATAATACTAAATGATTTTTTTCAACCTAAATTACTAATTAACACCTTTTTTAAAGGTAAGTGCACTTAGGCACTTTTTTGAAAAAACAAAACAAAAAATTTTGATACAATTTCTATATTTTTAATTAAAATGGAGTATAAAACTGAGATTTTAAGTGCAGTTTTGATTAAATTAAATTTTGAACTATTGGGAGATTTAAGTGAATTTTGGTAAAAAATTTCATTTATGCCAGACTTCGTGTTACAAAAATTTTAATAAATATATCTAATTTTTTACAGTACAATAAATGACATGTTTAGTTCATCTGTGTTATGAACTAAAAATTTGCAGTATTTCTAATATTTATGCAAATATTCAAATTTTTATATAAAAATTCATTTTTTTGAATAAACAGTGATCATAAAAAATTAGATTCCAGTTCATAGCACAGCTAGTAATGATAAAAATACTGTGGCAAAATTTCAAATCAATACCTGGAGCGCATTTTGAGAAATGACATTAAAACATTTCAATGCTGGGGAAAAAAAACAAAAACAATTCTACTTAATAAAGAGTTTTAAAACTCACTATATTTATAGTTTAAACTAGAGATGCAAGGAATATCTGGCAAACATACTGCATCCGGCCAATATGCCAGCAGGGTGCGAATTGAACATTTTTTCCAGTTGGGGACATGTGAAAAGAAAAAGAAAAAAGGAGAGAAGGTGTAAAATGCTCCACTCACGTAATATATTAGGTATTAGATGACAAATGCAGTCGCCAACATGCTTGGGAAGTGACATAATTCAAACAAACGTCGCCCACGATTTTCTATGTACATATATTCCTGCCTATGTCGATTCTACGTCTAGCCTTAAATTTGGCACGCGGCGGAGCAGCGCTTGTTCATTCATTTCACAGTCTTAATTTGAAACCTGACCCCAGGTACAGAATAAGTTTTATCAGGTATGTGTATATCTATTTCGGAGGGATGTTTGTAACTTGCTCGTTTGTCTAGTGAGCAAAAGAAGAATTTTTATTCTCAATAATTAAAATCTTTAGGCATTACTGCTGAACTTGTAGGGACAGAGACTAATTTTAACATTTCTCCAGCAGGGGATAAATAGTATCCCTAGCAGGTAGTGATCGCGATAACGCCTCTAGATGCGTATTTCACGCCTTAGAAATTTAGAATAATCCTTAAGAATTTCGGAATGCATGATTTTACAGATTGCTTTTCTTAAGGCGTGCTTTTCTAAAGCTGCTTGTCATCATGCAGTACATTCTTATATCCACACCAACTATCTGGCCCTTCCGGACACTGTCTATGAGTGGGCTTTTGGTTGCTAGAGCAATAGTGAAAACAACGTTTTATTATGGAGGTTCGTTTATATTATTATAGTTCGTTTTATTATGGGTGATTACGGCGAGATTTCGCCTTGGAAATGATTTTTATTTACAGTCAACTTTCTGAAATCTGCGATAGCTTACATTTAACACTAACAGTGTACCTAGATTATGAATCAATTATTATTTATGATTTATGTGTTAAATGCAATTTAATTATGCATTTGAAAATGTAGCATATTTGTTCGTTGGTTTAATTACTCCTGTGGATAGGAAAATACTCCTTCTAAAAAGGTTAAGTAGTATTTTTACTCTTCTGACAAAATCTTCGATCGACCACTGATGGCAGGGATCCATTAATATCTCCCTAGCCAGTGATATTACATTCTTCAGCCGGGGTCACAATCCCCGTCAATTCGCACTCTCTATATGCTGGACAATTGGCAGTAGCCGGATATTATATACAGAGAAATAACATGAACAAACATAATAAATGAATAAAGTTTAAAAACTGCAATAATAAAAAAATGGGAAAAAAAAAGTTTTGTGAAAATATTTTGTTTTCAATACTTTTTAGAATGTATTTTTATCATGTATAGAAAAAGGGGGAAAAATTAAATACTTCTATCTTTAAGATTGAAGTAAATTACTACTGGAAGAAATTATTGTACAAAAACACTGTTTTTCAATTTTTGTAAGAGTTCGGTTACTTTTTTTTCCACCATAAATTGTCTCTCTTATGAGGATAGTGTACTTGCTGCAGTACTGCTGGTTGGTGAGAAAATGCCCCCTCCCCCTGTAATTCTGATAAAGTAAGGAAATTTGTTACATTTATTTTCCAACAGTTATGGGCATGTCTTTTTTCAAGAACTGATCTTTTAATATATTCATCCTAACTCTTGAGGGAACATTCATGACATTGTTATTTGTATAACTTTAATTATAGTAAAACTGGTACTAAATTCAAGGAAACAATCCCAAAAGGATTTCTGATTTTTGAATTAAATCATTTGAAACTAATGAGAAAATTTAAAGAAAAAAGTTAAAGCTCAATTTAAGAAAACTAGTGAAAATAAAACAAAAAAGAAGAAAACATATTGCTGCCGGATAACCGGCTAAAGTTTGGCCGGATTTTCGTTATCCGACCAAACTGATATCTATTGCATCACGAAGTTTAAACCTTCTTACCTTTGATTTTAACTTATTTTCTATTTCTTTATTAATTTAATAGCTTTTAGGGTAACTTTGTAGTAAATAGCAGTTGATGTTTTGATACCTAAATTTGGTTGACCTTGGTGGATATTTTTAAAAAATAAACAAAATAATACTTAGACATTTTTTTAGTTACAGTGCATAGAATAGTATGAAATTAAATAAATTTGAATAGAATAACGGGAATAATACCGTAAGCGGGTGTCGGTTGAGTTGGCGACTTTTTTTTCGCGCCAATTAAAACATAAACATACGTTGACACATAAGTAACAAAATTAACCCAAAACTACAATACACTTATCTAAACACATAAAAACATTTTTAGACATATTTCAAATGCAATTATGAACAAAATTCACATAAACAAAGCACTAGCTCTGGACTATAGGTACGTTAAAAAATAAATAAGCCGTAACCTTCAAATTATGCAAAATATGTTTATGCACATAATTATATAACAAAATTTTCCTTAAAACGTTAAAATCGCAGTTTAAAATTAATAGACAAACACTCAAATAAACCGACTACTTCCCCCCTCCCCCCCAACACACAATCCCCCACAAACAACTAAAAAATACTTATATATTGAAACATATTTAAATTGAATTCTTCGTGTGATTTCAAGATAAATATACTGCAAATATTTTAACAACATGCTAAAAACAAGTCCCAAAGATAAAATAACAGAAAACCAATATAATAAACCGGCTACCTCCTCCCCCCCCCCAGTGGTTTTTGCAATTTTATACCTTCAAAACACACAAAATTTACACTATTAATCAGAATCGAATGAAAACTGATCACAAACAACTCAAAAACCATTGCATATTAATTCAAATTAAACCTAAAAATTGTACAAGAATTCTGCAAATCAGGGGCAAACCATATAAATATTAAAATTAACCATCCCTCTTAAAACCTTAAAAATTTTACTTTTTCATCCCAATTCACAAAAAATAACACAACATACTAAAAACCTTACATAAATATGAAACATAAGATCATAAATGTACTCAACTGTACACACATGTACCGTAAAGCAAGGAGGAATAAACATTTAAATAAATAAAAGAAGCACATACCTCAAATTTTATTCTTAAACAACGTAACATTATTCCAAAATGAATCCACCTTGAACATTCAAATATGCATATTAACTGTAGATCAACACACGCTATATATATTCTTCACATCTCCCAACAAACATTTTGAAACTTTTTGTCGAATTTCACTTTACAAAGAATTAATAAACAACGCCCCGGAACAACTACACAAATACGACAGCAAAACTAATAAAAATGACGCAGTAAGTCAAACACCAAAACTTCGGTTCCCGGTTAAAAATTACATTCCTTAAACCAATCAAATCATTCCTCAAAATACATTCGGTTACGGTTAAAAAAATCAACCAATCAGAATTTCCTTTCTACACAGCAAGATACAACTCAACTTCTCCACCAGGTTGCTAGAGAAATCCAAAACAATCGCTACGTTTAATGTCCTGTTTACTAAGTCCCAAGTTGGCGACGCATCTTGCTTGGCGATGGTCACCCGCTTACGGTATTATCCCCAGAATAACCATAAAATTTCAAAATTTAAACAATTTTAAGCAAAAAATTGGTAAAAATTTGCATATATGTAACACTTCAACTAAATTAAACCATTCATATTAAACCACTAAATATTCGAATAACCTTTATACAGTACAGGGAATATATTTATCAGTGTTAGGAACTAAACAATTTCCAATATTGCTAAAAGTATGAAAATATTCCTAACTTTGTATGAATACTATGTGTCTAAAAATGATTATAACATTGACATAATTTCAAGAGAGTATCTTAAAAATATTTTGAAAAATGACATTTATTATAAAGGAAAATACGAAAAAACAGTATTTCAGAAAATACAGCCTAAAGATTTGAATACAGAAGCAATACTTCTTTTTACTGACCTTAGATTCTTAAAACTCACCATATTTGTAAATTAAACTCACATTAGCTTCATTTTTAGCTAACATTGATTTTCTGTTATCTTTTTCCTAGATAGTTTTGAAAGGGGCAAGGATTGACGTCTTGATTTTGCAATTAACCCATTCGTGCCTGGATATTTTTGCGACTTTCTTCGATTTTTGCTAACACCAGAAGTAATTGATAAATTTCTGATGTCAACTCTTTGAACAAGGGATGATTTCATTTAAAATCGTTATGTATAAAAATTGAAATGTCAACATCCTACTTGCCATATTAAAATATTTTGTGAAATTGAAGTTCGATACTCGCGAATAAAGGATAGGAAAAATAAATAACGTTTTCGAATGATAGCGATAATGCCGTCCCAAAAAAGGGACGCTAGGCATAAATGGGTTAAATCTTTATCCATTTCCAGGTAGTTCATAAACATTAGTAAATAAAGATAAACCTATACTCGAAAATGGACAAGTCCTGAATAACCAGAATTAAACAGTATTACTACAATGTAGGCACCTACGAATAATTTTTTTTGTTCTACGAATGTTTATTTTGGTAAAACAGTCCACAGCACATTATTCAAACTTTTAATGCCATGCAAGCATTTTGAAACAAGTTTTTGTCATGAAGTGCAAAATATGTAGGCTTTTCTGGGAACATAGATTTTTCTAAAAGCACATAGATATTACAGCAGACTGTGTGCTTTCCATATCTTCAACATTACTGCAGATAAAAATTCCATAGTAATTTTGGAGTTTATTAATTTATTGGTTAGTCTACCCCCCCCCCCCTCAGAGTCCCTCCGTACTCTTTTTAAATATTTTTAGTCGTGAGCCAATTCCCTTTTGGATGTGCCCAATGCATTCTAGCTTTGTAACAGACTTCCTTCTACTAATGTCTTTTAATTTCATAAAAGCCTTCGAATCCCCATCGCCATAATATACTGTGTACTAGAGTTGTCGTTTCACCACAGAACGTTCAAAAATTGTAAATGCTCCAAGAACTTCCATAGCCCTTTATAATTCATACGTATACATGGTCGGTGTTGGCGTTGTATTGTTTACATATTCTACAATAGTTTGTCACAGCTTGGATATCTAAAACTCTACCATCTATAAAAATAGCTGATACAAATCCATTTATCTACATATACCCTCTTCGCTGTTCCATCTACAGATACGCCACAAGTGTTACTCTTTATTAAACTTCTTACTTCTTTGGCAGGTGCTTTCATGTTTTCTTCTGAAGCAAACTGTGACGCTTCCAATAGTTGAACTTCATATTTCATGCTTTATGAAATCAACGTGCAGACATTTGGCAAATTGAATGTAACAGACTTTTCACCAACTGAGCAGAGGCCTTCATCAGAGTCTTCTGTCAATTTGAATTCAGTTGCAAAACATTGTGGATAGCAGAGAAACAAGGAAATCTTGCTTAGAGTTTCTATGCCTATAATTCTATTACCTTTCAACCAATGCATGGTTTTTCTTATCAAAAATTTTAGTAACCATCAATTTTGAAGAACTTGCCGTAACAGTGTGTGATGCATAGCTTCATTCACAGTTTAAATCCGTATCTTTAGTACAACGAGTGCCGAAAAATCTACACTTTTCAGCCTTCGTAGACCTTGCTTTTAGCATTTATTTATTTATTTATAACTAAATTAACCTCCAAATTAATGTATAATAGGATAATCTAGTTTAAAAGTTCCACAAAATAGATAGGAACAATGCCACGGACTACAACGCGCACCGATAGTAAACAAACTGCAAGTGTTGCCGTTTAGCGCAGAGCGTTTAATAACTCAAAGATAAGTAGAAATACTGTTGCCAAATATAAAAAACACACTAAAAAAGAAATTGAACTTCAATACATGAAATAATAATAATAATGATAATTTATGATGCTCCAGAGTAAGGTACAGCAGCAGCAGCTCAAACTGTTTACATTTTACGGCACTTTGTATTTACAGAAAAAAAGGGGGGGGTTGAATAGCGTAGAGCCTCATAAAGTAAATATCTACTGAAAGGCTAGAGAGAATCGAAATCTCTAAATATATAACAAACTGTTTAAAAAAAAAGAAAGGAAGAAAAACAGTAAATTAAAATTTACAATACTTTGTTGCCAATCCAAAACAGCGCCAAAACGAGATGATATCGAAGCTGTTTCCAACCCATTTTAGATAAAATGCGTTCAAAATAAAAGCAAATTAAATTCAATGCAAATCCTCATTGATTTAAAAATCACAAAATTCTTTACTTTGCTTAGCATACAAACTGTGGCACGTTTTAAAAAATCGAGGAACTTGTAAAAGCAAATGGAAAAAGGCATGTACTTTGTAAATATATTAGACATGAATTAAGAAACAATTTTAAAATAGTCACACATTTGCCATTAAATTATAATAAGGTTCAAAATCAATTTGCAGCTGCAAAAAGAGAAAGATCGGCTATAATTTTTAATAGCGTAATCCACTGGAGTCCTTTTTTAAAAACAAAACAAATAACAGAAAAAAAGTCTTAAAAAGAACAATATTTTTATATAAACACGTCAATTTTTACCACTGCACTGCAACAAAATCCGCTAAAAGCAAAGCAGACTTTTATGAATTTCATAACGACATATGAAACTTAAATAAAAACGTAACCTACACTAAAGAAAACTACAAGCAAATAATTCAAATAAACGATTATTATGATTATGAATTAAAATTTACTTACCACGTGCATACACTCCAGGGTCAACCAGCTACCCGCGAGGAGGGAGCCATTGCAAAAGCAGCGCCCTCTGCCGAGCACTTGAAATTTGCTAATAGATCACCAAACAGGTTGGCGCGACTCTAGGCCCATTACGGCTCCGGGGAGAAAAGTTTCGAATCGGAACGGGCTGTCGCGCCGATATCTTTTCGGCCACCGTGTACGAGGAAGAAACTTAAAGATCGGAACGCGAGACCGCGCGGCGATACTGCGACATCGTTAGAATATTGACGGTTATACGCCAATCAAAGCGATCATTGGCCGATTATTTACCCATTAGTCTTGCTACTTGGGACAACACAGTACCAGGCAATCCTAAAGGTATGATTTTTTAAAACAACCCAATGTAAACATGGATTTTTTAAATGACACTCTAAAATTAGGAAATTTTACAATTAAAATGCGAGATGCAAATTCTATCTCATCAAGTAAAAACACATGTAGATTATGCAACATTAAAAACAAAGTGCATATTGCGCCCTTACGAGTCAAAATTAATTGATTTGAAATTAGACATATCTGAACAGGAAGGGCAGGATATTCTTTTTACACCACTACAGATAAAAAAGCCAGTTGAATTAAATTCAGGTGTTTGTAAAATTCAAAAGAACAAAACCATTTCAGTATTACTTTCAAATTTATCTTCGCAACGATTACATCTTAATAAAGGGACTCGGTTAGGTTCCATTACATCTGACAAATCGGTTCGAGACATTGAACATATAAAACAACTTCGTCGAAGAGAACTAAAGACATCGGACTTCAATTTAGACCACTTAGATGCACAAATGAGAGATCAGTTGTTACCTCTACTGTTCGAATTTTCAGATATTTTTAGCAAACGATTATACACAATTGGCAAGACTAATGCTTTAACGCCAAATTTATCAGTAGACATTACACAATTACCATCTATTCGCCATTATAATGTGCCACAGGCGTTAGAAAAAGAATTAAAACGTCAATTAGATGAGCTGGAATCAGCAAAACTTATTGAAAAGTCAGAAAGTGCAATTAGTTTTCCTTCACTTCTCATAAAAAAGAAAAATCCTTCTAACGATCCTACCAAACAGAAATGGCGTTTAGTTGTGGATTATCGGAAATTAAACAATGATTTAAAGTACCCTAGATATAAATTACCATTAATTAATCACGTATTAGAAAAATTGAGAGGATCAAAGTACTTTACTTCCTTAGATTTATCATCTTCATTTTGGCAAATTCCACTGAAACCGGAAGACAGGGACATGACCACATTTTCTAGCCATTTTGGTTCGTATCGTTTCCCGTTCATGCTACAAGGCTTGGCAGCTAGCCCAGAAACATTTTGTCGGTTTTCCGATCAGCTTTTAGCTCCTATTTCTGAGTTAAATATTGCGAATTATATTGATGATTTTTGTATAGGTGCTAATGACATACAAGAAATGTTACATAAATTAAGAAAATTATTTGAAAGATTTCGAGAATTCGGACTGACACTTAATCCGGAAAAGTGTTCCTTTTGCCTTCCCAAAATTGAGTTCTTAGGTCATACGTTAGATGATACAGGAATTCGCCCTAACGACTCCAATATAAAAAAAAAATTACGGATTTTCCACCTCCTACAACTGTCCGGAAAACACGTAGATTTTTGGGCTTAGTGGGTTACTGTAGAAGATTTATACGTAACTTTTCAGAACTTTCGGCCCCTTTAACAAATTTAATGCGAAAAAACAGAAATTTCGGTGGACAACTGAGGCACAAGAATCATTTGAAATTTTAAAATCCAAATTATCTCAGCCTCCCATTCTTATTCACCCTAATTATGACAAAGAATTTATCTTATCAACTGACGCCAGCGATAAAACTTTAGGCGCGACCATAGGACAAAAAGATAGACATGGTATCATACATCCCATAGCTTTCTTTTCAAAAAAACTAAACCCGACGCAAGTTCGCTATACCATTATGGAGAAAGAATTAATGGCTATTGTTGAGGCAATCAAAAGCTTCAAATATTATTTATACGGTCGCACCTTCACTATTAGATGCGATAATGCTGCACTAACAAAACTTTCAAAATTGGAATCCCCAGGAAATAGGATTACACGTTGGTTCACATTCCTTAATGAATATAACTATAATTTCGAGCTTATTAAATCAGAAGAGAACCACGTTGCGGATATTCTTTCTAGAGACTTTTATGTCGATTCTGTTCAAATAGATATGCCTACCACAGATGATATCAAATTAGCTCAGCACGCCGATGAAAAATTAAAATCCATAATAGACGAGTTAAAAAGCGAACGCCCTTTACCAACCAAACTAAAAGATTATGCACTTCATAATGATTTATTAATACATACAGGTTACGTACCGAGAGGCGGCAAATCCCAAAAGGTCACACAAATAATCATTCCTGATAAATACAAACCACACATATTGGCAGCAAAACACCTTCCTCATTTTGGTCATTTAAAAACATATGATGCAATTAGGGAAAAATATTTTTGGGAGCATTTATATTCAGACACCAAACACTATGTAGAAACTTGCAAACGATGCGTTTCTTTCAAATCTCCGAATCGATTACCGCCCGTACCACTTCAGAGACATTACATACCATCTCGACCAATGGAATACGTCTCTTGCGATTTTATCGGCAGATTACCGGAAACACCAAAGGGAAATAAGTATATAATGGCGATTATTTGTCACTTCACTAAATTCATTAAATTATACGCTATACCGGATCAATCTGCGCTTACAACATCAGAAAAATTTCTCGATTTCGCTTGTACTTTTGGCTTCCCAGAATACTTTTTGACAGATAGAGGTACTAATTTCACGAGCGAATTATTTTCACATTTGTGTAATCGTATGGGTGTAACTAAATTACAAACTACAGCGATGAATCCAAGATGTAACGGGGGATCGGAACGTGTCAACTCAAATATTGAAAAATCGTTATCCTTATTCGCAGAAGGTACCTCGGACTGGGTTGAGTACATACAATTTTATGCGCTCTTATATAACTCCAGTATGCACTCCGTGATCAACGACAAACCAGCATATCTACACCTCAGTTACGATCCAATGTTACCGAACGATATTTTACAAAGTCCAACGCCTACACAGCATACATCGTATGAGGATTTTGTCGAGAAAAAGACAAGGCAATTACAATATGCATTCGAAAAGGTGAAAGAAAATTTGATAAAGACAGCAGAAAGTCAGGAACAGTATCAGGCAAAAACAGCGAAATACCGCGATTTTTACGATGGGCAGCTAGTCTATTTATATGCAGCCGAAAGCAACAGGCATTCTTCACTCCCTAAGCGGAGAAATTACACGGGTCCTTTCCGAATTCAAAAGCGCCAGGTACTGTATACGATTGTTGACGCAGTCAATCCGAAAGTAAAACCGCAAACTGTTCATTCACAACGTCTAATACCTTATGTGGAGAGAAAGAAAGAACTGGATTATTTACAGTTCTTAGTTAAAAATGATTTGGAATTGAATAGAGAGGTCCAGTCGCTACAGGAAAATAAAAAGCCGAATGCTGTATTCAATGAATGGACAGCAGAAGATGCATTATTGCATACTATCTCTCACCCCCAAACACCACAATACCCTACGGCAGAGACAGAAGTTAGCTCGCCTCCTCCTAGTTCCCTCCACTCCGATGACACGGAGCTATATCAAATAGATGCTTCTCAAAATTCATCGGACAATGCTTTGGCTACTAACTCGGCACAGTCACAAACGCATTCATACAATTTGAGGTCACGAGCTCACCAAGGGGTATCGCATGAAAGAAATTTCGCGGTTAAATTGTTTGACTGGTCTTTATCACTCACTGAATAATGTTTGATTTTTTTTTCCCTCGTAGTAACAGTTTGTTCATAATTTTTTTTTCTCTTGCAGTACATCCTTCAAAATTTGTAAAATAAATTAATTAATTAATGTGCCTTACAAGATAAATTCAATACGTCCAACATTACGTTCAATATATTTTCCTGCGATTTCTTTTTTCTCTTCTTGTTATTTTTTTTTCTTCTTTTCCCTCCCCTCTTTTTCCTCGTGTAATAGTAATTGAATTTTAGGTATTTACTTTATTAATTTAATAAGTTTATTTTCTGTTTCTTTAATTTGTTATTGATAAGTTTTTCACTTAGAGGTTATTAGTGTTTTGTTGTTAGTTATAGACCTGGCCAGCTATAATGAGTTGTTTGAAACGCTAATATCTAAATTAGGTGATTACTTTTCAATTTTCTGTGAATTTTTTTTTCTTCTTTCATTGGCATAGTTTTCATTTAGTCAATTTTTATTTAATATTATTGGCGTATAAGGGACAATTCAAATTAGTAAAACTTTAGGATAATTAAGCTTACTTAAGATACAAGATTTCTTTTAGTATACTTACATGCTTTTGAATTTATATACATTCACTTTTTTTAGTTATTGCTGTTATTTTTTTTCTTTTACTCTATGAATTGAACATTTACTTTAAACTATTATTATTATTATATAGCATAGCATTTTGATTCATATTGAATGAATTTCAAAATATTAAAGATTCTAAGATTTTTTTTCTCGAATTGGACATTAGCATTGGAGGTGTCATCGATGTGTTCAATTTTATTATGTGTTATGTCTCTTATATTAATATGAGCATGGCTAAGTGAGGTAAACAAAATCAAGATTATGAATTTAATGCTAGTTTAAAAAAAAAAAAAAAAAAAAAAACTTTTGATATTAGTAAATGAAAGTTTGGATTTTACGTTTATAACACACACACACAAACAAAAAAAAGAGAGAGATTTTAGTAATTTACTACTTAATATTAATAACATATGTCATTGTCACTCAGTGATGGTAATTGGTGTTTACTTGTTCCAGTTTTGTTCCTGTTGGTATGTGCAGTGGCAGTTAAGGCCAAACACGAGGGAGAATTATGTGAATTTAAAGAAGACAAATTTCATTGTAAAAATTATCCTCGGCATTCCCTCGCAAAGTTTACTCTGCCGGACAATGCATGTGCGTTTAGATCCTGCCATAGCTGTATTACGGGGCAACAGTCGTTTATAATTTCGCCAAGTGGCGATCTTGTGGAGCCATCTCAGTTTCTCCTAAAGTGTAACAACATCACTTCGCTCACCTCTACAACTTACAAATGCACTTCGGTAGAAGGGGCAAGTTGTGAGCATAACGAAGTCGACGGACCGGACGATTTTTGTGCAGTGCGAAATTGTACAGCAAATGCTCCTTGTCGGTGCCAGTTCACGCGTCTCAATTAGTAGCAATTACTACTGACAAGCTTATGTACAATCCCCAGATACTGACATTGAAAGTATGCCTGCTGGACAAAAACTTTCAGGAACGTTCTAAACTCCGTCGCAGGTTGTTGGAAGGAGAAGCAGCTGTGTTTCAGAACTCCGATTTGACGATGAATTTTACGGACCCAATTCTTCATTTGCCGGGACGCGGACGTGTTATTTTGCGAAACGAAGACTTTGAACAAATAATTCAAGTCTCAGACGACAACCTGATAATATTACCGTTTGAAATGTTGTCGTACAAATCGACAATACACAATATTTACATTCACACCAATTGACATACCATTACAGGCAGTATTCATGTGGCAGGAAAATCTATTTGTCAGCTACGATTTTGGTTTTTTTTTGCACAGAGGTCTTTCGACATGTTCAATGCCTGCCTTTATTTTTACGATACATTATTTATTCAGCAGCTCTTTTTATAGCTATGTTTATTCTCTTGTTTGTTAAACAAATATTAAAATCGGTGATCTTCATTTTCACAACTTTAGCATTTGTCGCCAATTTCTGCGGTAGAGCACTGAAACTTCTTGCACGTTGTTCACTACTCTTAGGCGCTTTTATAGGCAATGTTGGCAAAGATACTACCCAAGGAACATATGAATTCCTTGAAAGACCAGCAGCTCGAGGTGCTCCTCTTCTTCATAATCAGATAGTATTAATTACTCTTCTTTGTTTAGTGCCACTTACGTTAGCGGAGTGTAATACCCAAGCAATCGTACAATCTGAATTACGTGCATGTGAGACTTTGCAGGACAACACACGATCATGTGAAGTTTACACTACCGCGGAAATATTCTTACCGTCTATTTCATCAGAATCCTGCCTATGGTTCACAGATAAGGATAATAATCACCTCTTCTCACTGAAATTGAAATTAGAGGAGGTAACTTGCGATTTTCACACAGAAAGAGAATATTTCACTTTCCCTGTCAAAGCATGGCACTTATCTCGGATTAGCTGTATTTTCAATGAATTTTGTGGACGTGGAATTCACTGTGTTCCGAAATCCATAGGGAAAGGTGGCCTACGGTTTGAAGCCGAGACTCCCGAAAGCCGGGAATATCCGGGAGTTTCCACGTGTACAGCGGGTGGACTCGGAGTTGGATGTGCCATTTTAACCAGAGCAGCATGCAACTTTCATCGAACATGGTATATCCCCGATTTGCTTCATAGCTACGAAGTCTCCAGAATTACAGGACACACTTGTAGGTATCATATCTCGGTGACTCACACCGAGAATAATACCTTGACGAGACTTTCAGTGACAGATCACACGTATACGGACACTGGTATAAAGATCTCCATTCTAGGGGCTTATGATCAGCCCCAATTGCATATCACCGACTCGCTGATTCAAAGGGTAGGAAAATCCTCTGAGGCCTATCTTTCCCCTGCAAGTGCACGAAACTTCCCAAAAGCGGTAGAGATTGGGGCGACACAATCGAACTCCTCCATTTCCACAGTCTTCATCTTTGACCCCAATCTTTCCACCTGTGATTTTTTTGAAGACACCCTTAGATGTATTAATTCTCCTGATGCTCTAGAGAATCTCCGAGCTTCAAAGGACAGAGCGTTACCTCTAGAGCGGAACTTACATTTGTTTCACATAAAAAACGGACAATTAACATCTACAATGCTTTTTTTCTGCAGCAGTTAGACTGCAACTGCATTTCACAAATTACAAAATCAAGCTGCAGACGATCACAGTCTGTCCATCCTTTAGTGATGGGCCGATTCAAATTACAGGCTGTTACCGTTGTGGACTTTTGGCACGAATGAACATTATGGCAAAATCCACGTGTGAACCAGGAATAGTGGACATTTATTTCCAGCAATTAACTGTGTATACCAAAGCTGTTCATTTAAATTTAGATTCGACTAACTTATTGATTAAATTTTTAGCAGATAAGCAATGTTATGATAAAAAACTGTGCTTAAAGTCCAAAACGTTAATACAATGTAAACCTGTTCAATTTTGTTTGGATGAGCCTTCGGTAGACTTGCTAAATTTAAATTTAAATTACACAAAATCTGCTACGTCTACTACTCCATATTCATGGCCTGATTGGCTTAAGATGCCTACTTTAGCATCTCCTATATATTATTTAAAATTAATAGGGTCATCACTATTTATTGCTTGTCTGCTAATTACACTCATCTCATCAGCAATCACGTGTTGTTGTAGATCCAGATAACACTGTAATTTCCTTTAACTTTGTTTATTATACGTACGAAGTAAAAATATCCGTAATCATGTAGTGAAGATCGAACGTTATGGTTCAATCTTTTTTTTCTTTTCGCTTTTCTCTCCTTTCTGGATTTTTTTTTTATCATTTATTGTAAGTTTTCAGTTTATTATTATCATTACTATTATTATTTTTTCTTCGTTGGTACACACTAATAGTGTGTTTTTGCAACATCCCTATCGGATAATTTTACTTTGTCTATTTATTGTGAGTTCATTATTATATGTAAAGTGTTTCTTTTAATTTTTTCCCTTATTATTATTTTTATTATTATTTGTGTATTGTGCAGTATCACATATCTTTTCTATATTTGTGTTTCTTGTGTTAGCTAAAGGTAATTAGCTATTCAATGGTTAGCGCTCAAATGGCAATTGGATTTAGGGGGACTTTTGGTGGGAGTAATTTTTCTTTTTTTTTCTCTTTTTTTTCTTTTACGGGATTTTTGGTAGGATTGTTAGGTTGAGCCTGTAGGTAATGTGCAGAAATTTGTATACAGCCCCAATGCAGATACAAAGCCTTTATTAAGAAAGTGCGATTCCAGAAAAATCTGCAGGTGTTAAAAGCCGTTCATTAGTGACCACCTGAAGGTCGACTAAAAACATGCGGTATTCTCCAAAGAATTTAGCACAAAAGTTGCGTCAGGAGTTTAATAAAAGCAAGTCTCAAAAATATACGGAATTGAACAGAATAAGGGATAATGTTGGAAGGAATGGAATTCATGCACGTGCAAAAGTCATTGATATCATAGAAAAGTGTATTTCAGCTAAATGTCAGGACAGGAAATTTATTAATAATTTTAAGCGTTGCGCTCGGAAGAGTTGAAAGAAATCTTGGTGAAAGTCGAACATATAAATTTCATCTTTTGGCGTTCTTTGAAAAGAGTGCGAAAAACGAAGGTTCGCTAGCTAGAAATCATTTTTGTGTAATGCGGGACGCCTTGCAGTTTTACAATTGAGCAACCGCGAAAGAAGGGAGGATCATTGAATGCCTATGACCTTTTGCGGTCAGGGCGTAGCGGTTAATTTGCGGGAAGCTTTTTGATGTTGGTCGGTGAGAATTCGTAGGCAAAGCTTCAGAAAAGAAAAAATATAATAACATCAAGGGTAGAAAATTGAAAATAAAATTTAAGAAAAACATGGAGGTGTTGACGATAAGCTGCAGAAATCCAATGAGAAAGTGTGAGAATTCAGAAATGACCAATGGCAAGTTAGAGAGAGGTAAATTTCGGGCAAAAGAGTTAGTAACTGGTCGGTTTAGGAGAATTAGGAGCCACAGAGTGGCTAAACTAATTATTTACGAGTTTAGGGGAAAAAATGGGGGACGAAGATTTGAGCAAAACTGGACTGCACAGCCAGAGAAGGTAGATTTTTTAGGGATTTCTCAGAGTTTCTTAGAGTTTGAGATTTTCATCGTTTTGTAAAGGTTCTTATGTGTATTAATTTTCGTCGTTTAAGAACTTTCAGAATTTTACCTATGTGATCATCATTAGTGGATATTTAAATAAGTGTGTTAAAAAATAAAACTAAAAGATGACCATCCCTTCTCTGCCATGACCATCCTAGATGATGCCATGATCTGCTAGATGACCATCCCTTCCGGATTACAGGTAAATCCAATTGCCATCAATCAATTAAAGAGTGACAAATTTGTAATAATTAATAATATTGTTTATGATTGCTAAAGTAGTTAAAATGTGTTTTGGTAAACAATAATAATTTAATTGTTCTAAAGTAAGCCATTTTCGAGATCAGTTTAAATATTTTTTTGTAAATGTAAATAAGATTTTTATATTTAATAAATGTATGTTATAGTTAATATTTTAAATCGATTTATTTCTTTCGTCAGAAAATACACAACGCAGTGTAAAATTTTATTTTACACGTATGTAGAACAGTTTAAATACCTTTTATGAGTTAAAATAAATTACCGATGGGTCATTATAGCAAAGAATCCAATTATTTCATACCTTATTTCTCGGCTAAACTAAGGTTAAAATTGTCAAACCCATTTATTTCATGTTTTAATATAGTCGCATCCTAACACAATGGTATGGCCAGGGTAAGTTGGTGTGTATGTTTGTTGTAAGGGAGCAGGTCTAGTAGGATGATGTTTGACCTGTAAGCTTACAGTACATGAAGCAACAAAATTCACAGTATCAGTATAAATGCCTTTCCAAAAGTACCTTCTAGTTAAAAGTTCATAAGTCTTTTTTAAACCGAAATGAGACAAGTGAGCAATAGTTAATGCTTTTTCTTTTAAAGAGTGGGGAACAACCACAGCGTGCCTATAAGTTTGATCATGAACATTATATTTTTCGCACATTAGTAATTTAGTTTCTGGATGAATAAAAAAGGTAGGATGAGTTTCAGTGGAATCATTATATACAATTTCATTATAAATTATAGTCAACTCAGGATCAGCATTTTGCTGTTTGAAAAATGTTTCATTAGAAATTTCCAGAAGTGGATCAGTACCAGTGGCATTGTTTGTAACCAAAAAGTTTACATACTCAACATTTTTATGAACATATAAACAACTGGTAAAACTCTTTTATCAAAAATTAACTGTGGATTATCATCAAGAGTTTGTGTAACAGATTCAAAATTGTCTCTGGAAAAATAACCAGCCAATAAATTTTTAGAACCTGGAATATGTTCAAACTTAAAAGTACATTCAGATAACTCCATTAGCCATCTAGTAACTATGTCAGGTGGATTGGTTGTTTTTTATACCTCTTCAGAGGAGCACTGTCAGACAAAATTACAAATTCTCTATTACAGGGTTGTCGAAATAAAACTTCCCCAACTCAGAGGCCTGTGCAGGATGTTGTATGGGTCATAGTGTGCTGAAATTTTGAATACAGATACTTCAGATCACGCGCTCGTGATTTATTTAAAAAAATATATTAGTACAAGAAATTGCCGATCGGTGGCTCTGTAATACTTGCAATTTGCATATTTCAACAACGTGATTTGCAGAAATAAAGCTTCTGCGAAACGTATCCAAAAGACGAGCCCTACAAAAGCAGAAGACAGGCGCTGCACATGCAGTTGTTTCCAGCTCGCTGATGAACAATGGCGACTTTGAAAGACAAAGCTCTGTTAGTGAAACTTTTCTACCAGAATGACGAGAACTCCTGTGCTGCGATCAGAACATTCCAACAGCTTAAACACTTACGCCGAGGACCAATGACACCACGCGCTTTACGAGACATGATGAAGAAGTTCGAAAGAATCGGAGAGCTGGGAATTTCACCAGGTAGAGGACGACATGTTGTGGATTCTGCACGCGTACAAGACGTTGCTTTGGCGGTCGTGGACGCCACTAGCCAATCGCCACATGATGTTGTCAGTGTGCCAACTGTTTCTCGTGCTGTTGATATGTCCTATTCGACTACGGCACAGATATAGAACATCTTTCGAACATCTTGTTGATCTGCAGCGCCACCTATTGGCAACTTCTTGTACTAATGTTTTTTTAAATAAATTACGAGCGCGTGATCTGAAGTGTCTGTTTTCAAAATTTCATCACATTATGACCTTAACATCCTGCACAGGCCTTTGAGTTGGGGAAGTTTAATTTGAACAACCCTGTACATAAAATAACGAACTAGTAGCTTCCTAAATTTATAATTTCTGTATTTATACCCATAATTATGGCAAAAAAGTGATAAATTTTGTAAATCTCTATTTATTTATTTTTTCCTATAAAAGGAGTTTCACAGCATAATTATAGTTCGTCATTTTAATCATTGCCTATTTTCTTATGTACCGAAAAAATTGAGTTGTTCTGATGCATCGTTTGACTGTAATGCTGCGCGTAAGGCTATATGTAATGTTTTGTCAATAAAAAATGAACTCTTATTTTTTTTCTTTAAAATATTTAATTTAATGCGCAAAACTTTTATAAGACCTAAAAAAGACAGATAAAAGCTTTATAAACAAATGTTGAAATGTTCAAGTTTTAAAAATAATTATTTTTTGAGATATGATACATTAAACTAAGGTCATTTCGCGTTGAAATTTTCATCGTTCAAAGGTACCTGACCCCTTAATAAAATTTAGATGTCCCAGGGCCGTGGGGAAAAGTTCGGGGCAACTCAGACCTGTGCCTTCGAACCCTCATATCGCTCCCCCCCCCCTACACAAGAACTCTGGCTACGCCAATGATAATAATATAAATAACAATAATAGTACATCCAGTTAACTGTAGAATGAATCAATTTTGATGCCATAGTAATTTCTCTTTCTTCCCAGAAATATACTCTTTGAAATAGAAATAAAGTACCCAGTTAGCAAAATTCATATCCTCGTTTCACTAAGACTTTATATTAACCAGGATTTCCCCAAATTCGAAATAAAGTTGACCTAAGTTATAGGAATCTCTTGTATTGATAACCCATGATGTATTTAAAGGGGAGGGTTGAGGGCGGTCGAGGTGTTTTGGGTCACCTACGAAAATGTAAAGTTATTAAAAAACAGCAATTTAAAAAATATATATATATATTAATTCTAGTAACACTAAAGGTTTCAAATAGCCGATCCCCCCCCTCTTGCCAAACGGAAACCTATGTACGTACTGTTGAAAACTCTACAGAATCAATATATTTTTCCTCGTTCACTCATCCATAAACCTTGAATACTATAGCAACTTACCTATGGTGACATGTATGAAATTAGTTTCCGCTCTGGTGTCACTATTTACTATATTTTGCTGTAAAACTTCAATGTAAGTGATCATTTTTTAGGCAAAAATGCACTACTTTCCTTGAATATGAGATTTCCACTGTTTAAGTAAAGTACTACTAAAATTCGAACAATTTGCAAAATGGGCGAATTTTCGGAAAATTTTGCTGTACGATTTCAAGATTAAGAAATGTTTCTATATGTTTCATAAAAGGCACAGTTTTCTTATTTATTATAATGTGTAATGCAGCTTATGAAGATTCATCCTGTATTTTTTGAGTCTGTAGTTTATTTTAATTTGTATACCACGACCGGTTTTGTTTTTCCGAACTGCACCCTTAAATAAACTTTAACTATGTTCGAGATACAAGCCCAAAACCAGAAAATATTTCCTAGAGGAGGGCAGACCTGCATGATTTTTCTTTTAAAATCTACTAAGGAACATTCACATACTGTTATGGTGAAATCAGATTTCAAATGATTAGTTTTCCGATTCTAAGTTCTACCTTTAGGTTAAAGTATTAAGGTTCGAGACCATGCTAAGATCCCTTCATGAGAACTATGTGATGCGAGGTCCTTGAAAGCACGAGGCCGTGGGCAGTCGCCTACATCGGTCACGCCTGTCCCGGCCTCTGTTAGCAGTGCCGTCCTAGATAGCTTTCTAAGTGATGTGAACAGTGGGTAGTCAGAAATTTTACATGGGGGGGGGTTACGGCTAATGCAACTCACATAAATGTATACGTGTGTGATAAGGGAGTGAAGAATATACTTTTGTATGGCAAAAAATTCTTCATGGGGAGGTTATGACCCCCTATCCCCCCCTTGGCTACGCCACTGGATGTGAACTGCCAAAATGCGCCCCCCTCCTCCATACACACGCACATGTATCTTGAAAAGTTTTCAGAGGGGTAAGGGGGAAACATTTTCCTATGTAAATAGTTATATTTAGTATAGAAAAATTCATGTCACAGGAGCAAGACAGTATTTATGATTTTCTTCTTAAGAGATCGAAATAAGAGATCGAGCGGGGATAAGAGAGGGGATAAGCGGGGATAAGAGATCGAGCGGGGATAAGCAAAATTTTAATTACGATATATCGACACGCAAATAATAATAAAAATAATAATAATAACAATAATAAAAATATAGCAATAATAATAATAATCATAATAATGAATATATATTCAGTTTTCCTGTAGGGCTATGTTACATTTGCAGTAATTTTCCTCATTTTTTGCACATTAATTCTCTCTCTCTCTTTATATATATATATATATATATATATATATATATATATATATACATATACATATATATATATCATATTATATTATATTATATCATATATCATATATTAAAGTTTTTTGGCGCCTTCCTAGAAATCGTGCTCGTTGCGGCACACCGTTCGCATACCATAGTTGAGTTCATAGTTGAGAATAGTTCAACTAATATTTTAACTATTGATGCCTAACTGTGAGTAAAACGTTGTGCTTTATCAACATTTTTATTTAATCTTTTACTTGAAAGAGTATTATTAACAAAAGAACGAACTTGCTCCATGTTATGCATAAATAACCTTTTTTTTCTAGTTTATAATAATTCCAAATTTATCTTAATCATTCGAGATTATATAGTAATTATTTTTATGTAAAATGGGTGAACAGCAAGGAGTACCTAATTTTCAAAAAATCTGAAAATCTACAAGAGAAAATGAAAGCTAGGAAATTTTATCAGGAAATGGAACTCTCCAGTAAAAGCCAAGGATTCATCTAATATCTCTCTCTGTCTCTCTCTCCTCTCTCTCTTTTTTCTCCAAAGTTTTCCTCTCTTTACTTTTAGTAAGAAACGTTTCAAATTAAAACGGTGGATGAGGAAAATCAAGGAAAAAGAAATAAGCCTAGAAAGGAAGAAAGGAAATGTAACATCAAAAGAAAGAAATCACTATGTAAAGGAGAGTGCGAGATCAAGACAAAGCTGGAACAGCAATAAAATAAATAAATACGTAAAATAAGAACTAGGAAGCCTGTCAAAAGCTCAGGCTGAGGCCGCTCCATTACTTTGGATAAAATTAACAAAGGCGGAAAACCTCACTCGCGACTCAGGAAAAGAACTTTTCCGCTCTTTGAAAATTAATTTAGACGGACACGCAGTTCGAGTAAATAAATTATTCACTGAGAGTGCTCATCAAACTTTCATTGCACAAAGAACACCGCAACTACGTTTCTCAAGCTCTCTCCCACATTTCTACCTCTCGCACACCCTGGCTCCGAAAATTCGATGCCAATTTCTGCAAAGCTCCGATTTTCTGGATCTCTTTCGTCGACTCCTGAAAATCACGTGAAAGGAGCGCTCTCCTGATGTCAATGAAAAGAGGGAACCCGGATTGGATTAATTGATTAGGTATACATCAAAACTGTATTTACTAAGGAAATTAAATTCCACTCTTCATTGTGTCTTTCAGATTAAATCGCTGGTTCAACCGTCAGCAGAAGATAGGAACTCCGCTGGCATTAAAGAGTTCCGTCTTTTAATTTTCCTCAAACGTTTTCATACTAATCAAAATGTAGACTTTCTTTATTTTTTATTTTTTAACTGAATGCGGGTAAAACCTGTCTTTCACCGAAACAATTGGCTGTTAATTAGCACCAGGAGAAGAATCAAGGGTTAAAAGTGCCAAAGCCTGAAGGAAAACTTTGCGTTCGAGTGAAACTTTGATTTAAATAGTCGGTATATCCATCTAAACAATTAGCTCTCGATTTTTGCTAATTAACTCCAGCTTTTGGTTTCTACTACTTTGTTTTGCAGAGTTCAGTGTCATTATTTACAGTTTTGAATGTTGTTATTTTGGATTTCATTTTCATTCACAAATTTTTGCGAATCTATTTGGTGGTTCAGTGGTCTAATAAAGTTTCAAAAAAAATTTCTATACATACATCACACATTTATTTAACAGCACACGTTTTTACAACAAGAACCAAAACCTTTTTTAAGAGCGCATTCTTTTCTACATCGTTGCCACTAGTGACTATAAACCACAGAAACGAAACTGACGAAATGACGTCACTAGAGGCGATATTTAGGAGATGCTGCGAGTGAATTCGCAACACACCCCACCTGTACTCTATTAACGAGTACACTTACAAATACTAACAATAACAGAAATTCGATAACATTTTAAAACACATACATATTACAATCACATACATTATGAACATAAAATATCAAGGTTACACAAATACACAAGTCAAATACAAAATGTTACAAAATATACAAATTAATTTATTTCCAACGGGTAAATTAATTGAATTGGTCGTTTGTAACGACCTTTATTTGTCCTGACAAGGCACGAACGTACTAATCCGTCACGTCCCACAAAAACATCTTCAATGATGCCAAGAGGCCATAAGAATTTGGATTTAGAAGTCCCTTCTATTAAAACGATGTCTCCCCTTTTAATATTCTTTTCAGGGACTGGGTGAACAAACTTATTTGCACTTTTCAATTGCATTAAATAATTTTCCTTCCATTTAACCCAGAGCCGGCGTAGGAGATTAGTCTCATATAACCTTCGACGAGTCAAACCTTCCTTTGTGGAAGGGGGGTTAGAAAATATCTCAATAAAATGCACTGGATAATTAACATTTTCAACACCAGGAAACAAAAAATGAGCCAGTGTAAGAGGCTGAGGCTCCTCCAACTCATTACTTACATAAGTAAGTGGTCTATGATTTAACACTAGTTCAATTTCAGCTAAGATGGTCATCATTTCCTCAAAACTAAGACAAGCTTTACCTAGTATTTTCTTTAAAGGCTCCTTAACACTCCTCATGAGCCTTTCATAAAAACCACCCCACCATGGAGCGTGAGGAGCAATAAATTGCCAGGTTATGTTATGCATTGCAATAAAATTTTTTAAATCCGAGTCAGCCAAAATTTGAGAAAACTCTCTTAAAATGTTATCTACAGTCCTAAAACTTTTAGCATTGTCTGAAATGATGACGCTACAATCTCCCTTTCTGGCCAAAAATCGCCTTAACGACAAAATAAAGCTTTTAGTAGACATGTCAGTTATTAATTCTAGGTGCACTGCTCTCGTGACACCACATGTGAAAAACGCTATATAGGATTTTTCTTGGGTGTTCCCCGAACGAACAAAAGTTGGACCAGTGAAATCAATCCCTGACACTGTAAATGGGGGACTTTCAAGTACTCTAGTTTTAGGCAATTGAGCAGTTATTTGTTTAGCAGGCTTTACCGAATATCTATTACATACTAGACATGTTTTCAAAACACCTTTCACGACTTGTCTACCCTTCGGAATCCAGAATCTGCTTCTAATTTGAGCAAGAGTTGCAGACACCCCACTATGACAAATTTTGTTATGTTCTCTTAAAATTAATAATTTAGTAAATCTAGACTGTCTGGGTAGAATAATTGGATGATTTTCATCGTTTGACAAACTACTTTCTCTTAGAGTCTACCTCTCAACGCAAAACATGGTTTTCATCCAAAAATGGAGCTAATTTAAAAAGAGAAGAGTCCTTTGGAATCTGTTTACTATTTTCAAGACATTCTAATTCGGAAGAGTATACAAGCCTTTGTTCATATTTAATCCACTCTAGTTCGGCACGAAAAAGTTCAATTGCACTACATGGCCCCATTTTAACATGCTGCTTCTTAAGTTTACTAACAAATCTTATGACTAATACAGTAATTTTCAAAACCTTTGTAAGGCTACTATACCCAAGTAGGAAAATATCGTAGGCCAAGCATTGGCCAAACGCCGCACTTCACATATCACGACGTCGCGCTGGCGTCGACTGCGACGCCGGGAAGTGACCGAAATGTCTCATCGCATTTTTTTGGCCAACCATTGGCGCTACCGCCGCGGCGACGTCGCCTGCGATCATTTACCCATGATTTCATCGACCGGCGACTATATACGCATTATCGACCGAGATTTAGGCGACTACTAGCCGGCATCTATCCGAGCCGGTAAGGAGGCCTATATTGTGTGTGTGTGTGGGGGGGGGGGGGCTCGAGCACCCCTAAACGTCGATATAAGAAATTTAAAGGCATGTTGAAGTTTGACTAAAATTACGTATATGGCCTCCAGGTAACAGGTTGATATTTTAAAATGAAAATTTCGCTGTTTTTTATTTTATAATAAAATGAAAATTGTCAACAAACTACATGTGTAGTCAATATAATTTTTTCAATTATCAGGAAATAATTTGTAAATATTTTGCATGATAATGATAAATGATGTGTTTTAGCTTGGCTACATAGTTTTTTTTTTCTTTTTTTTATTCTTATATAAAGTTGTAAATGTGTTCTTAATATGAAAGCATAAGTAATTACTGGGCATAATTATCAGGCATTTTATTAAAGTGCTGTAACTTAATAAAAGTGTACAATATTTTTAATTAATAATTTTTTTATCGACATATATTTACGTGAATTAATTTATGTAATAAACTAAATAAAAATTCACAAACTCCTCATAATTATGCACCAATCCAATTGTTTTCAATATGCAAAATCAATATTTTTCTTTTTCAATTCGAGACATCAAAATTAAATTCAAATTCACTTTCTTAAAAAAATTTAATAAGCTATATAAATATATATTTAAAAGAAATACTATATGATTTGGCTTAATTTTATTTGTAATATATAATTTTGCTTTACTGTAATGTAATTGAAATATTAGTTGAGTGCAAATGTTATTTTTAGTAAACCACTATTTGTTTTTTCATGTGTAGTGTCATAAAAGTCCCAATTTATTTGTAAACAGTGTAGTGTAATATGCTGTATCTGTAACAATGCAAAATGTTCTCATGGCTTACTCCCTCGTTTACATACAAAAAAAGAAATATATTACTGAAGATGTGTAGCAAAAGCATGATTTCTCTTGGTATAAAAAATTAAACATTTCAATATAAATGCCATGAAATGTGTTCTACCTCTTGAATACTTTTTAATTACCAATTCATATTGAATTTTCATAAAAACTCAAATTTTATGGTCAGCACATCAATAAAACTCCCCCACCCATTCACACGATTGGTACTGTATTGTACTTTTTTTGGTGGTACATATTAAGTGAAAATGCCTAGAGTATATTTGTCCGAGTACTTATTACTTCCAATCCATTTTTCAACATTCAAATTATACTCCAGGCAATTAAAATGTGCAATTTGGTCTTCCTGAGAAGTTCTGCCCTTCTCATCCCTCGACCTTATTTAAATATTGGCATTAATTTCTTTAATTAGAAGTACTTTATGATTTCACATTAACCTAAACTGTAACAGAATAACTTTAGATGGCAGTCTTTTCCAGACTTAAGTTTTCCCTTCGATTAACGTTACTTTCACTGAAACGTGTTATCTGCCTATTTTCTATTTTAATGAATAAACTCTTTCTAGTATATGTCAATATGCAAGTTTAGTTGCATGTTATATTATTGTCACTGTATTATCCATCAATAAAGTTATATTTAATATCTTTTATTTTGTCAAAAAAGTTTCTAATACGTCAAAAATATACCAATCAGATACTTGGTATCCAGCTAAGTACTTTAAAAATAATTCAATTGTATGAAAAATATTAGTTTTCTACTTCGAGGGAGAATTAGCATAATTTTAAAATGATCTATAGTAAAATCTTGGCACAACAAATGTAAAGATGCCAAAAATCAAATTTGTATTTCTCTAAATAATTCTCAAAAGTGAAATTTCAAGCAAGTCTGAATTTGTTCCCATAACACTTAATAGAAATTTTATTTGTTAATCTGGTGTATTCATACATGAAGTTTGTTAAAATGAGATTGTATAACCATGTTCTGAGCCTTCTTTAATCAATTACAAGAATCAATATATCTACACAGGATATTGATTAACATTTCACATTTTTATGCAATGCTTTAAGCGAGTACAGTTGAACGCCAAAAATCCGCCGACCTAAAATCCGCACACCTTCTCTGATATAAATAATGAAATTCGCAGTATTCCACCAATGAAGAAATTGTTGAAAAGTTTCTTGAATCCAGATAAATATGATTCTGATGATGATTTAAAACTTGGGTAATAATAATAATAAAATCCATTTGATGCAGCTAAGTTCTATAACAAAACAAAAATTAATCATAATTCTGTTTAAATATTCTGATGAAAATATGCAGTTTAAACTGTTATTGTTTAAACTGCCTATTTAAACAGTTATACAATTTGCAAAATTAAATAAATAAAAGAAACAAAGAAACAAAGTAGAAAAAATATTTTAAAACAAATCACCATAGACGATGTTTTCAAAATTAGAGAAAGGAAATTTTGAAACCATTTCCTTTGTTAGTCTTCATGTAATTTCTTTTTTCTTCTATGCTTTTGTATTTAAACTGAAAATATAAATGAAATACTTTTGACTGTGTTTTTATTTCATTGTAATTGTATTCTCCTTAAGTCTGAAATGTAATAGGATTTATCTTTTATGGCCTGAAATCTGCAAAATCCTAAAATCCTCACAAACCTTGGTCCCAAGCTATGCGGATTTCTGGCTCTCTACTGTATTTATATTTAGCAGTTTTCCCCCCCCCCATAAACAGTAAGTATTTATGACAAATCTTAAGCAAAAGCTTGTTTAGAAAAAAAATTCTCATGTATCCTTCACAAGATTTTTTTGTAGTTTTTGATTTTGCTTATCCACAGACCCAGATAATATAGACGAAAGTAGTGAGAGATTGACAGTACTGCGCCACCCCAATCCGGGCGGAGCAGCGGAGCAGGGGAGCAGAGGTTACATAATCCACGATGTGCTAAGAGGGGGGTGGAGTTGAGTGGCAGTTGATGAATGGGAATTCGGTTGGAGAGGGGAGACGGGGTTGAGTGACAGTTAATAGATAATACAGAGGAGTGCATATTTTTTTTCTTGCGTTATTTCTAATAGAGGGGACTCGGAAAAAGTTTAATTTTTTTTCTAATAATTACCGACTACAACTATTAGACTGCAAACTCTTTAAGTAGAGATCGTCTTGAAAGGTATAAAAGAGATGTGATTATGAAATAGGAAGTAATTGTAAGGATGACTCTTAGAAAAAAAAATTTTAATTTGTGTTTTTTAGAATTTTGATTGTGAATTTTTCAGACATAGAAAATTATGCTGAGATACGAACTAAGAATATGTAAAAGAAATTATACAAGCTAATGATTTCATTATTGAAGATAAAAATTAAAGTTGGGTTTTAACTAGTTGAATGGTATATGTTTTATGCAAACTTTTACAGAATAGTAGAAAGAATTGTGTTTAATGTTAGGATAACGATACTTTGTGGGGTTTTTTTTTTTAAGCCATAAAATGGTATATGTTACTTTTTCAGACGTAGAAAATATTGGATTTGTGTTTTTGGAACTCTAAATGTGAATTTTTCACACATAGAAAATTTTGCGCAGATATGAACTAGGAAGATTTACAAGGGATTACCATTCTTTTAGCTTTAGATTTTTTTTTTTTTCAGTTAACTAAAAATAGTTAAAATTATTGATGTCTACCATCTAAATAAAGAAAATACGTTTCAGATTTAAAAAAAAAAAAATCATTATGGTAAAATTCTGTTTAATAATGAAACTTAGAAACTATTTTAGTGAAAGCGAAATCTACTGTATGGATTTGCCCCTAAAAGTTAACTTCACAGTACACCCGTTGACTTAACAGCTATACTGTAAAGATATAGCTATATTCTTCTTATACGTGTAAAAATATCATGTCCCACCCACAACCGGTACCACATTATAATGTAAACCTTTTACAGAATAATACAGAATTATTTAATACATTAAATAATTATGTTTAATGCTAGGATGAGACTTTGCGAATTTTGTGATAAAATGACATTGGTTATATCTTTAAACCTTTTAAGCAAGTATTAGTACTGATAGATTTTTTAAAAAATCCTACAGTATTGAAAATAAAGTTTAGGTTTATACTAACCGATCAGGAAATCGCGGTTACATGGTAATTTCCTAATATGACTGTAGAACTTTACGATACGTTTTTTTAGAACTTTACGATAAAATAAGTTACAAGCGAGTAGATGAAATTGCAGTTTTAGATCTAACTATCAAGATATTATAGTTATAAAGTAATAATATATCAATTCAATAATAGGAATGCTTATATTTTAAGTACAAAAGTAGCATTTATACAGATACAGACTAAACATGTGTTTCGTTTATGTTATAAGATCTCTCAAAAACGTTAAGTATTATAAATTTAACTCAGAAAAAATATTATTTTTATGGAAATGGTGTCATCGCATCTTGTTGCTGTATATTTTTACCTTTAATAAGGTATTTGCACAAAGATTGAACCACAAATGTTCAGTAAACATGCTTTCACTAAATAATTGATTAACTTTTTTTTTTCTAAATCATGTATCAACAAAGTGCAAAACATATTAAAAGTAACAAAAAAATTTTGCAAGTTTTACTAAACAAAATGCTAAAAGGAATAACTGACACTAATAGTCAATATCATACTTGTAAAAATCTCTACGATTAAGCGAAATGCATTTTAGAAAATAAACGTTATCAAGACATCATATTCAAATATTTACAAATACACTGAAAAAAGTCTAACATAACTATCAAATAATAGATAATATACTTGCGTATACTACAAAATATTTAAAAAGAAATGCACTTACTTCATAACTTGAATGATTGATAAAATACATCCTTAGTGTATTTTCATAACGTGAACTATTTTAAATTAGGCTTAGTATAAGCGATCGAAAAAAATGCATCCTACCACCACCACCACAGATAGAGTGAGAACAATTTTTTTCATATAAAAATACCTTGTCAAACCAGTTCTGTTAAACTTAATCTTGAAGCTTTGACCTTGAACCGGCATAACCTTGAAATGACCTCTTTGATGGTCACGTGATTTTTTTGTAACCAGTGGGAAGACATTATTTCATCTATGTTAGATAAAGCGGCTGAATGCGAGGCTCACATTATGCTGTGAGTACCTTCACTTTAGACGTGTGTTTCTAGTTTTATACTTTAATTGATTTTTTTCACCGTGTTTTAAAAAATGTCTTTGCCTGAATTGATCGAAAATACTTTTAACATTGAATACACTCCTGAGTTTTACACTCAAAGTGATGCTGATGTGTTACTTCAAGAATTATCGCAATTACCTTTTGATGCAAAGCCTCTGCAAACTAGTGAAAAGGATAATACTTCGACTCGGAAAGTAATTGCTTTCGCGGATGAGGGGATAAATTACAGTTTCTCTGGAGTGACTGTCTCTGTTTTCCCTTGGTTACCCATTTTGCAAAAACTACGTGAATATCTACAGAAAGCAACAAATTATGAATATTAAATTCATAATTTGGTACAAGTAAACTTATCCTCTGACGGGCAATCTAAAATTGAAGACGGTAACAACGAAGATTTTTCTCTGGACCTATCATCATGTGTATGCATTCTAAGTTTTGGATCTAAACGAACTTTAGATTTTAAACCAGCGAACTGTGAAACCACTACCATTAAATTAGAACATGGTTCAATGTGTAAGATATATCCCCCAACCAACAAACTTTTAACGTATGGTATTCCTTCTGAGCCTCATGTGACAGATCCACTTATTAACCTAACATTCGTCAAAATGTGCATTTATGAACCTGCGCCGAAAAGACCAAAGTTGGACGATTGGGTGGATCATGCTTACCATACCTTACATGCTTCTGTAAATAGTACATGGCACTTGGAAAGACTTATCTACGTTTCGCTCCACGATGAAAAAACTGACTTGAAGATTCACATTAGACAATTTATTCAGAATGCTGAATTAGACTATATACCAACCAGTCAGGGAGTCATGATGGACCCTTCAACATGGATTGAATTTATTGTAAAACTATTAGATTTTACTAGATGTTATCACAATAGCTCTTTTATTTGTAATAATCAATTATCCGTATTTAATGACGATGGGAAATGCATCCTACAACAAATTTACAAAATCGGAGATTCATTTACATTAAATCCAATCCCTTTGATACTTTTAAATGACCAAGTATTAAAACTTTGTGAAATGAGAAATGAAATATCAGAATGCATTCTAAAAACATTGTACACAACCACCCTGCCTCATATGACACTAAAATTAAAGCCGCAAAAGTGTTACCGTGAACCGCATTGTGAATATGAAATGGCTAAAGATCAATTAATGGATATAGTATCTCATGAAATTCACAAAAGTTTAAAGAAGCAATTTAATTGTTTAGACCGAGTTCGGGATAATCCTTCACAAAGGATACATGCTTGTTTGAATAGAACACATGTTGATGAGAGAGATGGTCTTATAAACATTAAAGCATGGTTTATGCTCGAAGTACCATATATTGCAAGAGAAATATGCGAGAACAAATGTACTTGTCATTATGACGGAGAATTTTTTTCAAACATTTTCTTCGAAGACTACGGAGAGTATTTTCAAAATGTATTTCTTCGTTCATTTTTTCAACCGTTTTTAGATTTTTCTAATCCCAAGAATGCCAAATCATGTGTAATTATGAAATTTTACTAAAACAAAAATTGATAAAGTTAACATACGTAGACAAGATTTCAGATTCTCTTTTATACTTATCTTTTAAATTCTATTACCATAACTTAGACAGTTAGAAATTTGACAAAAACTTATTGAAACTAGTATTATGAAAACATTAAACAACTGTATAGAAATAAAGTGGTCTTCTGATTAAAAGCATAAACCTAAGTACGTTAGGTAAGTTTGTCACATGAGAATTCACAACAGTAGTAATTTTTTGTAAAATGTACTTACATAAAAGAGAAGTATTTCCCACAATACTTAGTATAAAACGTAGTATTTAAAATTACCAGACATGTTTTACGTTCAAAAAATCCGAATAAAAAAAAAAACGAATTACCATAATTTTAAATCATCAGAGTATTAACTTAGGTTATTTCTTGTAATTTTTCTAAAGTAATGGACTTGTGTATATTTTTTTTTGTTTTTGAAAAATATCGACTAAGTGCACGTGTTACATATTTTACAGACTGATCTACTTAGACTTACAAATTTTAAATAAATGTATGTGTTTTTACTTTTTATACATAATACTTGTTCAAACTTAGTACACTTTTGATTTGAGCATTTGCTACACATAATACTTGTTCAAGCTTAGTACACTTTTGATTTGTGCATTTGCTACACATAATACCTGTTCAAACTTACGTACACTTTTGATTTGCGCAATTGTTACCAATGTAAGGAATTTTAGGTATTCTATAATGTAAATCTTGTGTTGTAGGATTAAGAACAATTATCTGCACGAGGGATCTAGACCTATAGGTGGGGAGCCCTCCGTGGGGGTCATTCAAGGGGTCCTAACCCGTATTTACGCTATGTTTAGGAGAAAACCACGGGAAAACTCCGAACGGTTAGGTCGACGGACGCGAGATGGGACTCAAACCGGGGACCTTCACACTTCGCCCGTCTACCATTTCCAGTTACATAACCACTGTGTCATGGTGAGGCCTCTATAATGTAAAAATCTTGGAACATTTTATTTGAAGTAACCGAGTATTTTAAATCAAACACTATAATTTTTAAAACATAGAAGTATTAACTCAGATTATTTTTTATCCAAACTACTTGTTGAAACTTCGTAAACTTTTAATTTGGACATGTTCATGTGTTCTCATATGTTATGAAATTATTTCCAGAAATAAACTTAGTAATTCGAACTTCGTAAATTTCATAGAAGTAGTACGTTTAAAATATTTTTGATGTGAACGAACTTCATGTTTTTGTTCTGAAGTAACTGAACACACTACATCTGCTGAAGTTGAGATCTTTTCATTTTACAACTTACAAACATAGGAAAGAAAAGTATTTTTAGATAAGTATAACTTTAGAAAAGAAAAAAAGTAATGCTTCTCTATTTTTTAATTTTTGAGTTATGTGGTCAAACTTAGTATATTTTGAATTAAAATTGTATTTTATGTTCTGGCAGGACATTGAATATTTTCATGAAATGAACTAGCACATCTGTACTTTGTCAATTTCATAGAAGGTATGAGCTTTGATATTTTCTTTAAATCTTAAGAACTTAATATTTTTTTTCTGAAGTGTCAAATATGTAGACATGAATTTTTTAAAACATTGTGTTATTCAACTTAGTACATTTTAGGTAATCTTTCAAGATAATGGACTTATAAATTTTTACCTTTTTAAAATCTCCACGAATGAAAATTAGTACATTTTATGTCTATACGAAATTAGACACAAATTTTTTCAGAAATACCACGTAAAGATTTTTATGAAATATTTTGTAAACTGCTTTAGCTGAACTTGTAATTTTTTTTTTTTTTAGAAGTTTTGCACTTAGTATTTGTGTTAGTTATATTTTGTGTTCTTACAAGTTGTTAAATATTTTCATACAATAAACTAACAGATCTACACTTTGAAAATTTCATAGAAGTGATAACTTGACATTTTTTAAATGTAACGACTTAGCGCTTTTTTTTTTTATTTTCTGGAACGCTTGATATGTTGAATCTTTTTTTTTTTTAAACATTATATAATTTAACTCAGTGCATTTTAGTTATTTTTTTTTATTAAATACCACATGAATAACTTGCTGCATAAGCAAGTTGTAAATATTTTTTTTAAATATTGGTATTAAAAACTGTTAAATGTATATATACTACATAAGTAACTTGTAAATATTTTTTAATATTGATATTAAAAACTGTTAAAAGTATATCTACTAAATAGAAATTAACAAACTAAAATATAAGATACCAAAAACTAAGAAAAACTAATGTTTAGCTACATACCACAAGAAATTGTGAGAATTCATAAAATTAACTGCTTGCATAAATGTTTGGGGTGTAAAATTGATCACCCCTCTCAAATAAGACGCACTTGTTTAACTAACTGCTAGCGATGGTGAAAAATAGTGTGACATTGGGAAAAAAAGGGAAATGCCTTCTAAGATGACTTTCATGTTGGAATATTTCACTAGAAAAAAGCAAACAATCCTATGAAAAGGGTCGGACATTGCTTGAGTCTTGTGAAACAGAGACATCAGTAGGCGCCTGATGCCTCTGTTTCACAAGTGACAGGGGGGTGATCAGTTTTACACCCCAAACATTTATGCAAGCAGTTAATTTTATGAATTCTCACAATTTCTTGTGGTATGTAGCTAAACATTAGTTTTTCTTAGTTTTTGGTATCTTATATTTTAGTTTGTTAATTTCTATTTAGTAGATATACTTTTAACAGTTTTTAATATCAATATTAAAAAATATTTACAAGTTACTTATGTAGTATATATACATTTAACAGTTTTTAATACCAATATTTAAAAAAAATATTTACAACTTGCTTATGCAGCAAGTTATTCATGTGGTATTTAATAAAAAAAATAACTAAAATGCACTGAGTTAAATTATATAATGTTTAAAAAAAAAAGATTCAACATATCAAGCGTTCCAGAAAATTAAAAAAAAAAAGCGCTAAGTCGTTACATTTAAAAAATGTCAAGTTATCACTTCTATGAAATTTTCAAAGTGTAGATCTGTTAGTTTATTGTATGAAAATATTTAACAACTTGTAAGAACACAAAATATAACTAACACAAATACTAAGTGCAAAACTTCTAAAAAAAAAAAAAAATTACAAGTTCAGCTAAAGCAGTTTACAAAATATTTCATAAAAATCTTTACATGGTATTTCTGAAAAAATTTGTAAGTGTCTAATTTCGTATAGACATAAAATGTACTAATTTTCATTCGTGGAGATTTTAAAAAGGTAAAAATTTATAAGTCCATTATCTTGAAAGATTACCTAAAATGTACTAAGTATAACACAATGTTTTAAAAAATTCATGTCTACATATTTGACACTTCAGAAAAAAAATATTAAGTTCTTAAGATTTAAAGAAAATATCAAAGCTCATACCTTCTATGAAATTGACAAAGTACAGATGTGCTAGTTCATTTCATGAAAATATTCAATGTCCTACCAGAACATAAAATACAATTTTAATTCAAAATATACTAAGTTTGACCACATAACTCAAAAATTAAAAAATAGAGAAGCATTACTTTTTTTCTTTTCTAAAGTTATACTTATCTAAAAATACTTTTCTTTCCTATGTTTGTAAGTTGTAAAATGAAAAGATCTCAACTTCAGCAGATGTAGTGTGTTCAGTTACTTCAGAACAAAAACATGAAGTTCGTTCACATCAAAAATATTTTAAACGTACTACTTCTATGAAATTTACGAAGTTCGAATTACTAAGTTTATTTCTAGAAATAATTTCATAACATATGAGAACACATGAACATGTCCAAATTAAAAGTTTACGAAGTTTCAACAAGTAGTTTGGATAAAAAATAATCTGAGTTAATACTTCTATGTTTTAAAAATTATAGTGTTTGATTTAAAATACTCGGTTACTTCAAATAAAATGTTCCAAGATTTTTACATTATAGAGGCCTCACCATGACACAGTGGTTATGTAACTGGAAATGGTAGACGGGCGAAGTGTGAAGGTCCCCGGTTTGAGTCCCATCTCGCGTCCGTCGACCTAACCGTTCGGAGTTTTCCCGTGGTTTTCTCCTAAACATAGCGTAAATACGGGTTAGGACCCCTTGAATGACCCCCACGGAGGGCTCCCCACCTATAGGTCTAGATCCCTCGTGCAGATAATTGTTCTTAATCCTACAACACAAGATTTACATTATAGAATACCTAAAATTCCTTACATTGGTAACAATTGCGCAAATCAAAAGTGTACGTAAGTTTGAACAGGTATTATGTGTAGCAAATGCACAAATCAAAAGTGTACTAAGCTTGAACAAGTATTATGTGTAGCAAATGCTCAAATCAAAAGTGTACTAAGTTTGAACAAGTATTATGTATAAAAAGTAAAAACACATACATTTATTTAAAATTTGTAAGTCTAAGTAGATCAGTCTGTAAAATATGTAACACGTGCACTTAGTCGATATTTTTCAAAAACAAAAAAAAATATACACAAGTCCATTACTTTAGAAAAATTACAAGAAATAACCTAAGTTAATACTCTGATGTTTTAAAATTATGGTAATTCGTTTTTCTTTTTATTCGGATTTTTTGAACGTAAAACATGTCTGGTAATTTTAAATACTACGTTTTATACTAAGTATTGTGGGAAATACTTTTCTTTTTTGTAAGTACATTTTACAAAAAATTACTACTGTTGTGAATTCTCATGTGACAAACTTACCTAACGTACTTAGGTTTATGCTTTTAATCAGAAGACCACTTTATTTCTATACAGTTGTTTAATGTTTTCATAATACTAGTTTCAATAAGTTTTTGTCAAATTTCTAACTGTCTAAGTTATGGTAATAGAATTTAAAAGATAAGTATAAAAGAGAATCTGAAATCTTGTCTACGTATGTTAACTTTATCAATTTTTGTTTTAGTAAAATTTCAGAAGTATTTATTTTGCAAGTAATCAATGCACACATAAAGAAAACACATAATTTTTTTCTTATATAAACTGATTTATTTACAAAAAAATGTATTCTAAACTACACAAACTATTAACACAAAAGAAAATAATAACTTTTCAATGAGTAATATATAACTAAGCATACATAAGTCAGTAAAAACTCACTGCTGTAGAAGCAAGCGTACCTTTTCTGTATAATCACAATGGTTTTAATAATTTTTTTTACAATTGTAATACTAGTTATACACCAATAACATCACATAATTACACATGATTTGGCATTCTTGGGATTAGAAAAATCTAAAAACGGTTGAAAAAATGAACGAAGAAATACATTTTGAAAATACTCTCCGTAGTCTTCGAAGAAAATGTTTGAAAAAAATTCTCCGTCATAATGACAAGTACATTTGTTCTCGCATATTTCTCTTGCAATATATGGTACTTCGAGCATAAACCATGCTTTAATGTTTATAAGACCATCTCTCTCATCAACATGTGTTCTATTCAAACAAGCATGTATCCTTTGTGAAGGATTATCCCGAACTCGGTCTAACAATTAAATTGCTTCTTTAAACTTTTGTGAATTTCATGAGATACTATATCCATTAATTGATCTTTAGCCATTTCATATTCACAATGCGGTTCACGGTAACACTTTTGCGGCTTTAATTTTAGTGTCATATGAGGCAGGGTGGTTGTGTACAATGTTTTTAGAATGCATTCTGATATTTCATTTCTCATTTCACAAAGTTTTAATACTTGGTCATTTAAAAGTATCAAAGGGATTGGATTTAATGTAAATGAATCTCCGATTTTGTAAATTTGTTGTAGGATGCATTTCCCATCGTCATTAAATACGGATAATTGATTATTACAAATAAAAGAGCTATTGTGATAACATCTAGTAAAATCTAATAGTTTTACAATAAATTCAATCCATGTTGAAGGGTCCATCATGACTCCCTGACTGGTTGGTATATAGTCTAATTCAGCATTCTGAATAAATTGTCTAATGTGAATCTTCAAGTCAGTTTTTTCATCGTGGAGCGAAACGTAGATAAGTCTTTCCAAGTGCCATGTACTATTTACAGAAGCATGTAAGGTATGGTAAGCATGATCCACCCAATCGTCCAACTTTGGTCTTTTCGGCGCAGGTTCATAAATGCACATTTTGACGAATGTTAGGTTAATGTGTGGATCTGTCACATGAGGCTCAGAAGGAATACCATACGTTAAAAGTTTGTTGGTTGGGGGATATATCTTACACATTGAACCATGTTCTAATTTAATGGTAGTGGTTTCACAGTTCGCTGGTTTAAAATCTAAAGTTCGTTTAGATCCAAAACTTAGAATGCATACACATGATGATAGGTCCAGAGAAAAATCTTCGTTGTTACCGTCTTCAATTTTAGATTGCCCGTCAGAGGATAAGTTTACTTGTACCAAATTAAATTCATAATTTGTTGCTTTCTGTAGATATTCACGTAGTTTTTGCAAAATGGGTAACCAAGGGAAAACAGAGACAGTCACTCCAGAGAAACTGTAATTTATCCCCTCATCCGCGAAAGCAATTACTTTCCGAGTCGAAGTATTATCCTTTTCACTAGTTTGCAGAGGCTTTGCATCAAAAGGTAATTGCGATAATTCTTGAAGTAACACATCAGCATCACTTTGAGTGTAAAACTCAGGAGTGTATTCAATGTTAAAAGTATTTTCGATCAATTCAGGCAAAGACATTTTTTAAAACACGGTGAAAAAAATCAATTAAAGTATAAAACTAGAAACACACGTCTAAAGTGAAGGTACTCACAGCATAATATGAGCCTCGCATTCAGCCGCTTTATCTAACATAGATGAAATAATGTCTTCCCACTGGTTACAAAAAAATCACGTGACCATCAAAGAGGTCATTTCAAGGTTATGCCGGTTCAAGGTCAAAGCTTCAAGATTAAGTTTAACAGAACTGGTTTGACAAGGTATTTTTATATGAAAAAAAATGTTCTCACTCTATCTGTGGTGGTGGTGGTAGGATGCATTTTTTTCGATCGCTTATACTAAGCCTAATTTAAAATAGTTCACGTTATGAAAATACACTAAGGATGTATTTTATCAATCATTCAAGTTATGAAGTAAGTGCATTTCTTTTTAAATATTTTGTAGTATACGCAAGTATATTATCTATTATTTGATAGTTATGTTAGACTTTTTTCAGTGTATTTGTAAATATTTGAATATGATGTCTTGATAACGTTTATTTTCTAAAATGCATTTCGCTTAATCGTAGAGATTTTTACAAGTATGATATTGACTATTAGTGTCAGTTATTCCTTTTAGCATTTTGTTTAGTAAAACTTGCAAAATTTTTTTGTTACTTTTAATATGTTTTGCACTTTGTTGATACATGATTTAGAAAAAAAAAAGTTAATCAATTATTTAGTGAAAGCATGTTTACTGAACATTTGTGGTTCAATCTTTGTGCAAATACCTTATTAAAGGTAAAAATATACAGCAACAAGATGCGATGACACCATTTCCATAAAAATAATATTTTTTCTGAGTTAAATTTATAATACTTAACGTTTTTGAGAGATCTTATAACATAAACGAAACACATGTTTAGTCTGTATCTGTATAAATGCTACTTTTGTACTTAAAATATAAGCATTCCTATTATTGAATTGATATATTATTACTTTATAACTATAATATCTTGATAGTTAGATCTAAAACTGCAATTTCATCTACTCGCTTGTAACTTATTTTATCGTAAAGTTCTAAAAAAACGTATCGTAAAGTTCTACAGTCATATTAGGAAATTACCATGTAACCGCGATTTCCTGATCGGTTAGTATAAACCTAAACTTTATTTTCAATACTGTAGGATTTTTTAAAAAATCTATCAGTACTAATACTTGCTTAAAAGGTTTAAAGATATAACCAATGTCATTTTATCACAAAATTCGCAAAGTCTCATCCTAGCATTAAACATAATTATTTAATGTATTAAATAATTCTGTATTATTCTGTAAAAGGTTTACATTATAATGTGGTACCGGTTGTGGGTGGGACATGATATTTTTACACGTATAAGAAGAATATAGCTATATCTTTACAGTATAGCTGTTAAGTCAACGGGTGTACTGTGAAGTTAACTTTTAGGGGCAAATCCATACAGTAGATTAAGCTTTCACTAAAATAGTTTCTAAGTTTCATTATTAAACAGAATTTTACCATAATGATTTTTTTTTTTTAAATCTGAAACGTATTTTCTTTATTTAGATGGTAGACATCAATAATTTTAACTATTTTTAGTTAACTGAAAAAAAAAAAATCTAAAGCTAAAAGAATGGTAATCCCTTGTAAATCTTCCTAGTTCATATCTGCGCAAAATTTTCTATGTCTGAAAAATTCACATTTAGAGTTCCAAAAACACAAATCCAATATTTTCTACGTCTGAAAAAGTAACATATACCATTTTATGGCTTAAAAAAAAAAAAACCCCACAAAGTATCGTTATCCTAACATTAAACACAATTCTTTCTACTATTCTGTAAAAGTTTGCATAAAACATATACCATTCAACTAGTTAAAACCCAACTTTAATTTTTATCTTCAATAATGAAATCATTAGCTTGTATAATTTCTTTTACATATTCTTAGTTCGTATCTCAGCATAATTTTCTATGTCTGAAAAATTCACAATCAAAATTCTAAAAAACACAAATTAAAATTTTTTTTTTCTAAGAGTCATCCTTACAATTACTTCCTATTTCATAATCACATCTCTTTTATACCTTTCAAGACGATCTCTACTTAAAGAGTTTGCAGTCTAATAGTTGTAGTCGGTAATTATTAGAAAAAAAATTAAACTTTTTCCGAGTCCCCTCTATTAGAAATAACGCAAGAAAAAAAATATGCACTCCTCTGTATTATCTATTAACTGTCACTCAACCCCGTCTCCCCTCTCCAACCGAATTCCCATTCATCAACTGCCACTCAACTCCACCCCCCTCTTAGCACATCGTGGATTATGTAACCTCTGCTCCCCTGCTCCGCCCGGATTGGGGTGGCGCAGTACTGTCAATCTCTCACTACTGACGAACGTGCCAATGCCGGTTGCAAATAATTTTCAAACTTTGCAGACAGCTTTGATACTTTTTTTTTTACAATTTTTTTATTTTTAAATTGAAAAAAATATGTAAATAAAATAATGAAAATATATGCCAATGAAAAACAGTAAATAAATCATAATAAATATGATTGACTTTAGAAAATAATAAGCATAAATATGAACTGTAGATTAAATGTTGTATGATATTTTAAAATATGAATAGCTGTTGGCAGTAATACAGGACTCGGGCAACACACAGCTTTTTCAGCAGAAATAAATTTAAAATATTAAAGTTTGAAGACAGTTTTAAATTTTATCCAAGTCTATGCATACTCTAAGATTAAAACACACCTTTCAAAACAAAAAGAACACTTACTAGCATGAAAAACTTTTATTTAACACATAAAATATTTTATTAAATTGTACATATAAAATAAACTATTTTTATATCTGTGGAACTATTAATCGCCCTCTTCATCTGTAACTTCCAGAAAATTTTGATGTGATCTAACAGATGCTGAAATGAGATGAGACAAAATTTTAATAATTTATATATTTAAAATACATAAGCAAGATACTCACAAAATCTAGACTAAAAAATTTCCCAATTTCGACAATTTCTTTAAAAATTCCCCGAGAAGAGAAATTTTCAATGTGTGATTTTAACTACAGTAAAACCTCAATACAATGATACTTAAGGGACCCAATAAAATTTTCGTTCTAGAGGGATGTATCGTTATATTGATGGGAAATTATATTATATGGATATTCTGTGTAACACACAGCAAGATTTTATGTTACAGAGGATTCATCATTGTATTGAATATTGCTATAGCAAGGTTTTACTGTTCCAATTACGCTTCTCTGCAAATACATAAAAAAGGACATTTTGACTGCAACTTTCAAAACTGAAAGTCAGGTCCTGATACTGGATAACAAGCCTCGCTGGGAAAAAAAAAAAAAACTGCTCTACTTTTTAAGCCATGTGCCCTGTGCCATTCTGTCGTTCACGTCGCTCTAGCCTGGCACCATTCCCGTCGTTGGCGTCTATGTTGTGGAACGTAATGGAAGCCATGAGTGCAGGCCACTAGCAACCAATTGACGGGAAATGGTTCTGGTCGATATAGGAACATCCAAGGTGTCTTGAACATGTCACAGAATGGAGGTTGAAGTAGCTTGCGAGGCCGCCACAGCTTGTCGGTGGATGCATCGATCCACGTGTGCTGGTGTCACTCTGGCTGCACCGACACCCCTTAAAAGAGCTACATTTCCTTGTTCCAACCATCTTCGCCACAGCCAATGTACAGGCCAGTAACTATAGGTCGTGAGCATGTGTAAATTGCCAAATAATGAAAAGTCGCCATGGTTGGCAAGCTATCCTAGCTGTTCCGTAGTTTTTATCAAAGAAAACATGTGAAGTACTGTTTTCTTAGAGCTCATTATTAACTATACTATACGCAAGTCGCCTGATAATGAAAAATCGCCATGGGTGGCAAATACGCAAGGTGTTTTACATAATTAAAAATACAGCTCAAACAAATGTTTTGATTTTATTACGCTTTAACTCCTAATTAATATAACTTTTGAACAAACATTAAATATCATTGTGTTTCTGAGGAGTGCAAATAATTTTTCCAGCGATTATAAGCGGAGTCCGCACTCCAGGTGGAATATAGTTCATGACCCGTACAACACGGATTCCCATAACAAAATATCTTCCGTGTTATGAGGGGGAGGGGATCTACTGTAGTGTGAAGTTTAAATTTTTATGTACCATGAACCTGCAAGAACCAAGCAATGTGTAGTTCAGTAACATTCTATCTGATCCAATCTTCGGGTTTTGTCTGTTGAAATTATGTCTTTTTTTTACGAATAAGCCTTATTAGGGGCCAAATGCCTCATACGAAAAGTGAGCGTAGCGTGTCTGGGGGCCTTGGCCCCTAGTAATTAAAAAAAAAACAAATACATCTATGTACCCATCAACTTCCACCAAAAATCAGCATTGGTTAGCTCAAAAAGATAAAAAACGATCTGTCAAAAAAAAAAAGTTCGAAAACATCATTGACGATCGCCTAAATTATGTAAAGAAAATGCTGACCAATAGCTTAAAAAAATAAGTAACGTAAATCGAAAGTTCTGCTAAAGGTTATATTATTCCTACCTTTGCAACAGTTCTGATTCCGTCTCCAGCGGGTAACCGAACAGTGGGTAAGGGTTTGATGATAGGCGAGTTGTCATTCACATCGTTTAGGTGAACACTTATCGCAACAGGAGCGCTAGCACCTTTACCAGGTGGGCTGTCAGTCTGTCTTGCTATCACCTGAAAAATAAAAAAGGAAAAATCTGAAATTCATCGCAGAACTTGGAAATTTGATTCATAAATAATTACCAGTCTTTATAAATGTCAGCATGCCATACAATGGTATTTGCTAGCGGACTTTGGATACACTTCGGATATTTGCTAGCGCGACGAGATGGTATAATTCGTGGTGCTAAGTACGCCAATCTGCAAACGATTATGTAAATGAAAGTATGGATAATGGTTTTCCGGTAACCTTAAATGAACAGTAATTATAGGATGTGAGCATGTGTAAATCGCCAAATAATGAAAAGTCGCCATTGGTGGCAAGCTATCCTATCTGTTCCATAGCTTTTATTAACTTTATATGTAAGCAAGTTGCCAAATAATGAAAAATCGCCATGGGTGGCAAATTCGCAAGGTGTCCAATAGGTTTTTCATTATTAAAAATACAGCTGAAACAGATGTTCTGATTTTATTACGCTTTAGTTCCTAATTAATATAACTTTATAATGGCAACATTAAATATCATTGTGTTTCTGAGGAGTGCAAATAATTTTTCCAGTGATTATATGCGGAGTCCGCACTCCAGGTGGAGTATGGCTCAGGACCCGTAGAACACGGATTCCTAATAACAAAATATCTACCGTGATATATTGGAGTAGTCTACTGTAGTGTGAAGTTTAAATTTTTAAGTGCCAATGAACATGCAAGAACCAAGCGACATGTAGCTCAGTAACATTCTATCTGATGCAATCTTTGGGATTTGTCTGTTGAAATTCTGTCTTTTTTATGAATAAGCCTTATTAGGGGCCGAATACCTCATACAAAAAGCGAGCGTAGCGAGTCTAGGGGCCTTGGCCCCTAGTAAATGTAAGTAAAACATAGCTGTTCTGGAATGTCCCTTTAAATTCTGTTAGCAGGATCAGATGCTTGCATGTTTTTGACGATAGCTCAGGTAACTGTGGGAATTTTTAATTTCGGTTTGTTTTAAAATACTCATAATAGTTTGAGAAATAACATATTTTCTCTCTATTCTAAAAAAAAAAGTAAAGGCCGCTGTCAGAGCTTGTTGACCTATCTTCTAAACCGTGGGGATTTGAATTTCGAGAAACATGTTCCCGAATGCGGAAAACCCCGAGAACGTGATAAGGCGATTTAAATTTCGAAAATCGAATTATTTTAGAAGATATAATTAAAAACTGAAAAAATTTGGAAAAAGGTTGCCAGATTTGGCATAAAATCATTCATTCCTTTGCAACAAAGCAATTCCAATTATGTACAATCACGTGAAATTGTCAAACATGAAGTAGAATTACATCCATTTTACGCCAAATTAAAAAGTATATGAAATAAGTAACTCAAAATGTGTTACACAAAGTTGATAATTTTCAAATAGTAAGTTCGCTTAGACAACAGGAGTTTAGAATTAGCGATTATTCTTTTTTCCAAAACAGAATAACTAATATCAGAAAATGAAAAATAATTAAAATGCAGATTATTTTAAAGCCGGTAATGAACAGTAATTATAGGTTGTGAGCATGTGTCAATCGCCAAATAATGAAAAGTCGCCATGGGTGGCAAGCTATCCTACCTGTTACGTAGATTTTATCAAAGAAAACATATGAATTACTGTTTTCTTAGAGCTAATTATTAACTATACATATACGCAAGTCACCAAATGATGAAAAATCTCATAGTTGGCTAATACGCAAGGCGTACGATGGGTTTCACATAATTACAAATTGTGCGAGGTTTAAATTTTTGTTCCAAGCAACATGCAAGAACTAAGCAATGTGCAGCTCGGTAACATTCTATCTTATCCAACGTTTGGGTTTTGTTTGTTGAAATTATGTCTTTTTAACGAATGAGTCTTTTTAGGGGCCAAATGCCTCATACGAAATGCGAGCGTAGTGAGTCTAGGGGCCAAACAGTGTTGTAAAAGCATTTTTTATTAATGAGCTTCCTCAACTTGTCAGTTTGGTATGAACTGAACTGTTCTTTAAATTACTCATTAATTAAAACTTTTTGCAATGAAAAATAACTCTTAAAGTTAAGACTGCTTAAATCCATTTCTAACACTTCTGAGAATTGTTGACAACTTATTAAGTGTCCTGGTCAAAATCAGTCTTGATTGGTTAAAATTAAAACCTTGATTTAATTATTACACATAGATAATACTAAGAATGATTTTTTTCAACCTAAATTACTAATTAACACCTTTTTTAAAGGTAAGTGCACTTAGGCACTTTTTTGAAAAAACAAAACAAAAAAATTTGATACAATTTGTATATTTTTAATTAAAATGGAGTATAAAACTGAGATTTTAAGTGCAGTTTTGATTTAATTAAATTTTGAACTATTGGGAGATTTAAGTGAATTTTGGTAAAAAATTGCATTTATGCCAGACTTCGTGTTACAAAAATTTTAATAAATATATCTAATTCTTTACAGTACAATAAATGACATGTTTAGTTCATCTGTGTTATGAACTAAAAGATTTGCAGTATTTCTAATATTTATGCAAATATTCAAATTTTTATATAAAAATTCATTTTTTTGAATAAACAATGATCATAAAAAATTAGATTCTAGTTCATAGCACAGCTAGTAATGATAAAAATACTGTGGCAAAATTTCAAATCAATACCTGGAATGCATTTTGAGAAGTGACATTAAAACATTTCAATGCTGGGGAAAAAAAACAAAAACAATTCTACTTAATAAAGAGTTTTAAAACTCACTATATTTATAGTTTAAACTAGAGATGCAAGGAATATCTGGCAAACAAACTGCATCCGGCCAATATGCCAGCAGGGTGCGAATTGAACATTTTTTACCAGTTGGGGACATGTGAAAAGAAAAAGAAAAAAGGAGAGAAGGTGTAAAATGCTCCACTCACGTAATATATTAGGTATTAGATGACAAATGCAGTCGCCAACATGCTTGTGACTTAAATTCAAACAAAAGTCGCCCCCGATTTTCTATGTACATATATTCCTGCCTATGTCGATTCTACGTCTAGCCTTAAATTTGGCGTGCGTCGGAGCAGTGCTTGTTCATTCATTTCACAGTCTTAATTTGAAACCTGACCCCAGGTACAAAATGAGAAGTGGTATCAGGTATTTGTATATCTATTTCGGAGGGATGTTTGTAACTTGCTCGTTTGTCTAGTGAGCAAAAGAAGAATTTTTATTCTCAATAATTAAAATCTTTAGGCATTACTGCTGAACTTGTAGGGACAGAGACTAATTTTAACATTTCTCCAGCAGGGGATAAATAGTATCCCTAGCAGGTAGTGATCGCGATAACGCCTCTAGATGCGTATTTCACACCTTAGAAATTTAGAATAATCCTTAAGAATTTCGGAATGCATGATTTTACAGATTGCTTTTCTTAAGGCGTGCTTTTCTAAAGCTGCTTGTCATCATGCAGTACATTCTTATATCCACACCAACTATCTGGCCCTTCCGGACACTGTCTATGAGTGGGCTTTTGGTTGCTAGAGCAATAGTGAAAAGAACGTTTTATTATGGAGGTTCGTTTATATTATTATAGTTCGTTTTATTATGGGTGATTACGGCGAGATTTCCCCTTGGAAATGATTTTTATTTACAGTCAACTTTCTGAAATCTGCGATAGCTTACATTTAACACTAACAGTGTACCTAGATTATGAATCAATTATTATTTATGATTTATGTGTTAAATGCAATTTAATTATGCATTTGAAAATGTAGCATAATTGTTCGTTGCTTTTACTCCTGTGGATAGGAAAATACTCCTTCTAAAAAGGTTAAGTAGTATTTTTACTCTTCTGAAAAAATCTTCGATCGACCACTGATGGCAGGGATCCATTAATATCTCCCTAGCCAGTGATATTACATTCTTTCAGCCGGGGACACAATCCCCATCAATTCGCACTCTCTATATGCTGGACAATTGGCAGTAGCCAGATATTATATACAGAGAAATAACATAAACCAACATAATAAATGAATAAAGTTTAAAAATATTAAGTTTAAAAACTGCAATAATAAAAAAATGGAAAAAAAAAAGTTTTGTGAAAATATTTTGTTTTCAATACTTTTTAGAATGTATTTTTATCATGTATAGAAAAAGGGGGAAAAATTAAATACTTCTATCTTTAAGATTGAAGTAAATTACTACTGGAAGAAATTATTGTACAAAAACACTGTTTTTCAATTTTTTGTAAGAATTCGGTTACTTTTTTTCCCACCATAAATTGTCTCTCTTATGAGGATAGTGTACTTGCTGCAGTACTGCTGGTTGGTGAGAAAATGCCCCCTCCCCCTGTAATTCTGATAAAGTAAGGAAATTTGTTACATTTATTTTCCAACAGTTATGGGCATGTCTTTCTTTCAAGAACTGATCTTTTAATATATTCATCCTAACTCTTGAGGGAACATTCATGACATTGTTATTTGTATAACTTTAATTATAGTAAAACTGGTACTAAATTCAAGGAAACAATCCCAAAAGGATTTCTGATTTTTGAATTAAATCATTTGAAACTAATGAGAAAATTTAAAGAAAAAAGTTAAAGCTCAATTTAAGAAAACTAGTGAAAATAAAACAAAAAAGAAGAAAACATACTGCCGCCGGATAACCGGCTAAAAGTTTGCCGGATATTCGGTATCCGGGCAAACTGATATCTATTGCATCACGAAGTTTAAACCCTTCTTACCTTTGATTTTAACTTATTTTCTATTTCAGTATTAATTTAATAGTTTTTAGGGTAACTTTGTAGTAAATAGCAATTGATGTTTTGATACCTAAATTTGGTTGACCTTGGTGGATATTTTTAAAAAATAGACAAAATAATACTTACATTTTTTTAGTTACAGTGCATAGAATAGTATGAAATTAAATAAGTTTGAATAGAATAACCATAAAATTTCAAAATTTAAACAATTTTAAGCAAAAAATTGGTAAAAATTTGCATATATGCATAGACAGATAAAAGATAAAACTATCTGCGCACATAATCCAAAACTATCTGCAAACTCATAATAGTTCGTGATAGCTAAATACATAGTGTGTAAAAGAACACGTGTATATGCATATGCGCACACATCTGTGCAATGCGCTTGGGCTATAGTGACTTAAAAAAGATATTTCTTTTAGGTATGCATAAATAAAAATTTGGAATCACCGGAAAACTATCTGCAAGACCTTTGAATGTATCCGTGCCCGGCGTGCGCCTACATTATCTGACTAGGCATATATGTAACACTTCAACTAAATTAAGCCATTCATATTAAACCACTAAATATTCGAATAACCTTTATACAGTACAGGGAATATATTTATATATTCGCTGTATTGTTAGGAGGGGAATATTGTTAGGAACTAAACAATTTCCAATATTGCTAAAAGTATGAAAATATTCCTAACTTTGTATGAATACTATGTGTCTAAAAATGATTATAACATTGACAAAATTTCAAGAGAGTATCTTAAAAAGATTTTGAAAAATGACATTTATTATAAAGGAAAATACGAAAAAACAGTATTTCAGAAAATACAGCCTAAAGATTTGAATACAAAAGCAATACTTCTTTTTACTGACCTTAGATTCTTAAAACTCACCATATTTGTAAATTAAACTCTCATTAGCTTCATTTTTAGCTAACATTGATTTTCTGTTATCTTTTTCCTAGATAGTTTTGAAAGGGGCAAGGATTGACATCTTGATTTTGCAATTAAATCTTTATCCATTTCCAGGTAGTTCATAAACATTAGTAAATAAAGATAAACCTATACTCGAAAATGGACAAGTCCTGAATAACCAGAATTAAACAGTATTACTACAATGTAGGCACCTACGAATAATTTTTTTTGTTCTACGAATGTTTATTTTGGTAAAACAGTCCACAGCACATTATTGAAACTTTTAATGCCATGCAAGCATTTTGAAACAAATTTTTGTCATGACATGCAAAATATGTAGGCTTTTCTGGGAACATAGATTTTTCTAAAAGCACATAGATATTACAGCAGACTGTGTGCTTTCCATATCTTCAACATTACTGCAGATCACAATTCCATAGTAATTTTGGAGTTTATTAATTTATTGGTTAGTCTACCCCCCTCCCTCAGAGTTCCTCCGTACTCTTTTTAAATATTTTTAGTCGTAAGCCAATTCCCTTTTGGATGTACCCAATGCATTCTAGCTTTGTAACAGACTTCCTTCTACTAATGTCTTTTAATTTCATAAAAGCCTTCGAATCCCCATCGCCATAATATACTGTGTACTAGAGTTGTCGTTTCACCACAGAACGTTCAAAAATTGTAAATGCTCCAAGAACTTCCATAGCCCTTTATAATTCATACGTATACATGGTCGGTGTTGGTGTTGAATTGTTTACATATTCTACAATAGTTTGTCACAGCTTGGATATCTAAAACTCTACCATCTATAAAAATAGCTGATACACATCCATTTAGCTACATATACCCTCTTTGCTGTTCCATCTACAGATACGCCACAAGTGTTACTCTTTATTAAACTTCTTACTTCTTTGGCAGGTGCTTTCATGTTTTCTTCTGAAGCAAACTGTGACGCTTCCAATAGTTGAACTTCATATTTCATGCTTTATGAAATCAACTTGCAGACATTTGGCAAATTGAATGTAACAGACTTTTCACCAACTGAGCAGAGGCCTTCATCAGAGTCTTCTGTCAATTTGAATTCAGTTGCAAAACATTGTAGATAGCAGAGAAACAAGGAAATCTTGCTTAGAGTTTCTATGACTATAATTCTATTACCTTTCAACCAATGCATGGTTTTTCTTATCAAAAATTTTAGTAACCTTCAATTTTGAAGAACTTGCCGTAACAGTGTGTGATGCATAGCCTCATTCACAGTTTAAATCTGTATCTTTAGTAAAACGAGTGCCGAAAAATCTACACTTTTCAGCCTTTGTAGACCTTGCTTTTAGCATTTATTTATTTATTTATAACTAAATTAACCTCCAAATTAATGTATAATAGGATAATCTAGTTTAAAAGTTCCACAAAATAGATAGGAACAACGCCACGGACTACAACGCGCACCGATAGTAAACAAACTGCAAGTGTTGCCGTTTAGAGCAGAGCGTTTAATAACTCAAAGATAAGTAGAAATACTGTTGCCAAATATAAAAAAACACACTAAAAAAGAAATTGAACTTCAATACATGAAATAATAATAATAATAATAATAATAATGATAATTTATGATGCTCCAGAGTAAGGTACAGCAGCAGCAGCTCAAACTGTTTACATTTTACGGCACTTTGTATTTACAGAAAAAAAGGGGGGGTTGAATAGCGTAGAGCCTCATAAAGTAAATATCTACTGAAAGGCTAGAGAGAATCGAAATCTCTAAATATATAACAAACTGTTTAAAAAAAAGAAAGGAAGAAAAATAGTAAATTAAAATTTACAATACTTTGTTGCCAATCACGGACTAAGAGGGTTCAGGACAATCATCCAAGCATTGCGAAAGAACTAAATGAAATTTGCCAAAAAGGTGGCGCTGGGAGTCGTACTCATTAATTTTTGGCGCATGCGTCGTCTGCTAGTAGCTGAAACGTAAACAAATATCAACGGAAGCACCCCGCGGGAGATACTTACGCCGTGTGTCGTCAGAGGGCGCCCGTGCCGTTAATTATTAAAAGGGGGTCGCATATTTTCCTTTCAGAGGATGACGCAGTTTCGCCCGTCTGCCGCTTCCCGATGACCGTCCTAAAGCCTCTTAGTCCGTGTTGCCAATCCAAAACAGCGCCAAAGAGAGATGATATCGAAGCTGTTTCCAACCCATTTTAGATAAAATGCATTCAAAATAAAAGCAAATTAATTCAATGCAAATCCTCATTGATTTAAAAATCACAAAATTCTTTACTTTGCTTAGCATACAAACTTTGGCACGTTTTAAAAAATCGAGGAACTTGTAAAAGCAAATGGAAAAAGGCATGTACTTTGTAAATATATTAGATATGAATTAAGAAACAATTTTAAAATAGTCACACATTTGCCATTAAATTATAATAAGGTTCAAAATCAATTTGCAGCTGAAAAAAGAGAAAGATCGGCGATAATTTTTAATAGCGTAATCCACTGGAGTCCTTATTTAAAAACAAAACAAATAACAGAAAAAAATCTTAAAAAGAACAATATTTTTATATAAACACGTCAATTTTTACCACTGCACTGCAACAAAATCCGCTAAAAGCAAAGCAGACTTTTATGAATTTCATAACGACAAATGAAACTTAAATAAAAACGTAACCTACACTAAAGAAAACTACAAGCAAATAATTCAAATAAACGATTATTATGATTATGAATTAAAATTTACTTACCACGTGCAAACACTCCAGGGTCAGCCAGCTATCCGCGAGGAGGGAGCCATTGCAAAAGCAGCGCCCTCTGCCGAGCACTTGAAATTTGCTAATAGATCGTCAAACAGGTTGGCGCGACTCTAGGCCCATTACGGCTCCGGGGAGAAAAGTTTCGAATCGGAACGGGCTGTCGCGCCGATATCTTTTCGGCCACCTTGTACGAGGAAGAAACTTAAAGATCGGAACGCGAGACCGCGCGGTGATACTGCGACATCGTTAGAATATTGACGGTTATACGCCAATCAAAGCGATCATTGGCCGATTATTTACCCATTAGTCTTGCTACTTGGGTAGTTATTTAAATCGAAAACAAATTGAGAATCCTTAACAATGCATTCATTTTGACTTACATTTTTACATTCCTTTCGTAATTCTAGATCCTCAAATGGATTTTCAATTTGAGGTTTGCAAGGCCAAAATTCACGGGGTTGACTTAACCAAGGTGGTCCTTGCCACCACAAGACATTTTTCGCTAAGTCAGAGCCCAAAATTCCCCTAGAAAGGATATCTGCGGGGTTTTCCTTTCCGGAACAGTAAGCCCAATTATCAGGATTTGTTAGATGTTGGATTTCTTCCACTCGATTTTTAACAAAAGTTTTAAACTTACTAGAATTACTTTGAATCCAACATAAAGTTATAGTTGAGTCAGTCCAGAAAAAAGAAGAAATATTATACTTATCAAAACATTTACCTACTTGATGGGCTAATTGTGAAGACAAAAGAGCTCCCATCAACTCAAGTCTGGGCAATGTAAGGCCCTTTAAAGGAGCTACACGGTTCTTGCATGAAATAAAAGAAACAAAAATATTACCATCAGCTGATACTGCTCTAATATACAGCACAGCTCCATAAGCTAACATTGATGAATCTGAAAAAGAATGAATTTCAAATGATTTAAATTTACTGTTCAAATTTGAAAAATAGTATCTAGGAATTTGAAGACAGTCCAAGGTTTTCAGTTCACTGCACCACATCTGCCACTTGTGACACAGTGAATGTGGCAGTCTATCGTCCCAGTCAAGATTGTTGCTCCAAATTTCTTGCAATAGACACTTCAACTTTATCATGAAAGGTCCCAAGAATCCTATGGGATCATACACACGACCGACAACTTGCAGAACAGCACGCTTCGTTGCAGTTTTATTTTCAATAAATTTCACTATATCTGTGACGTCAAAAAATATCGTATCTTTATCTGGGTCCCAAGATAGACCCAATACCTTTGATGGAGTTTCGAATTCAGTCAATAAGTTGTTATTCTCTTCACCAGTTTCCATATTTGCTCTTTTCCAATATTCTCTAAGTTCTTTGGAATTAGTTTTCCACTTACGTAAAGTCATGTTGGCCTCTTTCAGTATTTCTACACTTTCAGTTGTTATCTTCAACGCTACATCAACTTCCTCTTCACCACTCAGCAAATCATCCACATAAAATGAGTCTAACAATAATCTGCAGGTTTCTGGGAATTCCACACTTTTGTTTTTGAAATGGTAGTTTAGAGTAGCAGCTAACAAATATGGGCTGGGCTTGAGTCCGAACAAGACTCTAGTGAAATATAATTCTTCACATGGCTCTCTATTTATGTCATCTTTCCACAGAAATCGCGTAAAGCTTCTGTCGACTGGATCAATGCTGATTTGTAAATAGGCTTGACGAATGTCTGCCGTAAAGGCTATAGGATTTTGTCGAAATTTTATCAGGAGTTCAAACAGATTAGGGTACAAATTCAATCCTTTGTATAGGCAGTCGTTAAGAGATAGTTCGTTTTCTTCGTGGGCTGATCCATCAAAAACAATCCGAAGACGAGTGGTTGATTTATCTTCTCGAATGACCGCATGGTGAGGTAAGTAAAACGATGGTTCCTGACACGATAGTTCTGTATCACACAAAGACCTCTCAACAACGCCTTCCTCGAGATACCCATCTACTACCTTCTTATAATCCTCAAAAAATGACAAATTTCGACGAAATCTTTTCACTAAAGACCCAAAACGTTCATAAGCACCTTTTCTATTGTTAGCTAATTTTTCTTTCATCCCTGCTTTCCAGGGTAATTTAACACAATATCTACCATCAACAAACCTAATACTATCATTAAAATTTTGCATTATTTCCTGTTCTTTCACACTCAAACAATTTGTCTTTAGTTTTTCAATGTCCAAATTTTCCAGTTCCCAAAACCGTGTAAGTTCAGTTGAGTCAAATTTTAGATCACTTTGAACTAAATTTACTAAAGTGGATTCACTCCCTTCATCACATTTCCCTTGCAACGACCATCCAAGTTCAGAGTTGACAGCTACCAGTGATGAATTTAACTTCTCGAACCCTTTGACCAAATCCCAAAAATAATCTGATCCTAACAACACTGAAATTTGACAGTCACTAGACAATTCTTGAATATTAAATGTCAAATTATATCCCTTTGCCTCCATCTCAGCATGAGCACTTCGATGTGGAAAGTTTATTGTAGCCTTTGATATTTCCTCAATTTCTAACGCCTCAATCACAACCTCATATCCATTCAAAACATTTCGCAACTTCAACTCAACTCTGCGACACACCTGCATCCTAGGAGTTTTAGCACCAAAACTATAAATATTCAATTTTTCTGAACCCACGATCTTTAATCTCAATTTTTTAGAAACACTTTTTTTCACAAACGTTCTTTCACTACCATTGTCAAAAATACAAAACCCGAAATCCGACTACTCTTTACCAACCATTTCTACCTTCACGCATTGCAATAAAACTCCTGTTCCATTATTCATCATATAATTCGAAGAGGTAGAAGTGATTTCTTTAGATTTTGTATTTGTGTCGTGTTCAACCCGTTGCCTTTTTGAATTTTCCAGTTTAAAACAAATGGCGCGTGCATGCCTTCCATTGCAAAATGTACAGCAGGCCCCCTTACAAATCTTTAAATAACAATTTAAATCGCAACATAACAAACACCTTTTATCTCTTATAAGTTTATCTCTCTTTTTTTGAGTGTTCGAGTTCTCGCAGACACGGCTCAAGTGACCTTGACCGCAAAAAATGCAAGTATCTTTTGCACTAGCACTAGTCAACAGTTCATTAGCGGAGGATGCATATTTATTTCGGTTAGGCACGCCGAAGTTTCTACGATTGGGTTGTAGTCTGGTTGAATGTCTGGTTGAATGTCGCCCTGGGAGGAGGGACAGGAGAGTGTATATGAAAAGTTCTCTCTCTCGCAGTAATTGCATTATGCAGAAAATCCATTAATTCCTCCAAATTAAGATTACTGCGTGAGATCTGATTTTTGCTAAACTCTAAAGCAAGATCACTGGGAAAAAGTTTTAAAATTATCGCGCTGAGCATTACACTATAGTTTTCTGATTTTACGCCTAAACTCTCAAGTGACCGAATTTGAGTTTGACATTCAAAATATAATTTTCTGAGCTCATGTAAATTTGAAGTATTCTTGAACGGTGTCATGTTGAGCAATTTAGATACATGGGCATTAATCAACACATCCTTTTGACCAAAAGTATCTTTAATTAATTTTACAGCTGATTTATAGTTTTCCGAAGTGATAGCGAAACCTTTGATACACGACAGAGCCTCTCCTCCTACACAACCAAACAAATAAGAAAACTTTTCAACATCTGATAAAGCAGGATTATTTTCAACCGAATTTTCGAATTGATTCCAGAAATTTAAATATTCAGTGGGCTCTCCGAAATAGGTTTGCAATTTTAATTTAGGCAATTTAGCATTTATGCTTGATCTACCATTACTATTATTTGTTACGAGTTGGACATTCGTGCTTTTAAATAAAACAACTGAAAAAACACTCAAAATACTGGTGTTAAACGATAAAGTAATTAAAAAACTTTGTAAAAAACACACATAAGAAGTAAAAGGAAAGAGGATACGCGTTTCGTTAAAAAATTGTTTTGAACTTCTTCAGTCCAAGCCCTTCGACGTAAAGAACACAGGGAACTGAAAAGAGAAAAAAAAAAGTTCCCTGTGTTCTTTACGTCGAAGGGCTTGGACTGAAGAAGTTCAAAACAATTTTTGAACGAAACGCGTATCCTTTTTCCTTTTACTTCTTATGTGTGTTTTTTACAAAGTTTTTTAATTACTTTATTTGTGCTTTCATCTTTTACTGCAGTTTGTAACGATTTTATTTTATTTTTTAATTTTACAGAATTAAAAACTATAACTTCATTGTATTTATCAATCTGCTCAATTTCCGATTCAATTTCAGTAATCTCTAAGAGATCTTCGATTTTACTATCAATAGCTTTAATCTGTTCGTCTTTATTTTGTAATTGTACTAAAAAACTTTCTAATTCATCGACCTCAACATCTGATTCACTCAAACGATTTTCTATTTTCGAAATTAGCTTTGTAACTTGATTTCTATGTGATGAACGCTGTTTTTTAAACTTCTCTAATTCTTTTTTATCTGCCATTTTAGATATAAGTATTACAAAACAAAACCTTAACTAATAAATGACACAATCTGCAAAGCATACTTCTAAATAGTTAAATATACAACATTATAAACAAACAAATTCAAGCAAACAATTTTAACCTCTCAAACTCCAAACAACTGCTTTTGAACAAATATCAATTTTCAACAAATCCTCATACAAATACTTCACTCAACTTACGAATCAAATTGACAACTAATAATACAAACAATCAAACGAAACCATATATTTCGAAATGACACATTTAAGAACAAATATGAACTGACAACTATTCTTAACATTTTCAATTTCGAATGTATTCCACTTAAACGAATTTCAATGCAAACCGAAACAAATTGACTACCATCATATTACTTCAAACAAAACCACAAAGCTATTCTACAAAACGAAACGAATTTTTACTCACCCTACCCTGCGTCATTCTTGGATTATCAAAGTCATTTCCACATTCCAATAGCCGATGCGCCAATTTTGCGAATCTATTTGGTGGTTCAGTGGTCTAATAAAGTTTCAAAAAATTTTTCTATACATACATCACACATTTATTTAACAGCACAAGTTTTTACAACAAGAACCAAAACCTTTTTTAAGAGCGCATTCTTTTCTACATCGTTGCCACTAGTGACTATAAACCACAGAAACGAAACTGACGAAATGACGTCACTAGAGGCGATATTTAGGAGATGCTGCGAGTGAATTCGCAACGCAAATTGGTAAGAGGTGACATGGTGACACAATGACAGGTAATAAACTTTTACTAGATTTATTCGTTAGTTATATTCACGGACGTACTCAGGGAGGGTGCAATGGGGACTGGGCCCCATCCAAAATTTGGATTTTTGTGAACTGGATATCGATAATTAAGCCTTTTTGTGAAAAACTCTACCTTTTACACATTTCAGGTTCCCACTGAATTTTACTCTGTGTGCCTGGTTGGAGTTAAATTTATATAAAAAGGAGTGAATCGTAGTCGCTTTTGAATAACATTAATATAAATGCTTACGTCAAAGAACCGCTTTTACTAACAAAATGCAGGTATTATTGGGTAATTATATCATTTAATTTCTATTTAACTTTTTACTTCATACGAAAATTTTCATTCCAGTTTTCCGAAAGATGAAATATTAAGGAATTTGTGAGAAGTCAAAATAAAAAGAGAAAATTTAAAAGCAAATATGTATTGCTGGAAACACTGCTCTGAAGATGGTTTTGTGTGTGTTTGTAAAAAAAATAACCGTTCGTTTCTAATCCGTTTTGTATGTAAGCCCGAAAAGTGTACTGTTACCGAAGCTATGCTCGTATATAATTGTCAACTAATATTTTACTTTAAAAAAAAATTATCGGCAACACTAACAATTACGGGGACTTTCCAGCATTCGCGGCAACCACAGAGCAGAATTGAGAATAATGGGTATGAGGAGGGAGATTGTTCCCTTTTTCTCCTTCATTAGGTCTGGAACGAAATCCAGGGATTCACTTATACACTAGATTTTCCTTATCAGTTCTGTGCTTTCCTGTATACAAAATACAAAAGACGAATGGCATGGAAGAGACATTTTATTCACACATGGAAATGACCTCATGAATTATGAATTCAAAGCGATATTTTTTTTCAACACTTACGATAAAGCTATAGGTTCAAAATGAACTAAAATTATTTTTCGGGAATTTTAAATCATACTCATTCTTGTGAAAAGAAAATTCATAAATTCTTCAGCAAACTTTAAAAGTATGAAATATAATAATCTAACAAAAATTAAAATACTGATTATAGTTAAGTAATTACTATTGAAATATTGTCATATTTATTTAGTCTAATCAAATAACCATGTCCCCTCCATTTAACTTATGAACAGAAATCAGCAGTGGCATAGCAAAACTTTTGCCTCTCTCCCGAAATGTGTTTCACATTGCCAAACCCAGAAAGAAAATGTAATACTATTTTCAGAAATGGTGAGAATTTTTTTATCCCAAAATAATGCCCCCCCCCACCAATACACACACACACACACACACACATATATATATATATATATATATATTCACCACATCGATAGTTGGAATCGAGGACTGACCACTGATGGTTGGTTTGCGGGACAGATAATACTAGATCTTACTATAAATTCTGCAAAATATATAATTGTATTTAGACAATTAATTGTACTTTATGTAATATGGCCTATATAGGTCAAACACGTAATCCGCTACATTTGCGCATTAATTTACATCGCAGTAATATAAAAAAAAATTCCAATGATCATTTGCCTAATGTTGAATATGCTCACTTCCATACCCATGGGTTTGAAAATATTAAAATAGAAATTCTTGCTATTCAAAAACAATATAATGGACGCCTTTTTCTGGAAGGTCAATTAATACATAATCAGAACACCTGTTATCCTTACGGACTCAAACCAAATATTATATAATAAACATCTTCATTACAACTCTGAAAACACTGACCCTAGAAAATATATGCCTATTTAAACTTAATTTGTATATATACAAAAAAACTTCTCGTTCTAAGCGGGATAAATCTTCAAAATATACTCACACCATCTTATCAAATAGTGCTACAGAGTCTGTACTACAACATCTAAATGATACATACATTAATAATTTTAACTGGATAACTGTAAGAACCTTTGTCTTCTCTATTAAAAGGAAGTTGATACAAAAATATCTAAAAATCCTTTAGTGCTTTCTGTCTGATCCTGATCACTTTAGTCATTTGTTTTATGACCTCATGATTGTTCAAGCAAATAATCTTAAACACAATATAGTAAAAAACAAATATACACTGTGTACATTGAATACTAATTTTGCTATAAATTACACACATCTTTCTTTTCGAACAATAAACTTTAATCCACTTCTTTCTAAACATAGTGATCTATTTCGGATTAAATACCTACATATAAAAAAATCTTTTAGGTACCCTATACCCATTGGGTAGGAAAATATTCAACTACAATTCTTTTGTAAAAATTTTTCTCCTGATGACTCTTATCCCAGCAAACACACACAGGTTCTCTGAACGTCTATTAACGTTCAGAAAACGTCTTCTGAACGTTAATTCGTTCGGAGAACCTGTGTGTGTTTGATGGGATGCTTGTTCATGTACCAGTGATCATTACCGTTCGTTTGTTAATTCCCATTTTGGACAAATAATTACCGGTGACCTTAATATAAAAATTGATTTAAAATTACGACAAATTATGAACAAAAGAACTAAATATAGACTACCCTCTAAATACAATATAAAAGATATTATTGCACAATATATCTATGATATAGACTATTATATATATATAACACATAATTAAAATTCAATATTCCTACAGCCTCTTTTAGTATGTGGAAAATCAATATATTCGCTTCATCCCAGACAGCACATAAGCATAAATCAAGCTTGACATTTCTTTGAATTTCACGTATTAATACAAGCTTGGCAGGTCAATTCATTTTAAGCTTGTAGCATGCCTGGAGAAGTCATTTGAACTGTCAAGCTTGAATACAACTTGATAACTGCTTGATTTGGAAAGCCACATCCACATAACAAAAAATTCATCATCAGTCATAAATGTACTTGCCCATAGAATTAAAAAAAAAGATTCTATATTTCCAAATATGGAAATTCTTTAAAATAATATACAATTATACTTCGAAATTGATTTCAAAATCAGTCGTTTGTCTCGATTTTGACCAACATTGCCGAACATGAGTGTCGCGATATTGAAAGTTTTTAAACGTGTGCTGCTTTTAAGTTTATATTATGCTTATTTTCTTATTAGTAGAGTCTATAAATCACACATAATATTATTTTAATTTTTATTCAACCCATGGAAAAATAAAAGAAACAGGGTATCGGCCACTGATCAATCTCGCCAGAAAACGGCGTGACAACCATAACAGTCACGTCAAACTTGAGTCATGCCAGCGCGAGCCCAGCGCTGTTGAAAGGTTAGGACGCTGGCCTCCCAAACCTCCCCAAAGGTCCCGAGTTCGATCTCAGCTGCGGACACTTGATGGAAACAGATTAAAATAACTTGAAATTTCAGCATAGAGGGGAAAATGCGTGGAAAATAAAATATGTGGGGCGAGCCCCCCGACGGGCGCCCCGTGTATTTGGGAAATATTTTTAGGAAAATTTTTTAAGCTTGAAATTAAGCTTGGTATGTCAAGCTTGATTCAAGCTTGCTATGTCAAGCTTAATGCAAGTTGGGCAAGTGTGAACTTGAACACTTGATTCAAGCTTAATTCAAGTTTATTGACTTGATAAATCAAGCTTGCTGCAAGTTTGATGCAAGTTTGCAGTGCAGTCTGGGATTAAATAATATTTTTGTTAACTCCTTCACATATCCTAATAAACTCTATCTATCTGATCCGATTAAACTCTTGCAACAAAACTTTGTAATTACTTATGTCGATAAATCCTTTAATAACTATGCAATTATTTGTAAAAAGTTATACCATAGTCTTTTATCCAATTCCATTAACAACAATTCTAACTTTAAACTTAGAAATACCACTGAATCGATATTTAATAAAAAGATACTAGCCTTCCATAAACTACTCAACCTTAAACATGGTAATGTTAACTATCCTTACTTAGTACTAATTCCTAAATTTCCTAAAACTCCTATTAAGTTTATAACTGTAACTATTGGATGTAATACTTATAATAGTATAGCTAGCAAATCATTACTTAAAATACTAACTTCTATGCATAATTTATATATTAAGGCTAATTGCAATTCCATATCAATTAGTAACATTTATGAGCTAAAAAATAAAATAAAGGATTTACAATCTATATCTTCTATATCTACATATGACTTTAAAGATTTATTTAGTAACATACATTTAGATGATCTCTGTAATACAATACTTGAACTTTTTAATAATAGCATACGAAGATTAAATTTACCATCACTATATACTACACAATAATAAACTTTATAAACAGGTGTTAGGTATCCCACAAGGTAGATCTACTTCTAGTTATTTAGCTGATCTTTATCTTTTTAATTATAAGCAACATTAGGGTAATTCCTCTCTTATAATGTATAGGTACATAGACGCAGAGGCGCACACAGGATTTTTGGCTGGAGGAGGGGTTCCAACTTTTAGGGATGTTCCAGATTGTCAAAAATCAGTGATGAACGAGCTCGTTTTCATTAGATGGAATTCATCAAAACTCGTCCCATCCAGTTCCCTAAGAATGCACTATACAGTACAATAGGAAGGAAAGTAATAGTTGTTCAATTTTGAGAACAAGATGGTGTTTTATGTTCGCTTTCAGTTCGTTTTTGAAAGTCGAGGAAAATGAGAAAAAAAATTCTTTTTTATTTATTACATCTGAAACTATTGCTACCTTTATTGGAGTTGGTCCTTTATTCGTCCGGACCCCCTGGACCCCCCCCCCCTTGTGTGCGCCACTGCATAGATTATATTATAGTTATAGCTATAGATAAATATACCAACACAGATAAATTTCCTATTTCTTATCCTGATAATTTAGAATTAGTTAGAAATCCTCTACCTAATAACAGTATAAATTTCCTTGATCTACAAATACTAATCAATAATGACAAGCAACTCACATATAATATATACAGTAAAAGAGATAAGTTTACTTTTAATGTAATTAGTTTCGTAGATTTTACATCATGCATGCATATATCTGTAGAAATATCATAGATAATCATCTGTATAGAGTACTGTCTCTTTGTACTAGTAATTATAAGCGAATATATCTTCACTGTATTATACTGCATTAAGATACAATTACTCTAAAAAGTTCCTACATATGATTCTATTTCCTAGTTGTAATTAGACCTACTATAAACTTGTGTTCTCATTGAGAATTCTTGGTTGGAGAGGTTGGGGTTTGGTTGCTGGCTTACTTATATAAAAATTAGTAAAAATTAATAAAATTTATTTAAAAAAAATTAGGGGTAGAGGGTGCAGTAAATTCTTGCTTCTAATTAGTACGTTTATTGTTCTCTCTCACTCTCTAAAAAAAAAAAAGAACATAATATATGCGCTTAAATTTGAACTTGTCTATGGATAAAAAAAAAGAACTAATATTCACTGATACTATTCAAATGCCGTTCTTTAAATTAATTTTATTTTCTACATATTTCTTGGCATATTACGCACATAGTGAGCTGTAGGAGTAGTTCGATATATTCCTATTAAAATATTATAAACCCAAACTATCTTTGCTGTAATTCTTTTTAACATTTCTGATATTTCTTGTATATTTCACTCTCAAATTATTTATTTCATATTTAATTTTTACTTATAGATCAACTTTTATTTATTTATTTCAGTCTTAAATTATTTTTTAATTTTTATTTTTACCTTTTGTTCAGCACAGGGGATCCAGAGAAACCATCTAGGGGAGCTCCGTATTTCATTAGGATGATACATTGATTTCCCAATATTTTTTCTCATAATGTATAATTAGACATGGTATATCACAGCTAAATAGTATGCTGTCTGCTGCAAGAACCGTCGAAAGAAAACTCGGAGGGGGGGGGCAGAGCTATCGTGCGGCCTATATCGATCAA
>JAWZYV010014499.1:0-75298 GCA_038373885.1 Cheiracanthium punctorium | reverse complement strand
ATTCTAGCCAAATATTTCGATATCGCCAAGCTGAGTTCAATTTGAAAGATTTCCTTCTGACACTTTATTTGGCGATATTTCACTAAAAGCCGACAAAATTGAGATAGTTTGCGAGATTTTGGGGATAGCCAAAGTAGTCATTGACCACAGACTTTCAATGAATTGAATGCATCCATACACCTTAATGTATTTAAAGTCATTTGGCTCACCCTGTAAATAAATTTCCAGTCGATTGCTGTCAAAAAAGATATTGAAAACAGTTAGATATTACAATAGTTCTAAATACAAAAGTTAAAAAATCTACGGGTTAGTTTTAGAGTTATACAAAATACGAAATAATTTTTGGCGCCAAATTTGGCGATATTTCGGTGAAACTCGTCAATGTCGACGACATTTGGCGAGATATTAAGCATGGACCAACAATGACAGATTATCGCCAAATTTGGCGACATTTCGCCAAAACTCGCCAAGAACGATGACAAATGGCGATACTTTGGGCATGGACCAAATGACTGACTATCGCCAAATTTGGCGACATTTCGGCAAAACTCGCCAAGGTCGAGGACAGACGGCGAGATTTTGGGCATGTACCAAACAATGACTGTCTACAAATGTATTATATTGAAGATGTCCATAGACATTAAAGTACTGAAATTCTTTTCGGTGGTCCTGTAAATAAACTCTCGAGTAGATTTTAACCAAAAATCGAGATGCACAACTAGATGTTACAACAATCTTATATATGAAATTTCATAATAGTTTTTGAGATTTGAGAGTTAAATATGCACACACGTACACAAAAAAGTCGCCAAGCTTGGCGACTTTAGGCATAGTTCTTGAGGGAGGCACGTGACCGTCGTCGGACCATCACCTAACTTATGTGGTAGGACGGTATTGTGCTTGAAATGGATGAATCTCCTAAAATTGCCATTGACCATAATGTATTGGAAATCTTTTGAGTGTTCCTGTAGCAGAACTGTAAATGATAAAGACACTTTTTTTAATGGAGAAATTCATTTTCTAACTCTTTACAGCATATATCACTTCTGAGTCGTTTGAAATAGCCCAATACCTCTAAAAAACGCTTTGATGAATTTCGGCCCATAGAGCGTAATGTATTTCGAATCTTTTAGGCGGTTCTGTAGATAAACTATCCAGTCGAATGGGACCGAAAGGGGAGATGCACAACTAGATGTTACAACTATCCAAAATATGAAGTTTCGACATTCTACGCCTAATAGTTTTTGAGATATGCGAGTTTAATGAATTTCGGCTCATAGAGCGTAATGTATTTCGAATCTTTTGGGCGGTCCTGTACATAAACTATTCATTCGATTGCGACCAAAAGGGGAGGTGCACAATTAGATCATAGAACAATCCTAAATATCAAATCTCAACATTCTACGACCAATAGTTTTTGAGATATGCGAGTTACATACATACGTACGTACGTACGTACAGACGGCATGGAAAAACTGACCACAATAAACTCGCCGCTGGTCAAAATGAGTTGCAGACGCGTTAATATGATCGTGCATGCTAGCCTACGATGAGATGCATCGAAAAAATTCTTTAAATTAAATTTAAAGGTAGTCAAAATCGGATTTTTGGTCGAAATTTGGCCCCCAAAATTTTTCGGGATCACATTACTTCCTTATACTACGTACAAGGAAGTAAAAAAGGTAATTTAATGTATTTGTTATCATTGACTACATTGTAGTTGCCAGTAATAATAAGCTTATGATATAGTTTTAAATAATCTTTATAAGTTGGATCATTACATCTTGTATACATGCAAGTAAGATTGTCTATGTTTAGAAAATTCTTGGCTAATTATAAATAAAAACACTTCAACCATCTGCTAGATTATACTTGAAAGATCTTATTATATTAAGATTTTTACTGATAATAAATTATGAACCACGTCTGTGTGATTCCACCTCCTCTGTTGTGTAAAGTTATTTTGAAATTTAATCAAGTAAAGTTTACCTCTTTGTTAATGTAGAGCCCAATATCAAGAGGATGAGCTTGAGATTCAGCACCCTCAAAGGTTTCTTTCGGTGCAACAGATTTTTCACTGGGTCCGGGCCCGTCCATACTATCAGCCGTCTTTGATGCTGCGCGATATCACCATCATCGGCTTTAATTTTTTTTTCTCGAAAAAAGATAAAAACATTTCACTTTGGGTTTTCTTTCTTTTTAAACTGGACGAATTCATGATCGTAAGAAACAATCCAGACAGCACAGCAAACTTGCATCAAACTTGCAGCAAGCTTGATTTATCAAGTCAATAAGCTTGAATTAAGCTTGAAAATTCCAAGCGTGTAAGCTTGATGCAAGCTTGAATCAAGTGTTCTAGTTTACACTTGCCCAGATTGCATTAAGCTTAATTTCAAGCTTAAAAAATTTAAAAAAAAAAAAAAAAAAAAAAAATTCTGGGGTGCCAGCGCCCCACATACTTTAATTTTCCGCGCATTTCCCCCTCTATGCTGAAATTTTAATCTGTTTCCATCGAGTGTCCGTGGCTAGAAAAGAAACCGGGACCTTTCGGTTCGTAGCCGAGCGCGTTATCCATTCAGCTACCAAGCTTCGATGGAGTTATGACTAAAGTTTGAAGTGAATTATTAAGCGGTTTTCTGGCCAGATTGATAAGTGGGCGATATGTTATTTGTTTTTTTTCCATGGGATGCATCAAAATTAAAATAATGTTATATGTGATTTAGAGACTCTACCAATAGGGAAATAAACATAATATAAACTTAAGAGCAGCACACGTTTTAAAACTTTCGCAACACTCATGAGCAATACTGCCGCTGGCCAAAATCAAGACAAACGACTGATTTTGAAATCAATTTCGTAGTATAATTGTACTTTATTTTGAAGAATTTCCATATTTGGAAATATAGAATGGGTAATCTGAAATCAAAGAAACAGATAGTTAAACGTTACTTCGAAATGCTATATCACAGTTGCTAACATAAAATGTATGGAATACAAACACTTTAGTCATTTTTGTAAATATTTCTTATAATAACAAATAATTGAAAAATTTTGTTTTTTTTTAATGCTAAAAATTCTCTTTACAAATGTGGTTACTTATTTTCCTACATATTGGTATGCTATATCGATATAGAGCATTTCGAAGAATTAAAAATAAGTTTAAATTAATTTATACAAATGTAAATTATAATTATTTTCATTGTTCATACTTTATAATTAAAAAAAATATTTAACTTCTGAATTTTTTTTTATCCTTTGTAATTTTATTTTAAAACTACAAAAGTGTAAGATGTAAGATTTTTGGGCCCTAAAATCCGTAGGCCCTGGGCATTTGCCGCGTTTGCCTTGCTGGTAATATGGCACTGGTAATAAAATAAACACATCTTTTACGAACTTTCGGCAAATTTGAGGACGCTAGACAATTAATGTCCATTCTCTTTCACAGATGGCTCCATCAACGCTCCTTTAAAAAGGAAAATCAAGCGAGTAGCAATTGCCAAGCTTAAATCAAGCTGTATTTAAGCTTGACAATTCAACTTGACTGCTGCAAGCTTGCTGCCAGCTTAGAATGAGTTGAACTGTCAAGCTTGCATTAATGCGTCAAATTCAAAGAAATGTCAAGATTGATTTAAGCTTATGTGCTGTTTGGGAAAGAATCCAAAACTGAAACTTCTGCTTACAAATTAAAGGCATCCAACTTAAGTGAATTAATTCACTGAACCATTCGAAATTTCGTTATACCACATCTAAGCTCCCAGCAGACCCTCTTTTTTATTGTTTGTTTTGTGTGTGTGTGTGGTGTATATTCACTATTTGAATACTGCGGCTTGTTTATCTCAAGAAAAGAAGAGTGGTGTGCTTGAAGACTACAATATAGGCAATATATTTTCCTCTTTCCTTCATGACAATTTTGTTATCAGCTAATTGTAGCAGGAATAGATTCTTTCTGAGGATATTCCGTTCCTTTGAGCTACAAGGGTGCGAATTAGTACTCCCCTTTACATTGTCCGATTCGTCCATCCTAGCCCCACAAATTCCCTATCAGAGACACGACTGGAGATGTATTGTCTAAGGAGTCTCTATGACGGTGCATGCTGGAAGACTTTGATGATTTTATCTTGCGTCCTCCTTTTCAAGCCAACTACGGATACAAAGTTTAAAAAGATTTTTTTTTTTTTTAAAGAAAAGACACTTTTTAGAGAATAAATTTGGAAAAGAAAGAAGAGAAAGAGAAAAAAGGGCCCTTTTTAGAGAAAAAAATGGGCCCCTTAAATTGGTGACCCGTGGGCCCCACTCGCCCTGTAGATAAACGGACCCTGCTCATAGCGGCCCCTTAGCTCATAGGGGGGGTCCGGACCCCCTGGACCCCCCCCTTCGCTGCGCCACTGTATTTTTTTGAAGTTGCTCTAAAGTTCTGCGGTGCCATAATGTCTGAAAAAACAGGCTTATGCAAAAAATATTTCTTTTAAACGGCCCTAGAGGGCAGCACTGAATTTCGCATATACTATAGGTAGTGGTACGGAACTTTCGTTTCTACGAAATAGATGCGAAAATTTTTCGTATAATTGCGAATAGATGCGAAATGTAAGCAATTTGTACATAGACGCGAAAATTCCTTATTTTTGTGAATAGGTGCAAAACACAGCCTTTTTTAAGAAAGAAAATTACGTTAAAGAATTTTTCAAACATGAACTCAAGATTCGAATAACTTTCCTATCTGAGCTGAATGGGCGGATCCAGAGTTCCATCTCGGGGAGGGGGGGGGCAACAGTGAAACTCTACGTTGAAATTTTCATTTCTATAAATCTTCCTGAGATAAGTGCTACAGAAAAGAAAGAGATACCCGGTGGGGAGGGGGAGGGGGGCAAGGGCATATTCAGACCAGAGGGGGGCTAGGATGTTGCAGCTATAGAAACGGGACCCTTTACTTAGCTTATTTGCTAAACAATTTGATACACAGCACCCCCCCCGGAAATAAAATCCTGGTTATGCTACAGGTGTGTGTGGGGGGGGTCTTCTTAAGGCGGCCTAACCAGTATTCAGGGCCGCTCCTAGGGTAGATTGCGCCTTTGTGCAAACTACGCCTCACCATGGCACAGTGGTTATGCCATTGGAAATGGTAGACGGGCGAAGTGTGAAGGTCCCGAGTTCGGGTCCCATCGCGCGTCCGTCGCGTCGACCTAACAGTTCGGAGTTTTCCGTGGTTTTCTCCGAAACTTAGCGTAAATACGGGTTAGGACCACTTAGAAAGTCCCCCACGGAGGGCACCCCACCCATCGGCCTAGAGCCCACGCGTAGCTAATCGGCCGTAATCCGACAAACAAACAAACTTGTGCAAACTACTTTTTTGGAGCCCCACCCATCTTCTAAAATTAAGACTCTTTGTAAATGTGCATGTAAATATATAGCTGACCTTCCCGGTATCGTGGGACTTACGACGGTGGGAGTTTCGACGCTCATGAAAATCGCGGGATTTCCAACTGAGAGGAGGCAACGATGGCCGGACCCACTGTTGTGTTTTTCGGGTCTCACAAAGAGCCAGTGGTTGCAAATTTTCGATGGAGCCCCCAGGGACTGATTACCGAATAGGCCCATAAGGCCCAGGCCTACAGTAAAAAAAGTCTAGGGGGCCTCAAAATTACAAAATTTGTTATTGTGGAATGGGATAGGAATTGGTGGGAGGGGGGGCTTCCAAATGATAGTGGGCCTATAGTATCAGAAAATGTTAACCAGGCCCTGGGAGCCCCCTACAGTGATGGGCCGGACCCACTGATTTTTTTTTTTTGAGTCTCGTAAAGGGCCAGCGGTAGCATATTTTCGAGGGGGAGCACCTACTGCGATGGCCGGACTCACTGACGTTTTTTCGTGTCTCGCAAAGGGCCAGCGGTAGCATACATTCGAGGGGGTCCCCTACAGCGATGGTCGGGCCCACTGATGTTTTTTTTTTTTGTGTGTGTCTGTGGGGGGGGGGGTTCTCGCAAAGGGCCGTCGAGAGCATATTTTCAAGGGGAGCCCCTACAGTGATGGCCGTCTGAAATCCCACGCGTCAGAACTCCCACCGTTGGAAGTAACACGTAGCAAAATTTCCCTATATACATGCCTATAACGTAAGTGACATTTGTTTATACTATCAATAAATAGAAAACAATAACAAATATTTATAGCATTGTGTTTACTTTTCGTGCTTTGATTGCAACAAAAATTTCTATTAAGTGTTTTATATCTAATTTATCCAAAATTTCGTTTTCAATGGAAATCATTGATAAGTCTGTAAATCGTTCTTCAGACATAGTTGAGCGTAAATAGCTGTCATATGAACATTTATAATATACAACGTTTTAAAATAAATACTAAAGATCTGTAAGTAATTTTAGAGTGTGTTCCTTTTTCCAATTTTCTAATGCACGATTTATTACTTCACTTTTAGATAAATGTCCGCTTTTCCAGTCAGCACAAATACAATGAAACAAAAGAGCTTTATACAAAAGGCATTCCATAAAAACTGAGAGTAAACTCATAAAAAATCAATAAATATATTTACAGCAAAAAATACATCATTCTTTTTCAAAATACCTTCCGTCAGATGATATGCAACGGTCCCATCGTTCAACCCACTTTTCAAAACAAGTAGAGAAGCCCTTTTCTGGAAGCTGCCTCAAAGAACCCTCCACTGCTGAAATAACTTCAGAATCTGTGTTAAATTTTCTGCCAGGGAGCTTCTCCTTCAACGTCGGAAACAGCCAGAAATCGCATGGTGCGAGATCTGGACTGTAAGGGGGATGTGACATGATTTTAATATTGCATTTACTAAGATATTGCAGAACAGAAGTAGCGACATGACTATAGCAAAATTTTATGGCACAACGCATTTCGTTTTTTAACTCTGAATCACTCATCTCCATTTCTGTAGGGCAAATAAAATAGTTCTTTAAACAAGCACGGAACTAGGAAAATAAAATCGTCTGCTTCGTTTAGAATTTTGTATAAACATACAGTTAACACTTTGAAAAAATTGCCTGCACTTCTATTTTTTAGTTTCGCGGTGTTGCCACTACGTAAAAAAATAACTCTCAGTTTTTATGGAATGCCCTTTGTATATAAAATAGTGCTCGAAATAACTTGCAATAACTGAGCAATGCCATGAAATATTTAAATTGCTGATAAAATGGTCGACTCTTGCGACCAACTTTGCCTTCAAGATCTGAAACTTGTACAACAAACAATAAACCGTCTTTAAAAAATTTAAAGTTAAATTTATAAAAAAAAAAGGATCATCCATTTCAAATTCCTCGTTTAACTTCAATTGCTAACAAAAGTATTGTGGCAAAATTTAGTCGGCATTTTTCTTGTGCTTCAATAAAAGCACTGTGCTTTTAAAATGTTTCCATTTAGCTTATCCAAATTTTAGTACGAACCATTGATATTTTTAGTAGTACAGAAATAAAGGTTTGCCAAAAGATTTGTTCCTCAGCTCAAAGAATCCCGAGTTTTAAGCTGAGGGCGGGTGTGAAAAAGGTGTGAAAAAACCCACAATTTTTTAAAGTGGATTTTATTTCAAAATTTACTCTTTATTCGTAACTTTGACTACAGCCAATTAAATGAATTTTAATAATGATTATTTAAGATTATAATAATTACTGTCATTACCACACCAAGGTCTGAATTTTCATGACATTAGACTTATAGTACAATTTTAGATCATTTCATCAAGAAATTTTTAACGCAATATATTTAGAGCATTATTTTAATAACTTTAAGTCATTTGTGTGTGTACATGTGCGTTTATATACAGGGTGTCTCAAAAAGGTGGAAACAAGCATTGATTCTTTATCTATTAGAGATAAGTGGGGAATGTAAATTGAAAATATGTTTTAAAAAATGTATGGGAAGAATTCGTCTCGTTAATTTCCAAAAAGTTATAATTTTTAAATTAGAGTACATTGCCCGTACGAAATATTCTCTTTTAGTAAAATGTTCCCCGTATAATAATGAAGAGACTAACAAAATTTCAGCTTTTCATCATAAAACGTCTCAGAAATATCTTCAAAATGGTCAGGGACTACGTAAATTTGAATGTGTATATTTATTACTAGTAATAAAAAAAAAAATTTTTTTTTCGTAATTTTTGTAAGATCCCAGAAACGCGATCGTCTGATGTGAGGTTTCCCCCTCCCCCCCCCTTCGAGAGCCACTGAAAAGTTGTTCTAATCATAATGTATTTCTCTTCATATATCTGACACTTTTTAGAGTGTAATTCTAGAATTTTGTACATCCCCTCATGAGTGCGCGGGGAACATTTTACTAATTGGGAATTTTGTACGTATTAGAAAGTGCAACTTTTTGAAAATTAACGAGTGGAAAGTTTTCTTAACGTAGTCTTTTCCTACCTTGTTTTGAATATTTTTACTTCCTTGTACGTAGTATAAGGAAGTAATGTGATCCCGAAAAATTTTGGGGGCCAAATTTCGACAAAAAAACCGATTTTGACTACCTCTAAATTTAATTTTAAGAATTTTTTCGATGCTTCTCATCGTAGGCTAGCATGCACGATCATATTAACGCGTCTGCAACTCATTTTGACCAGCGGCGAGTCTATTGTGGCCAGTTTTTCCATGCCGTCTGTACGTACGTACGTACGTATGTATGTAACTCGCATATCTCAAAAACTATTGGTCGTAGAATGTTGAGATTTGATATTTAGGATTGTTCTATGATCTAGTTGTGCACCTCCCCTTTTGGTGGCAATCGAATGGATAGTTTATGTACAGGACCGCCCAAAAGATTCGAAATACATTACGCTCTATGGGCCGAAATTCATTAAACTCGCCTAACTCAAAAGCTATTAGGCGTAGAATGTCGAAACTTCATATTTAGGATTGTTGTAACATCTAGTTGTGCACTTCCCCTTTCGGTTCCACTCGACTGGATAGTTTATCTACAGAACCGCCCAAAAGATTCGAAATGCATTACGCTTTATGGGCCGAAATTCATCAAAGCGTTTTTTAGAGGTATCGGGCTATTTCAAACGACTCAGAATTGATATATGCTGTAAAGAGTTAGAAAATGAATTTCTCCATTAAAAAAATCTGATGTGTCCAACACATGACTTCCTTGCACGTCCATTAGATCAAAAATATTTTCGACGCACTTCCTGTAAACTTATTTGTTTGAAAGAGATAAAATATCAATAATAGTAAGGTTTAGCGATTTCTAGCCAAATATTTCGATATCGCCAAGCTGAGTTCAATTTGAAAGATTTCCTTCTGACACTTTATTTGGCTATATTTCACCAAAAGCCGACAAACTTGAGATAGTCTGCGAGATTTTGGGGATAGCCAAAGTAGTCATTGACCACAGACTTTCAATGAATTGAATGCATCCATACACCTCAATGTATTTAAAGTCATTTGGCTCACCCTGTAAATAAATTCTCAGTCGATTGCTGTCAAAAAAGATATTGAAAACAGTTAGATATTACAATAGTTCTAAATACAAAGTTAAAATCTACGGTTAAAGTTTAGAGTTATACAAAATAGGAATAATTTTGGCGCCAAATTTGGCGATATTTCGGCGAAACTCGTCAATGTCGACGACATTTGGCGAGATTTTAAGTATGAACCAAACAATGACAGATTATCGCCAAATTGCGATATTCGCCAAACTCGCCAAGAACGATGACAAATGGCGATACTTTGGGCATGGACCAAATGACTGACTTTCACCAAATTTGGCGATATTTCGCCAAAACTCGCCAAGGTCGAGGACAGATGGCGAGATTTTGGAAATGTACCAAACAATGACTGTCTACAGTTGTATTATATTGAAGATGTCCATAGACATTAAAGTACTGAAATTCTTTTCGGTGGTCCTGTAAATAAACTCTCCAGTAGATTGGAACCAAAAATCGAGATGCACAACTAGATGTTACAACATTCTTATATATGAAATTTCATAATAGTTTTTGAGATTTGAGAGTTAAATATGCACACATGTACACCAAAAGTCGCCAAGCTTGGCGACTTTTGGCATAGTTCTTGAGGGAGGCACGTGACCGTGGTCGGACCATTACCTAACTTATGTGGTAGGATCGTATTGTGCTTGAAATGGATGAATGCCCCTAAAATTGCCATTGACCGTAATGTATTGGAAATATTTTGAGTGTTCCTGTAGCAGAACTATAAATGATAAAGACACTTTTTTTAATGGAGAAATTCATTTTCTAACTCTTTACAGCATATATCACTTCTGAGTCGTTTGAAATAGCCCAATACCTCTAAAAAACGCTTTGATGAATTTCGGGCCATAGAGCGTAATGTATTGCGAATCTTTTGGGCGGTTCTGCAGATAAACTATCCAGTCGAATGTAACCGAAAGGGGAGGTGCACAACTAGATGTTACAGCAATCCTAAATATAAAGTTTCAACATTCTACGCCTAATAGTTTTTGCGATATGCGAGTTTAATGAATTTCGGCCCATTGAGCGTAATGTATTTCGAATGTTTTGGACAGTCCTGTAGATAAACTATCCAGTCGAATGGAACCAAAAGGGGAGGTGCACAACTAGATGTTACAACTATCCAAAATATGAAGTTTCGACATTCTACGCCTAATAGCTTTTGAGTTAGGCGAGTTTAATGAATTTCGGCCCATAGAGCGTAAAGTATTTCGAATCTTTTGGGCGGTCTTGTACATAAACTATCCATTCGATTGCCACCAAAAGGGGAGGTGCACAACTAGATCATAGAACAATCCTAAATATCAAATCTCAACATTCTACGACCAATAGTTTTTGAGATATGCGAGTTACATACATACGTACGTACGTACGTACAGACGGCATGGAAAAACTGGCCACAGTAGACTCGCCGCTGGTCAAAATGAGTTGCAGACGCGTTAATATGATCGTGCATGCTAGCCTACGATGAGATGCATCGAAAAAAATTTTAAAATTAAATTTAGATGTAGTCAAAATCGGTTTTTTTGTCGAAATTTGGCCCCCAAAATTTTTCGGGATCACATTACTTCCTTATACTACGTACAAGGAAGTAAAAAGTGTCTTTATCATTTATAGTTCTGCTACAGGAACACTCAAAAGATTTCCAATACATTACGGTCAATGGCAATTTTAGGGGCATTCATCCATTTCAAGCACAATACCGTCCTACCACATACGTTAGGTAATGGTCCGACCACGGTCACGTGCCTCCCTCAAGAACTATGCCAAAAGTCGCCAAGCTTGGCGACTTTTGGTGTACGTGTGTGTGTGCATATTTAACTCTCAAATCTCAAAAACTATTATGAAATTTCATATATAAGAATGTTGTAACATCTAGTTATGCATCTCGATTTTTTCCAATCTACTGGAGAGTTTATTTACAGGACCACCGAAAAGAATTTCAGTACTTTAATGTCTATGGACATCTTCAATATAATACAACTGTAGACAGTCATTGTTTGGTACATGCCCAAAATCTCGCCGTCTGTCCTCGAACTTGGCGAGTTTTGGTGAAATATCGCCAACTTTGGCGATAGTCAATCATTTGGTCCATGCCCAAAGTATCGCCATTTGTCATCGTTCTTGGCGAGTTTTGGCGAAATATCGCCAAATTTGGCGATAATCTGTCCTTGTTTGGTTCATGCTTAAAATCTCGCCAAATGTCATCGACATTGACGAGTTTCGCCGAAATATCGCCAAATTTGGCGCCAAAAATTATTTCGTATTTTGTATAACTCTAAAACTTTAACCCGTAGGTTTTTTAACTTTTGTATTTAGAACTATTGTAATATCTAACTGTTTTCAATATCTTTTTTGACAGCAATCGACTGAGAATTTATTTACAGGGTGAGCCAAATGACTTTAAATACATTGAGGTGTATGGATGCATTCAATTCATTGAAAGTCTGTGGTCAATGACTACTTTGGCTATCCCCAATATCTCGCAGACTATCTCAAGTTTGTCGGCTTTTGGTGAAATATCGCCAAATAAAGTGTCAGAAGGAAATCTTTCAAATTGAACTCAGCTTGGCGATATCGAAATATTTGGCTAGAAATCGCTAAACCTTACTATTATTGATATTTTATCTCTTTCAAACAAATAAGTTTAGAGGAAGTGCGTCGAAAATATTTTTGATCTAATGGACGTGCAAGGAAGTCATGTGTTGGACACATCAGATTTTTTCAATTTACATCGCTCACTCATCTCTAATAGATAAAGAATTAAAGAGTGTAACCATCTTTTTGGGACACCCTATATACTAAAAATTAAAGTGCGTAAAGATTTCATTATCAAACTTTAAATTAAAAATTTTTGAAGACCATAACAAAGACTAGGTTCAGGTTGACTAGGTTAATTTTCAGTCAATTAAAAAATTAAAAATTAATTTTTCTATTCATAAAAATCAAAATTTTAAAAATAATCCGATTTTCTTGAGTTTGTGGTAATTTGAGAATTTGTGTATATTTCGCGAATTTTGTGTGAAAATATGTTAGTTTAAATCACAATCGTTTAGGAACTGATAGGAACAATAAAACTCATAAAAGTATAGAGTCATTTACGATCAGTTTATGCACTTCCCTCAGAAGTCCAGACTGACTAAATTTTACATTCAATGTAATATTTATTGATGTTTTCTTATTCTATTTAAAGCAGAGGCGCAGAGACCCAAGTCGGGGCACCTGGAATAAAATCTTTGGGATCCCTTTGCTATCCAGAAACCCTTTTGATTAGGCCCTGATTTTCTATTGGGCCCAGGCCTAGGGCCCCCAAATGTTGGGTCCCCTCAAGACAAAATCTTAATTCATTTTTTCTTAATTTTATCTTTCTAAATTGCTTTTTAAATTGATTTTTATATAACCTTTCTATCCTTTCAATTTTTTTCAAGCAATATTTTAAACAAGTTGCCAATCTGCTCGATGATTGGATGGCATTTATAGCCAGGGGTTGAAAAAAGTTGTAAATTCTTAGACATTTTATGTACAGTTTGAATTTGTTTGTTAAATTCATCATGTGGGATAATAGACGGATGACAATGTGGGAAAAAAAGCGCAACTTTCGACAGCAGGACACAGCCAGATACTCATTTACCTTTGGAAATTTCACCCTGCCTACACCATGTCAAGCCCTCCCCCTCCCCCCCCCCCGAATCCCAAGTTGCGTCTATAGTCAAGAATTTACTAAATCGGGCACTGCTTTTGATGTCGCATTACATCAATCACTTATGCCTTATTAAAATTATTAATTATTTAAAGAAACTTTAAATTAATAGTAATTGGAAAATCTATATATATAAGAGGAAAAAATGTTTGTTTGTTCGCTATACGCGTCCAGACATTTCGACGGATCTGGACCAAATTTGGCACGCTGACTAAATAGGACAAGAGAAAGCTAATGCCGTAAAAATGAAATTAATCGGATTAATAGTTTTTGAGTTATTTTATGTTTTGAATGGTTTTTGGCCATTTTTCTCGCATTTTACGTTATCGCGAGCTAAAGTTCTGTCCGAATACTATATTTGTCATATTATCGGAAACTACAGAGTTTTCTTTTTCAAATACAATTTGTTACAAAATCATACTTACATTTGCCGATTTTTGGGAATTTTTTAAAGAAAATCCTGTTTCGAAGAAAATGTACTGCTTTTAAAAATATGCTATTTTTAAACTGTCGCATCGAAAAACCTAATTTTCCCATCTTTTTACCGCTGATTGAGCGTTTATTTCTCCCTCTTTTAAATTTTGAACCGTGCGGAAATGTTTATTAGATTTTTTTATATGACTTTTTTTCTGAAAAGATCACATATTAAAATTCTCTCCAGAATGCAAGTTCCGGAACGAAGGTAACAAATTCCCCCACTCCGTTCATTTTCAAGGTCGGAATTTTCTTCTCAATGTCAGGCATGGCGAAAGAGAGACGGGAGAGGGGGGGGGGGGAGTGAAGAGAGGTGGAGGTAGAAAGAGAGATGGGACGGCGACGTCAAGCTTGATTCAAGCTTCCTATGCCAAGCTTAATGCAAGTTGGGCAAGTGTAAACTTGAATACTTGATTCAAACTTGCATTAAGCTTACACGCTTGAAATAATCAAGCTTAAAGCAAGTTTATTGACTTGATAAATCAAGCTTGCTGCAAGTTTGATGCAAACTCTCTGTGCTGTCTGGGCTGCATTTTTTAAAAACTTAAAAGTGTGTGTAAGAGTGTAAGCCAAAAGGAGTGCTGCTCGAAGGTAGCGTGAAACTGCTGAAGAATTGACTTTAGTGAGCTATAAAATTATAAATTCATTAGAACTACGTTATGAAGGTTATAATAAAATTAATCGTAGCTTAATGTCTGTAGTTGCTAATATTTGCTACTCTCCTCATTATTAGATAATTAACAACAGAAATTGAAAAACACTAAAGTGTAACCTCTGAAAGCTGGTGCAGGTCCCCTGTTCCTTTCTATTTTTCGTTGCAAGATTGCTCCGACTTTTCGGAAGTCCCAGGTCCTTTTTTTTAATCATTGCAGCGGGAGGATTTACATCCCTTCCCTGTACAATCTCATACCGACGACTGGACTCTATTTGTTTTTAGTAGTTGCGTAGGTATTAGCGATAAATGACTGAATACAGACACCTAGAAGGGGAGAAGCCTAGCTATGCCCAATTCCCAGTAACCTCTGTACGCTATCAGGTGCCGTGTTCATTTTTTTGTTGTTGTTGCAGCGGGAAGTTCCATGTCCTTTTTTTATCATTGCAGCTGGAGGATTCACATTCCAGCCTAGCCTCGTCCCATTCCCGGTAACCTTTGTACGCTATCAGGTGCCGTGTTCAATTTTTTTTTCGTTGCAGCGGGAAGTCCAATATTCTTCTTTTTATCATTGCAGCGGGAGAACTCACATTCCTTCCCTTTAAAATCTATATTTAAGGTCAATGCGCATTTCTATTCCATTGCACGGGCAACGCCGGGCCATGCTGGTAGTAATTAATATAATTAAAATTATTAATTTAAAAGTATTATACTTTAATAAACATCCATTCTCTAAAAAAATACCAACTTTTGTTTTGAAGGTTTCGTCACATTCATAGAGAAACTGTATTTGGAACGTTAACAACATTTTTGCATGGCATGTTTCCTCAGTATTGAAAAAATTAATATTTTTATTCATAGTACTTCCATTCAAGCAAGCAGCCAAAAAATTTCAGAAATTAAAAAAACTGGAAAGTTCAAAATTTCTCATAGAAAGTCTTAATCTTTAACATTTTGTTAAGGAAAATTAAAAAAATATATTAGGTCGGGTTAGCCCATAGTCTCTCCTCTGGCTTATGCCCTTTCTTCCACTATTTAATAATTTGTCTCATAAAAAATATTGTTAAATAAATGGTTACTAGTTTTAGCCATGGCAAATCGTTGAATAACACCGTCAAAGTCTACTTTTTTTGAAAAAGAAGACAGAATCACTAATACTCCTCGTTTTTGTCCAGTTGGTGGATTATGCTCTAGCTGGTTTTTGTAATTTTGTTTAAAAATTAATTTGAAACTTCCGGGATGTATAACTTTTATGTATAACTTTTTTCTTTCAAAATTGACGAAACACAATTAAGTGTTATATATATATACAGCAACAGCGGCGCTCTTTCCCAAGTGAGGCCCTAGGGATATTTCCCCTGCTCCCCCTCCCTCTTTGAGCCTCTGGTTTAAAGTACTGATGTAAGAAAGTCGGTTTCCATTCAGCAATGTCTGATATTTTTTATTTATTTTTTTGACGATAAATACATGCAATTATGATAGGGAAGTTTTTCAATTTTTCAAAAACGTTTAATGTTGGCAAGTTGTATTTTTAATAATGTATGTAATAAATAATTATAATAATATTTTAATTACTTGAAAGAAGTGTAATTGTAGCTGCATAGCATTAGCATATGCAATAATCAATAATGCCAGGGATAACTATTAATCACTGAAATTTAAGTTATTTTGATGTGATGATATTTTAAGTTGACCAATTTAGTTAAAATATTTAAACTAAATCCGTATTTAAAAGTTTCCTGGAAATAAATAAAACACGGATTTTTTTAACACCGTTAAAACGCTTGGTTTTAATGGTGGGCTGAGCTTTTTCCAGAACAACCCCCCCCTACCCCCCCTCTCTCTCTTTTTTCCAAACTCTATCAAAAGTTACCTGTTACAGCAAAAATTTACGTATGAAACTTTGCGGCAAATTTTGCTTCGAGGTTTGAAAACTTATTTCGAGCATTCATAAAACACACATAACGATATAATCATAAAATTACTGTTCAATTATTCTTCAGATGAGCAATTCTTGTTAGTTTTCAAAATATCAACAAAATAGGCATGCATTACGAAAATAACATTATGAAAATGTGTATATAATTATTTGCTAGCACTTTTATGTTTAGTTCGTCATAATAGTTATAATTTATAGCTATAGTTTTCGAAGACACTCGATTCTAGTTTAAAATATGTCACATATTTTAATTTACCCAACCCTTAACGGGTTAAAAGTTTGTAACGCAGCATTTTACTTTATAGCTACATGAATTTTAAATATGGGTCTTGAAAATAATGACATCCAATTTTGAGTTACGCCCCGTGCGACTTTACAAGGTTTGTTTTTAAATTCCATTAAATTACTTTTGTTTTATTTTCTAAAGAAGATTTACATATTCAAGCAATCATTTTAATTATCAAACACATTGCCATATATATCACACTTTCACTCAGCCTATATTATGTATTCAAATGAGTTTTTTTTTTTTTTCAGTAATTTATTTTATCTTTTGCGTCACGCTATCCAAAAGGGCAAGCAAAATTTGCATACATGTTTTCTTTATTATGCACATGTACGACGTAAATATATTTTACTCAGTTTGGATACTATGACACAAAGTAAAGATTTGTGTAAATTTTGCTTGCCCTTTTGGATAGCGTTACGCAAAAGATAAATTAAATTATTGCAATAAATTCATTTGAATACATAATATATAGGCTCAGTGAAAGTGTGGTATATTTGACTATGTATTTGATAATTAAAAGCATTGCTTGAATGTGTAAGTCTTTTTCAGAAAATTAAGCAAAGGTAATTATAATGGCATTTAAAAACAAATCTCATAAAGTCACACCAGGACGTCATTCAAAATTTGATATCATTATTTATTTTTAAGACCTATATTTAAAAGCCTATATTTAATTACCTATATTTAAGACCTATATTTAATTTATATAGCTACAAATGCGTAGCCAGAGGGGTTGCTGAGGGGGCTGCATTCCCCCTCCAAAATGGGACCCTTTACTTAGCTTACAATTTGATATATAGTTTACAATCAAACTTTAGCTTACAATTTGATACCCAGCCCCCCCCCCCCCCTTCGTCACAAACTCCTTCGTCATAAAATCCTTCGTCACAAACTTTAAACCCGTTAAGGGTTTTTGTATGGCACAAGCTCATAGGCGCACCCACGGAGGGGCTATGGGAGGTTAAAGCCCCCTCACTAAACCTGGAGTGTTGATGAGAAAAGCTTTGAAAATTGTCACTAATAAATTAATATTTTATATTTTTAAAAAATTGCCTTCAAATTAGTTTTATTTTTATGCGGGGATTAATTAAAAGTGCAAGAATGTTGGTTTTTAAATAAATATTTACAGTTAGAGTATAAATTACTAACTTTAAAGTTAAACTGGATACAAGATAACTGAAAAGATTGGATGATTATTCGAGTTACGTTGATAGTGAGCTTGTATTCTATGGGCAGGCGGTAATGAATATTTTGATGTTATAATGGAGTTATAGCTATAATCGAGGCAAGGGCGGATTAAAGGGGGGTGCGGAGGGGGCGACCCCCCCCCCCCGAGAAAAAAAGAAATTAATGTTAAAGATCCTATTTTACTTCCATAAAATGGATGTATATGTCAATCTTCTAACTAATCGCTACCACCGACAAACTAACCGCGTCCCCCGACAAACTTGCATTAATCCGCCACTGACGAGTTCACTAATAACCAAGCTCAGCAGTATTTTTAAACCCCAGCCCCTCTCTCCCCCTAAACCAAAACCCTGGGTACGCCACTGTATACGCTACACACAGGTTCTATAGAAAACACTGATGTTGTAAACATCGGAAGTCTGCCACCAGACTGTTCCCTTCCTTCAGCGGATGCCTGGGCGTTGTTACTGTCTCACACCCATCTTAATTCAAATATCTGTCGTCACCAAGATCTCTAGTGGCATAAATGGCAAGTAGCGCGTGTCCCGACATTGTCGGACCGGACATGCTTGGTCGGAGACGTACGACTTAGTCACACCTGTTCAGTCGTCCCCCGTAAGGTGGTTTCACACCACTGCCGATTGTCCCGCAGGCTAAATTGTTTTTAATGGTCATCTGGTTCGGCTAATAATCGCGATTTTTTTACACTAATATCCCGTATCTGAGCACAAGTAACGGCACTGCCAGGATTTTGTTCCGGGCAGATACCGAAAACTTTTAAAATTGTTTTTCCGAAGAGCTGCTATCAAAGCCGTAACCCCGAGGTTTCCCCACCTCCTTGCCGAGAGTTTTATTATTGTTAACAAAATTATAATAATGAAGTCTTTTTTTGTAAAAATTCTGCCTTTCTCACAGTTTGCATTCTTTCCGAAATTTTTTTCTGGTACGGTCATACCTCCTATTAAATAGTGCTTACGCCATTATTGAATAGTATCGCTAAAAATTTGTTCAATTCATGGAAACCAAATAAAGAATTCACGTCCTTTTATTTATTTATTTATCCTTTGAGACTTTTTTTTTCCTCCCGTGTAGACACATTTTCCTTAAATGCCCCGCTTTTCTTTGCCCTGGAATTTTTCTTGGTTTTTATCATTCGACTTTTAAAAAAAGTACAAAAGCTCCGATTCTTCTAAAAGAAGCGCAGGATGAAAGTAATTTCTGACTCTTCTAGACAATTACCCAAAACAGCCAAAATATTTATTTATACGAAGGAAAAAGTGATTAATTATCTATATACAAAACGTCGATTATCCACAAATTTTACCGTGTCCCTTTTTATTCCGCTAGTAGTTATTGGATATATGTAGAAAAAAGCTATCATAAATCGTTTGGTAATAGCCTGTTTAATCTGCACGGCCGGTTTTGCTATACTATGTGCAAGGTGTGTACTGCGCACAGGCGGCTAAAACCTCACTCACTATTTTTATTTTATCAACTAAAGTAAGACTTTTTGTGTGTATTACTGAAAATTTCTTAAGCTTTTTTAATTTTATCATATAAATTCACCTATTTCGTTTTGCAAGACTTTAGCTATTGTTGTATTAAGACATAATTTTTGTGGCCTTTAACATGCAGGATCCAAAACTTGAATTTTCGAAGAAGAAAGCTCCATCAAATTTATTTCTTGTAAATTGACCCGATGAATTTGTGTGTGTGTGTGTGTGTATGCATTATGTTTCCTCCCTCTTTGTAGCACAAGATTTTTATTTCCGTGCTATATGATTTTGATGTTCTTTTAATTTTTGAATAGGGGCCCCAAATAATAATTTCATACAGTCCCCCAAAAATCTAGGCCCGGTCTTGCACCGCAATATGAAAACAGAAATAAATGTAAATGTAAATTTATATTGTGTTACTAATACTAGATCTATTTATTAGAGATCGCAGTGGTTTTACTTTTTCTAAAATGCCTTTATCTGTAAATAACATACTAAAATGTTCTGGTGCTACAACTGTTGTTAAACGTTTGTTCGAATATTTAGAGTTCGCTTATTAAACTAGTATTTAAATAAGTAATAAAGGTAAGATTTTTTTTTTTTTTTTTTTTTTTTTTTTTAGGTAGAACGATCGAGATGCCTGAATTATAGGGTCCTTGAGCGCCACAACATTATATTGTTTTTGTTTCTGACAGACGAATTATAGAAAATTGCACAGACAGAAAAATTAATGGACGAAAAAAAAAAATCCCGCAATGACTTTAATATCATCTGGAAAGTATTAAAACTGAGAAATGGATTTTGTTTTCTGTTTTTTAATGCTTGTCTTGTGTCGAGCCCAAGAAAGAGATATGACTTGCACTCAAATACTTCTAAAAAGACGGAAGGGAGGGGGGGGGGAGAGAATTTTCAAAATAATTTTGTGTGACTTTGTGTATGTGTGTGCGTGTAAAACAGGGAGAACTAATAAATGTTTCTTTGAATTGAAGCAATTTTTCACGTAATTTCTAAATTTCTTTTATTAAAAAGGAAGACCCAACAGCCTATGTGCAGGGCTTATTTTGCATAGGAGCTCACCGGAGCTCAGCTCCTGTACTTTTTTCCAGGATGAATATTTACATATTAGGCAAATACCGGCCGAGCTCCTGACTATCGCTCTCATCAGTACATGAACTCGAAAATTTCCCCCCTCTCACACAAAAACTGAGTTCAACAGACAGACTAATCAGGACTAATTTCACCTCGAACCGATCGCAGAATCCTGAGGCCAACATATTTCGGGTTTTTTCTGTTGTTTTGTAACCTGTACTTAGTAGCGTAGGAAAGGGGGGGGGGATGAGGGAGCTTGAACCCTCCCCATACCCTTGGAAAAAGGAAGAAAGTAACCACAGATCAGCTCAATATCATGTCTTTTTCAGAGATTCTAGCACTGATAGAAACATACTGAGCCCCTCTCAAACTTATTGAATTGCTACGCTACTGCAGGTATTTGCCAGGCAGGTTGGATTTGTGTGCTTGGGCCGAAGAATCCGCATATAAATCCACGTCAAACGGACAATACAAGGGGAGTGTCCACCACGGGGGATCTTTCTGAGGGGTCCTAACTCGTATTTACGCTAAGTTTTGGAGAAAACCATGGAAAACTCTGAACGGCTAGGTCGGCAGATGCGACCGGGTTTTGAACAAGGCACCTTCCGTCTTCCAGCTCAGAGTGCTATGCGCTCAGCCACTGGTGGAGCTTTCTTACTGCGCATTGTTTATATTTCATTTCTAATTTCAGACTATTTCATTTCATTTATCTGTTCTGTGAAATAATGAAAATTATTCCAATACTGTTACACGGGTAAATCTGAATTATTATTATTATTTTAATAGAACGTACTACCGAACCGACTCCCGTATTGCAGGGGCCGCTGGGGTTTATAGTACGCCGCTGAGTATGTACATCTGCGGGAAAAAAAGTCCCACTTGCTCTTTATTTCGACGTCGTTCGACGTACAGTAAAGTTATATATACCATTCGTTTGCAAATAACGCGTACTTTAACTTACTCTTAATTTAATTTGCAGGGGCCGTCTTCATATTTAATTCTGCATCAACTTCGTTTTTCTCAATGGCAACCCCATATTTTGACTTTATTAAACGAAAGAAAACCTTCAAATGACCCTAAATATAAATTTTCACCAATTTTCTACGATAATTTCCGGAGATATTGCGAATTAATTTTTGCGCGTTTTTAAGGGACTTTCTGCAAATTGAAAAACACTATTTGTAGGTTCCGAACTTTTCGCCTTTCATTAATTTCGCTCGCCAGAGTTAAAAGAAATTAATATTATTTTCAAGGAAAATATTGTTTCCATCTCTCTTAAAGTTTTTTGTACTGAGAATATCAAGGGTAGAATAGAATATTTAGTCTGTGGTCCAAATGACCCGTGAGTTCATAACTTCCTTCGTTCGTACACATGATTTAAGGAAAAAATGCAAAATGACTGCTCACGATTTTGAAAATCTTTGTAATTTTGAAATTGTTATTGAGTATTTCCGTTGATGGTTCTCTTAGACAGGTGAAATGTTGTCAGGAGTTAGAGGCTGCTCTCTGCTTTTCTGACTACAAGCTTGAATATTACTCAGCTATGGTCGAACATGAAGAATGATTTCCTGATAGAAAATTTATCTGTTTGAATTTCTTGTAAAAACCGCAATTACTTTTTTGCCTACCCAATATTATCACTGTGTTTGTTATTTCACTTTCTTCATTTAATACTATCGTCTGCAATGTGCAATATTCTTAAGACTATTGGCGGTATTTTAATTTATAGTTAGATGAAAATTTAGACAGAAAAACGTGATTTTGATGTTTGATAAAGTATCGGGAAGTCCAAAGACCTAATGTTTCCGATATTAAAAAAGGTCACATTCACGCCTGGAAAGTTGAGGATGTTAAGTTTTTCAGAAATAGGACGTTGTATTAGAAGACATACATCTACTGCATCTAATTCTATAGCTGGAAAATATTTTATTTGGGGGAATATGGTAGCGGGCGCAACAATAGGCGCTTTATAGAATCCCTATCAAACTGTAAAAACCTCTAATTTATTTGCTTCAAAATCTGGTTTTTTAATACTGGTATCTTTTACTGTGTTATTGCACAAAATAAATCTAATTTACGTTTATTTTATGCAATTTTCAAAAAATTTTCACTTAATAAATTTATAAATGGTCCCTTAACTCATGATAACAACACATTTTATTTAATATAAATTAAACTACTGAACGTAAAAATTTGAAATTTTGCACAGCCATGCAATATTAATTTCTGCATCTATTTCCATCGAAATTTGGCTAGGTCGCTATTCATAATTTTTTTGAATATTAATTTAATAATTCATAATTCGTATTAATAATTTATTAAAAATCATAATAAAATTAAATTATGTTTGGGTCGTTTAGTTCTAATAGTACGAATTAAAATCAGCTTCTTACTACCAATATTATATGAGGTATGAATTGAAGTATGAAAAAATATTTTAACATAGGGGGAGGGGGATTTTGGGTGCTCATAACTCACTCATTTTCTGTCCAAATTTATTGAAAATTGGTGTCCGGGGTTAAAATGAGCTAAATTTTTGAAATATGAAGTGAAATCTAGGGGTTGCTATTAAGAAAAAAATAGTTGGTGCGAATTTTAATATGTAGATGGCCCCTTATGCAATTTTAATGCAAATTAAAGTGTACGTCAATCGTAAACGATTCGTATCTGTAACTTTGCTGTACGACGAACGATGGCCGAAAAAAGTACAAGTGGGACTTTTTTTTTTTTCGCAGCTGTACATGAACTCTAGAGCATCGGCTCCCAACCGGTGAGGAAGCGAAAAATCAGGCCAAAAGGAAGTGATAATGCATGTTTTAAAAAATCATCTCATTTATTTAATTTTTACTCCAAAACATATCTATTTTCGCTTAAAATGCTTATTCGAACTTGACCGGTGACATTATTTTGTAGAAAAGGCGACTAAATGTTCACTGGTGAAGAATGAAAACTGTATGCATGCTGAGGAATGCGGAGGGGGGGGGGACTCCATCGTAAGTTAGCCTCTGTTGGGGAAGGGGAATAATGTTAAAAGGTTGGGAACCGCTGCTTTGGGCTCGGGCGCTTTTGTTACTCGAAATCAAGTCTCGCCTATGTGAATTTTACCCAGCTTTAGTTTGCCGGACCATACACACGTTCGCGGAAACATCAAAAATTTTAAAAGTCCTTTCAAAGGTCATTTAAACAATTCAAAAGTACCGTTTTGTACAAGTAGAAACCTAAATATGTAAACAACGCTTACACATCAAAAGAGAACTTAATAAATATACAGCCTAAGTTTTAAATAATTAATTATGCGGTCCGTAATCTAGAAGCTGGAGCCCGCTGGAGCACGGTTTCCCCAACTTCTGAGGTTGGCAACTCTGCTGACACCGTCTAAAGTTACAGACGGCGAGGCTCACGGCATATTTTATTTTTGTCTGCAATCGGTGGAAAGGGATTTCGAACTGTAGACTTGTCTGGATTTCACCCTTTCTGTCCAATCCGCGGACAGCAATGAAATTGAAAATACAAACAAGCAAAAGGCATGGCCCGTACAGATGGTTTTTCTGGGTTTTCCAAAGAGCATGATTGTGTAGGGAGAGGAGAGAAGGACAATTTTAAAACTAGTTCACCATCACTTTATCTTCTTATTTATTTTATCGTTATCACCTGCACACGTCAAATAAGAAGGAAATGTGATTTCTTGTATCGGATTAACCCTTTGAGGCGCAACCCTTTCCCAATCCTGAAAAAAGGGCAGCCGTTGCCATCGCTCAGCTTAACTACCAGCAAGATGGCGGACGATCAAAACATTCATCGCGTGCCACAGATCTAGAGACCCCTTTTTTGACGCAGCTGGCTGTGCCGGGCACAGCCAGCTGCGTCAAAAAGTAGAGCGATGGCAACGGCTGCCCTTTTTTCAGGATTAGGCAACCTATCCAGCTGTTCTCGAATTCTTCCATTTTTCAGCAGATGTCAGTGCTGTTAAAAATAATCGCGACTATTTTTTTACGGGAAAGGACGTGCTAAAAAGTAAAGGATTCTAGTGGAGCTGTGTCACCCGCAACTATTTTTATAGAAATCCAATCTAGTCTTCGTGACTGGCAACAGTCAAAACGTCAGTTTGGTGTTCCCAGAGCGGGATCACTGCGCGTTAAAGGGTTAATGGTAAACGTTTTTTTTTTGTTTTTTTTTTTTTTTTAAATGAAATATAGATTTTGTATGAGGGCTTAATTCATCACAGGGAATCCTCGGCCCTGGCCAGCGTGTAGTCCAAAAAAAGACGTGCGGGAAAAAAAAAAAAAACCGCTTTTGCTTTTTTAAGGAGACGCTCAAACTTCTTAGGTATTCAAAATTTTCATTTTGTAATTCGTCTGAAAGCAGTGGCGCCGACTACGTGGGTGCTCCGGGGCTCAAGCACCCACTGAAAAAATTCTGTGGGTGCGGAGCCAAGCGAAAGCCAAGTGGAGTCACTCCAGATTTTTTATAATGTGTTTTCAATTTACCAAATGTTAAGAAGTATCAAAATTTTTTCATATAAAATTGTTACGGAAAACATTTAATTCTTACTTTTTAAATTCAAGAAGTTTTAATGCAATCAAAATATATATATATTAAAAAAAAAAAAGCAATCAAAATATTGTCTGTCATTTCACGATGAATCATCTACGCCTCACGCAAGTCATGATTTCATTCCTCAAAAAGTTACGTCATTATAAAGTATTTACATCAGAAAACATTCACGCTATATTTTACTCCCCCTCCCTTCAAATCATTTCAACATAATTTTACAGAATAATTAGAATAGAACAGTTGGTCTTGCATACCTTCTTTGAATATTATAAATCGAATCACAACATTAAATTCTTCCCAGTTAGGTATAATGTATACTAGAGTACAATAATACTACGCAAGTGTGGTTTTTCTTTTCCCAGCCCGTGTGGTTATTGACAATCGAATGTTTAACACCTGGCGGATGATAAATGGCAACTTTCAACATCACGTAAACAAGGAGTCAGCTGTTTATGTAGCAGATCCGGTTTTTATTTTTTTCATTATTTCAATAGCATTTTCACATTAATGCACCCTAAAATGAATATTTCTAGAGTAAATTTAAAAGTACAATCTCTGCCTGGCATATTTTTGACGTTTGTTCATAATTTAAATCCTATTTTACTGACTTCAAAAATGGAGGTACTATATGTTCAACGCGTATTTTTTTTATGTATGTACAACGATCATTTTTTCCGCGTGGACCGATTTCAAAAACTCTTTTAATACAGTGAAACCCCGATCTATCGTTCCCGCATCCATCGTTTTCCCGCATTGATCGTTTTATTTCTGTGGTCCCTGCGCAACTTGTATTTGAATAACGTTAAAGGAACCCGCATGTATCGTTCGTCATAAATTGACTTTCCCGCGTCCATCGTTGTAAAATTTTTCTCCTGGCTAAAACGAAATTGAAGGTTAAGTGGAAATATGGCATACAAACTGTAATTGTTTCTTGGTATGAGTTCTTGGTCTGATGATGATTAGATGAACAATGGTTGCGTGTTGGAGAGGTTGTGTATAGCGTGAAATTTAATAATTTTTTCCATTAATCAAGAAGTTGAGGCATGTGGTATCCTAAACATGAAAGGAAGGTGTGATAATGCAAAAAACGAAAATAATGGCGAAGCAGAGGATAATATTCTTGCCACTGAGAAAGAGATTACACTAGTATGAAGTTTGAAGCAATAATGGTATTTGAAACGGTATGAACTTTTACATACAAACATAAAATCACGGAAAAGGTCGAGAAAAGTATTGTAAATCGTGAAAATTTACTGTTTAATTTAAAAAATGATGAAAAACCCAACATAAAATACTGATATTTGGAAAATAAGTATCGCTAATTTTGATCTTCGATTTATTTGATTTGTAACAAATTTGTATTTGTTATACAGTCATTGCGTACTTGCATGAACACTTCTTTCTTCATAGTTTGACTTGAACCCGCATTTGTCGTTTTCCCGCATTCATCGTTTTTTCCTACGCACCCCTTGAAAAACGATGAATCGGGGTTCTACTGTATTAGAAAGAGTATAGCTCAGGGGTGGTCTCATATTAATTTGGTCACTTTCCGATGATATTATCATTCCGGATACAAAATCGGAAAAATAAAACGTGTTTTCAAACCATTGCTTAAAGGGTTGCTAGTAACGGCGCTGGTCTTAATGTGAAAAGTCACCAAGGTTGGCCACTTTTGGCAGTTTATCCCCAAATTTGGCGTCACAAACTAAGTTCCCGAAACAGAATTCCGCTTGGCGATATCTTCTATATTTGGAGAGAAATAGCCAAACCTTATTTTACAATGGGAATAATGGTATAGCTTAGAAAAATTTGCCGGTACCATCATATGTCAAAAATTCCCAAAGTTGGCCACTTTTGTCAATTTATAGCCAAGTTTGGCATTAAAAAAATAAGTCCTCAAGAGTAAACTCAACATGGCGATATGATTTTTTTTTTTTTATTTAGTTACTGTGCTTAAGGTATTTAACTTAATTCCCCCTAACTTCTAATAAATATAGTTTTAAAAAAATTGCCATCAAAGTTGCAATATTTTGTCACACCCTCACTCACCGATCCTCAAAATTTTATAATACTTCTAGCAGACCTACAAACTTGAAATTTGAGATGCATTTAGCATTTATAAAAAAAGAAAGAAAATCGAAAAAAAAAAAAACAGTGGTTTTAAACCATTGCCTAAAGAGCGAACGTTGCCATGGTTCGCCACTGTTAGCGGTTTATTGCCAAATGTGATGCCAAAAAATAAGTTCCCAAAACTGAACCTAGCTTGGCGATATCCGCTTATATTTGGCGAAAATTTGCCAAACCCAACTAACTTAGAATGCGAATAATTTTTTGTTATAGTGAAGTAATCTGAAGTTTGTTTTCTGTTTAAAAAAAAAAAAAAAAAAGTAAGAAAACCTGAAACACCTGCAGATTTTAAATATGCACTGAAGTGTTATATATTAAAAACGTGTCATAATTTATGCGTCGTCTCTATTTTTCTTCCTTATTCCATTAAGTTGGAAAGTGTGTCATTATTCATGAGTGTGCCGTATTTTTCTTCCTCGTTCCATAAAACCCATCTTTGTAATCGAAATCTATCTTAAAATCACCTACTAAAACTATTTTGCAATCTTCGCCAAGTATATTCCAACTATATTTCACCGCTTTAAATATTGTTTCGAACAGGCGCGTAGCCAGGAAAATTTTACTGGGGGGGGGGATATGCGCCTGGAAATTTTTTCGTGGGGGGGATATGAACTTATATGTGTATAAATAGACGGAATTTCATCACTAATCCAAAAATTTCGGGGGGGGGGATATATCCCGATATCCCCCCCCCCCCTGGCTACGTCCCTGGTTTCAATGTGCATCAGAATCCATGAGTATGCCGTTTTTGTCTTTCTTGGGTTGATTCCTACATTAACGCTCCGACTCAAGCCAAGGTGGCGATAATTAAACATATGCAGTTACCATGACGATTTTTTGTATTTACGTGGCAACCGTAATTTAGAATTAAAATGGCGATTTGGAATAACATGTAAGTCCAGCATTCCGTTTATTTATTTAGTTTGGGTTGCCAATTAATGTAGTTTTAAAATTAAGTGTCTTCAAATTCCTCAGCTGGTTCGTTTATAGCTAATTTCACTTTAGTTTTCATCTAGTTCTTTTAGGAGCATTGAAACTTGTGCATAACTCCTAGAGACCCACGACTGCAAATCTCGTCAAAGTACGGCTTTAGATGTTAGAAAAGATTTTTTAGGGCGAGAGTGGGGTCGTTAAAATAGGAATCAATTCTTTCTTGTACCATAGAACACACCTTTGGAATCGAAATCTATCTTAAAATCGCCTACTAAAACTGTTTTACAACCTTCGCCTAGCATAATCCAGCTATCCTCTACCATTTTCTACCTCCACTACCTCCACTGTTTGGAAAGTGTATTATGATCTATGAGTGTACTGTGTGTGCCTTCCTTGTTCCACAAAACAATTCTTCGAAATTGAAATCCATATAAAAATTGCCTACCTAAACTGTTTAACAATTTTCGTCAGGCATAATCAAACTATACTTCACCTTTATAAATGCCATTTGGAAAGTGTATCATAATCTATGAGTGTACTGTATTTGTCTTCTCTGTTCCATAAAACACTTTTTCGGAACTGAAATTTATATTAAAATCGCCTACTAAAACTATCAACTTACAATCTACGCCAGGCATTTTCTAACTGTACTCGTAATATATTTATAATAAATTGTTGCGTTTTGACACCAAACTTAGCGATCAGTTATCAAAATTTGCAAACCTTGTGCAAATTTCAACATTTTATTAACGCCCCCCCCCCCACATTATCTGACAAACACATTTAAAAAGATCTTCACCGTGACAGTTGATATCTACAAACATGGGCGCCGGCAGCATAGGGCAAGGAGGGGGGGCAATGGCACCCCTGGATTTTTGTATGCAGTGTTTTTCCTTGCTTTTTTGCTCTTTCCAACATGGTAACCATACGTTGAAGTAGTCTTTGGGCGCGTTCGAGAATTCATCGGTCGTGCACCGGTGTTACCGGTGCACGACCAGAGCGTTCGAAAAGGCGGAGCGTTGGGCGGAGCTCAGGAATTAACCGCGTTCGAAAACGTTTCGGTCATGTAGTGGTTGTCTGCTCAGCGTGACCAGAGCGCAACCAGAATGACCCTGCTAGCGAGGTGGGTTATTCCGGTTATTAGCATAGTGTTGCCAATGTTTATTTTTGTTTTCTTGGTTTGGAATTGGATGTGGTCAGGATTAGAACCCCTTTACACACAGGCCGACCGAACCGCCATATTGGGTCGAACTGCTGAAGCGGGGGTTGTTTTGCTTGGCGCGTTATCGCGTTGTTGGCGTCGTTTTCTTTACGAGCTCGCAATCTTTTTTGTATATCAGTTTGCGCGCTCAGTTTTGTGTTTTACGCTTTTCTTTTCTGAACATATTTACCTTATCGGCTTGGCATAACTTTAAGAAAGTTTTTTTAATAGTTACATTTATATATATAATTTATATAAGAATTTTGGACTGATTATTAAATTTCTATACATAAAATAAATTTGTATAAGTTATTAAACTTTAATCAGCAACCGTTTTTTGTTTTTTTTTAATTATACAAGAATAAATTAATAGTACTGAATAATCATAAAAGTAATAAACATAAGGGGATATTCGAGATAATTTATAGTAATTTTTTTTTTCAAAGGTGTTTATAATTGGTGTTTCAATAAGATTTAACTTCTTAAACATTTAAAATGGTTGAAAATATGCTGTATTAACTACCAGAGAAAACTTTGTTGAACTATACAATTATTAATTTTTTTCAGTTGTAGTTGTTTTAAAATTTAATTTAATGAAAATTTAAAACAGAAAAGCATTCTAGTGTTATTTTGTTATGATGAATAACATTGTTTATAACCGTAATTTATAGGTCAAATAATTCTTTTGCTAAAAAAAACTCGTCCCAAATTTCGCATTATTAAACCTCAGCTGTTGCAATATTTCAATCAACGAAGAAATTTGTTAATGTGTGGAGATTATTATTCTGCCAATTTTAAATACTTAGTACATAAAATTTGGTTTTCACCTTTAATAGATAACAAAATCAAGAACCTATTACAGTTGACGGCCAAAAATCCGCACAACTTCTCTGATATAAATAATGAAATTTGCAGTCATTTGCCAGTGATGAAATTGTTCGAAAGTGTCTTGAATCCAGATAAACATGCTTCTGATGATGATGATGAAAATTTGGGTAATAATAATAATAAAATCCATTTGATAAAAGTTAGGATAAGAATACCTTAAGTTTTTAGTACAGCAAATTTCTTCAACAAAACAAGACTTATTGATAATATATAATTTGCAAAAATATATAAATAAAAGAATGAAGCTGAAAAAAAAAAAATAATAATATTTTAAAACAAATAACCATAGAACATGTTTCCAAAATTAGAAAAGGAAATTTTGAAACAATTTGCTTTTCTAGTCATTATGTAATTTTTTCCTTTTTTCTCATGCCTTTTTTATTTATTTTGAAAATATAAATGAAATACTTTTGACAGTGCTTTTATTTCATTGTATTCTACATTTTTAAAATCAGAAATGTAATTATTTATCTTTTATGGGCCTGAAATCCACAAAATCCTAAAATCCGCACAAGCCTTGGTCCCAAGCTGTGCAGATTTCTGGCTCTCTACTGTATAACATTCAACTATTTTAAATTCATATATGTCCAGACTGTTTTCATTACATTCTCTAATTTTTGCCGATGCCTGCAGGAATAGTCAAATTCTCGAAATGAAGAATGACAACTTTTCTTAGAAATTAATGTGTAAAAAGTGAGAATTTTATATCCTTATTTTACTTTGTAGAATTTGGATTTAAAGGCTAGGAAAATCGAATAACATTTGTTCAGACAGCAAAAATATAAAAATTTTAGCATTCTGAAAAAGTGAATGCTAGCACAAGCAGGGTAAGTATTTTGTAGCTAATTTTATTTTCATTCCATATGATCCTTAAAAATTTTGGCAATTCAGTTTACATCCTTAATTTTTTTTTGCAGTAGGGGGAGAAAATGAAAAATCTTTACACTTGTTCTGTAATAAACTGTGGAAAGATTTTAAAGCTTGTGGTTTAAAATTGTATAGATAGAAATAAATTGCCAATATGATTTTTCTACTTTTGAATATCTGAAATTTGAAGCCAAGATAAGACAATATTTACCTGAAAAACTTGTAATATGGCAAAAATAAATAAATAATCTTTATACTAGAACAGAAGCCAAGATCAATGAGCAAATAAACATCGTTTTTCAATTTATTCATCCACATAAAATGAAAAAAAGAAATCAAGGTGTGGGGGGAGGAAATAGACAAGAAAGAGACTAATTGACGAATGCAATCAAAATCTTTATTTAAAAAATCCAAGATACAAAATCCAAGTTGTACAACTTTTAAACGGCTACCAAGAGGACTTTAAGAAGCATCAATTTAATGTGCACATAATTCACCTTTCACCATAGAATGCACAAGTATTATTTTTAATGCATTTTATATCACAATTATTTAACTAATAACATACATAATTAAAAAGAAAATAAATACTTATGTATGTGTTACACCAATATTTCAACCATACTACTGTCATCAATCAATAATTAATTTGAATAAACCTTAGTAGTATACAGCCGGATATCCAGCAGAGCAGTCCGATATCTGGTAGATCGGATATACGACAGTATTTCGGATATTAAAAAATCAGCCAGATACTGGATACATACTTACCCTTATAGCATTTTTAATTTCTAAAATTCCACAGAAAAGGTTAGATATAATTAACTACTGATTTGAAGTTTTATTAAATAAAGTTAAGAACAATAAAAGAAAATGAAGTTGTTGAATAAAAGGCAAATAAATCAATTAATACACCATTTTCTAGATTTCTGGTGACTAACAATTTATTAATTATGACCACCTTACTGACTTGAAAAAACTCACTTTGACTGTGCTGACTTCAAAGAAGCAGCTTTAGTTTTTTTGGCTTTATTCAGAAAATCTGAAGTAAAAACATATTATTTTAACACATAATATGTTTTTACTTCAACACACTACTTTTAAACACATTATTTTCTCGAAGCAAGATTTTTCGCTGTTGGATCATGGTGCCGATGCAACCACTTAGATTCATATTGAAAAGGCCCAAGCATAGAATATCATTTCAATTTAAAACCTAATACATTTCTTTTTAATATCAATTTCAATTTTAAAGAAATAAGCACAAGTTAGGAAAAAAATATCCGGAAATGCGCAGACAGCAGAGTCAATGACTCTGTGTATTATGAAGAGTGAACATCAATGTCCATGATTCATTCATGAAAAAATTGATACACCAAGATGACGTTGAAAAATTTCAAAAAAATGAATGTGCTCGCAGCGGGCAGATTCGAGGTCAAATCAGAAGAATCTCACAAAGACTGGATGTTTTTCTTTATGCATAAGGCAGTTTCAGAATGTTATAGACAGGAAAGAGTAACTTGAATGTCATGAATGTCTTGAAAGAGTTTTAAAAAATTTTTAGAATTAAAAACCATAGTATGGATGCAGACTACAGTGCCGACGGCTTGTTTTACTGTGAAGAGTGAATATTAATGTCCATGATTCATTCATGAAAAGAATGATACAAGAGATTCAGTTGAAAATTTTCAAGATGAATGTGCTCATGCAACAGGCAGCTTCGCGATGCTATAGACAGGAAAGAGTAACTTGAATTGTCATAAAGTGGTCCAGAAGACTTTTTTAAAAGAATTTTTTCTTGAATCTTTTGTTAAAGAATTTTTTCTTGAATGTCACGAAGTGGTCCAGAAGACTTTAAAACATTTTTTTGGATTAAAAACCATAGTATGGATGCAGACTGGAGAGTCGATGACTCCATGTACTTTGAAGAGTGAACATCAATGTCCATGATTCATTCATGAAAAGAATGATACAAGAGATGCAGTTGAAAAATTTCAAAAGATGAATGTGCTCTGGCAGCGGGCAGCTTGGAGGTCAAATCAGAAGAATCACACAAAGACTGGATGTTTTTACTTTGCTCGCTAATGCCAGAAATCGTGCATCTGCTGCTGCTAATTTCTCCTCTAACTCTTTGACCTTTTTTCTCAAAATTTCATTTTCCTTTATCAGTGTTTGTTGATCCAATTCAGGAGCATTTTCATCAACCTAAAAAAAAAAAAAAAAAAAGAATTATAATAACATTTAAAATAATACACAATTAAATTTAGGAGAATATCAAGGTTTATCACTCAGAAAATTTTTATTTTGTAAAAATTAAATAAATTATTGGGTTATGTGTTGTACAAAAAGTATGCCAATTTTTTTCGGTTGCTTAAGGACAGGTCTTGGTACATCTGAATGATTGAAAACAAATAACATATTATTACAAAGGATGGTACTGCAGTCAAATTTGTGAAAATTTTTCATTTCAATCCGCTTTCCTTTGAAAGCAGCATGAAATTTCCAGATAACTCAACACTACATTAAAAAATATTAAACTACCATCAATTATTGAACTAATAAAACACTTTAAGACTAAATATTCTTCGAAGAACCATTAACAAACACATATTTCTGCAAAGCCTTGATATTAATATAAATTACTGATTCCCCCCAACCAACAAAGAAAAAAACGTTTATAAAACACGAATTTACATTTCATCGGAACAGCATTAACTTTCAAAACAATAAATTTGTGCCAAATATTATGTCATAAAAAGATTAAAATCTAAAACAATAATAACTAGCACAATAAATCTGAAGAATGTATTCAATATATAATGGATTTATGACATTTTATTTAAATGCCTTAGAAAGTGTAGCCTGTCTATTGAAATATATATTTTTTAATTCTATACTTCGAAATTGTAAACTTTTTTTATAGAGCTTGAACTATTCTGGAATAAAAATTCTTTTTAAAATTTTCCCATCTATTTCAGGATTACACGACATAATATATAACCCTTGTGAATGTCAGACAATACTAACCAAACAATCATTAAAAATTTTTACATGATAGTTAAGTTTAGCTGCACTCGACATAACAAATCTGAAAATATTAAAAAATATCTTTGTAGTGCATTTTTTAAGAGAACTTTATAATTAGAGGTAGCAAACTAATAGTCTTATACTAAATAAATGACATTTAATGCTTCAAAATCCTTTAATGCCTGACATTTTTTTTAATTACTTTACAAGTATAGGTATTTAAAGTCATTTTATCTTGTCAGTTACTTTATGAATGTGGCTAGCAAATTCTACATGGATGATAAAATAAAAAAAAAATTGCTCAAGAGAGGGTTATGCAGGTAGAAAGAAAGAAAAGAGATTTAAAAAAAAGGAAAAAAAAATGTAATTTTGAAAATCATGATCATAGTGATATATCAGTACAAACAAAATATTTTCCATGTGTTACTAAATTACGGGGGCAGTGTTATATTACATCACTTTTAGAAGGTTGTTAAGGAATGATTTTTGAAGACTAGAGAAACACGGTTCTTGATTTATGATAATTTTTAAACTTTTTCATTTTGAAAAGTCCAAATTTTGGACTTTTTCATTTTGAAAATAGCATTTATCACTGAGTTAAATTATTTGCACATCTTCTCTCTCTATTCTAAAAAAGAGTAACTGCCACCGCTGCCACTGTGAAAAGTCATGCTATCTCTACCAAAACTGTGGGGATTTGTGTTTTGAAAAAAGGTGTCCACGGATTCGGAAAATTCGAGGGAAGTCGATAAGCTGACTTAAATTTTAAAATTTTAATTATTTTAGAAGATATTAATAAAATACTGAAAAAAATAAGCATAATGGTTGCCAGGTTTAGCAATTTGCTCCAGCATAAAATCATTCATGCCTTTGCAACAAAGGAATTCCAAGTATGCCCAATACTGTGAATTTGACAAACATGAAGTAGAATTACACCAATTTTGTGCCAAATTAAAAAAAAATATGTGAAATAAATAAGTCAAAGTGTGTTACTTAATATTCGCAATTTTCAAATAGTGGTAAGTTCTCTCAGATAACAAGGTTTAAAATTACCGATTATTCCTTTATCTAATACATAACTAATTTAAAAAGCACAATTTTGGCATCAGGTAGGACCACGGCTGTCTCCCCAAGCAAGGTGAATCTAAATATTGTGTGCATTCCAAAATGCTAACACCCAGCATTTTTAAAATAAAAAATAATTCAAATGCAGATCATAGCAATGCCAGTTAGAACAGCCTGTGTATTTGACACCTGTAGAAATAATTAGCGGCGTTAACCATGCCATTATACCAGTTTTCGTACAGCTTGGATATTTGCCAGGCCAACGAGATGATACATTTCGTGGTGCTAAATAAGCCAATCTGCAAAGCATTATGTATATGAATGTATGGATAATTGTTTTCACGACAACCTTACATGAGCAATAATTATCGGTTATGAGCATGTGTAAATTGCCAAATAATGATAAATCACCATTGATAGCAAGATATTCTAGCTGTTCCATACATTTTATCAAAGAAAACATATGAAGCACTGTTTTCTTAGAAATCGTTATGAACTAAACGTATACGTAAGTCACCAAATTATGAAAAATCGCCTTGGATGGCAAATATGCAAGGTTTTTATAGGTTTTACACAATTAAAAATAGTGTAACATTTAAATTTTTATGTTCTAAGAAACATGCAAGAACCAAGCAATGTGTTTCTCAGTAGCATTGGATCAAATCTTAGGCTTTTGTCAGTGGAAATCATGCCTGTTTGACGAATAAGCCTTATTAGTGGTCGAACCCCTCATATGAAAAACAACTGTACAGAGTCTAGGGGCCTTGGCCCAAAGTCACTTAAATAAATTATGAGACAAAAATAATTTTTTTCAAAGTATACACTGTCAAATAACACTAGTGTTATTAAATAGGAAAGGTATCCAGTTTTTCTTTAAACGAGCAATACAGACACAATTTTCTTTAAACATGTAAACTAATTTAAACACATTGTTTTTAATACATAAATTAATAATTACAGGAGGTAGATATTTGAAAGAGACATATAAAATAGAATTTGTTTTTATTTTTCAGAAGAGCAAGGCCAATTCAATTATTGGGAAAAAGTATCAAATCATTTTGTGTGAAACTGGAAATGTATTTATATATATATACTTTTGAAGGTACAAAGCACAACAACATTCTATGCATCATGTCTAGTTTTGTTAAAATATCCCTAAAGAAACACTACCAATTATATGTTGAATTTAACTTTTACTATAATTAAAATACAACGTCATTTTATAATGTCATTTGATGAGTTTAATTTTGAAGAAGAATAATTCAAGTGATAAGTTAAACCAATTTTATTACAAATTACAACTATCGCGTATTAATTTCATTTTGATGTAGATTATATGTCGCCAAAGTTTGGCGGGATACGATCAATCCTTTTATCCCGTAATAATTGAAAGAAAAAGCTAACACATGCTTGTATTTTTTTAGTAGCAGGATAATATATCAATAACAATGTCGTATTTACTTAGAGTAAGGAGTAGAGTAGAGAAAAAACAATGTTTCAAAATCAAAACAAATGTCGGTTGGCGACAGTTTGATCATGAATGTTTACGTTCTTATAAAAGACAAAATCTAAATAATCTTTACTAATAGACCATGAATATTGTTGTATTATTGTTTTAATGTAAGTACTAATTTAGTTTTATGATATCGGTAGTCAAATTAACGTAAATATTAAATGCTTTTAAAAGGTAATAATTACGGCAACCCTAACACTAACAGCACGAGAAAAAATAGCGTATAATATGTATGAATATAATAATTGAAAGGAAAATAAACAGTTAGATCACAGATTTATACACATAACTGCAAAACTAAAACTACATTTTAAAATAATTTCAGACTTACTTCACATAATCTTGAATTCGCAGTTGGATTCCAACTCTCCCTTCTGCAATTTATAATCCATTTTTTCCTTCTGTTATGATTTTTCAGGGAATCTAAAAAGACGATAAGCCGTTTCCGTGCGATTTGAAAAATTCACTGCACAATATCCAACCATTTTTATTGATCTTGAACAATTAGAAAACATAAATTTTATGACATAGGCGTACGATCCAATATGGCGGCCTGACACAACTTTCGAACCAAAATTCCGGGCAAGTCAGCTCCCCCCTATAGTAGCCTTAGTCAGGATGACCGAAACCGGTTGACAACCGTGACGTCACTTAACCGAAGAATGACCGCAACCGGTAGCACCGGTGCATAACCAACCGGTGAATTCTCGAACAGGCCCTTTGTCTCCCCTTGAGTAGTCTTTGCCCCCCCCCCGGGAAATATTCTGCCGGCGCCCATGTCTACAAAACCTGTCTACAAGATCGGGTAGACAAAATTCTGGGACTGAGCGAAATAGCACCCTAGTGCTAAAAAACAAGACTTGTTTGATTTAATGTTGTTCGAAAATCATAGACAATAAGTTCGACATATACTGCTGTTTGGAAATATTTTATTTCTTGAAAGGCTTTATATCTATACCTAAGGATGGCTGATAAATAAACCTGTCTCGTCTAGCAGTAAAACTGTAAATTTCTGCCTAGTCTCACATTCACCCCTAACTACAGCCGAAGCAAAAATGCAAAACTATGACTGCAAGAGAAGACATATCGCCGTTGTCAAATGAGTATCTGCTATGTGCACTTTTTGGAGATTTCGAAATTTTATTCGACTTATTATATTATTCGCCTATATTATTTTATTCGACTTTTTTATTTTCGACTATCTGACTCTAAGCCAGTGGTTCACAAACTTTTTCGAGTCGCGGCGCCCTTTTTCAGCTAAAAATGTTACAAGACGCCCTACCCTTTGTTAAATTTATGACTATAGTACGAGATAAAAAAATAAAACTCGTGTATCTTCTTTATTTAACGTTTACTTTTACTTTATTAGCACTAAATTCATAATTAATGCAATGCAATGGATGAGCATTCAAATCCCTGCATATTTTCTCAAATTGTGGAATTGAACTGCACATGCTTCCCTCATTTATTTTTCCATGTGGGGAATGTCCTCCGTGTGGGACTTTCTAAGGGATCCTAACCCGCATTTACGCTAGGTTTCGGAGAAAACCACGGAAAACTCCGAACGGCTAGGTCGACAGGAGCGACCGGGTTTTGAACCCGGCACCTCTAGCCTTCCAGTTCCAAGAGCAAAACCTCTAAGCCACTGGTAGGGCCTTAGCTTTTTATTGCAGCGACAGCCGGAAACCCAGCTTCGCACAAGCACTTTGCACTTCAGCATGTCTACAAAACCTGTCTACAAGATCGGGTAGACAAAATTCTCAGTTTTGTAGCGGCGCACAGTTTGGGAATCTCTACTCTAATTATTATAAGGTGAACTGTGATCGCTTAAAAAAAAAAAAAAAAAAAAAAAAAATACGCACTGAAACTCGGCAAGAATATTGTCAAATAATAACTGCTTGCTAATAAAAACTGGTAATAATAAATTAACTTTTTGAACATAGAAGATATTGGCTTGAGAACGACGATATGCGCATTTTTACTTTCCGAACATGTACCATGTAAGGAAAGTATTGTAATCATGAAAAAATTCGACTTCGAGATTTTGGTATATTTACACGTTTTGAGGCCTTCTGAATTCATTTATGCTATTTTTACGAGATGTATGTATGTGTGTGTGAGTGTGAGTGAACACGATAGCTCCTAAACGGGACATTCGATTGAGCTCAAATTTGGTATATATGTTACAAACCACCGTCGCAAGACCGGTATTGATTTTGGTGTGTATAGGACTTATAGTTTTTCTACAGGGCTACGACAAAGATTTCTTTTACATTATGGTCAATGGGGGGAAATTCTTGAAAGTCCGCTAGCGTTTAAACGGGACATTCGATTGAGCTCAAATTGGGTATGCATGTTATAAACCACCATCGTAAGACCGGTATTGATTTTGATGTGTATAGGTCTTATAGTTTTTCTACAGGGCTACGACAAAGATTTCTTTTACATTATGGCGTATGGGGAGAAATTCTTGAAAGTGCGCTAGCGTTTAAACGGCGCATTCGATTGAGCTTCTATTTGGTATATATGTTTGAATTATTCATCAATTAAAATTTATTTGATAATGATCTTAATAGTAAGTGTTCGGAAAGTCGAGTGGAGTCTCTCCAGATTTTTATAAATAGTTGATATGTAGCATTTACCCAACAGATTTCCCGTCCACACCTTCTGTAAGCAATCTATATAGCGATGAGCAAGAGACGAGTTAATTTCCTACAGTAAGATGAATAGTAATCAAATGAGTCTATAACTTATACAACAATGGAAGTTTAAAATAATTTTTTTTTTTTTTTCAAAAGTACGAACAGTTTCGTTGACATGAAGCAGGGGCGGATCCAGAAACTTTTTTCGGAGGGGGCGCAAATCGTGAATACTCATTTTATCTAGTGTAAAGCCGACTTAATATTGCTGAAAGCCACATTTATCTAGTCTAAATATATTTTTCTCGGAGGGGGCGCGCGCCCCCTGCGCCCCCCCCCCCTGGATCCGCTTTTGACATGAAGTCATGTAGCGATGGTGACATTATACAATAGTCACATTATATGTTTGAATCTGAGAATGATTATTAGTTCTGATAGGTTTTTCAATTCTTTCTTCCAGAAATAAACTTATCGATTCGAACTTCGTAAACTTCTTGGGGGGGGGGGGGGAGGAATTAAGTCCTACCCATTAAAGAAAAATTGAAACTTCTACGAAATTTTAAAATTTAAATTAGTTTTGGTATTTTTTTAAACGGTAAGTTTATATATCAGACTGTAACACTTGACAGAAAAACGTTGAAGTTCATTTAATGCCAAAATTTTCCAAGTGTATGACTTCTACTAAATTTACAACGTGCAGATGGATAAGTTACTTCTGGAAATAATTTAACAATCTGTCAGGGCGCATAAATCATCTCAAGTCGAGATTGTACTAAGTTCAAATATATGTAATTAATGTACTAAAAATTAAAAGGACATATCCAAAATTCACAATTCCAATCAACGCTGTGTATAAAGGGAACTGTGCCTTGGGCAGAGGACTTTTTTAGGGGGTTCTAGCGCATATTCACTTTACATCTGGAGAAAACATCCCCAAACTCCAGACCGCTAGATCAACAGCCGAATGGTAGCCTAGAATTTTGGACCTTCACACTTCAGCCATCTGCCATGTTCAGTGTCTCATTCCCTCGGCCATGGTGGGATCCAACGCGATCGATAATTCATATTTGGGGGGGGGGGATATTACTTCAGGGAGAAAATCTCTAGGTTTATGCAGTGTTTTATAGTTATATATCTGATTTACAATATTCACTCACTTCAAGAAAAATACACCAAGTTCTTATTACTCATGAATAAAGATATACAGTACATATTACATACTTAAAGTGATTTATAGTAAATTTATTTGTAATACAGTAGACCTCCCCCGCATAACACGGGTCCATACAATACGTGGAGTGGTGGTGGAATGTATAATATATGTATATATATATATATATATATATATATATATATATAGGTATTGGATAATATACCATATAAGTGGAAAATGCTAAAGGGTAAATTAGCTATGTATTATACACTTACAATTTTTTTAAAGTAAATTTTCGCATACTATACAGTAGGGTAAATTTGACTTTTCTATCTAGACGATACTTTTATATTATTTAATTACAAAATATTTATTTAGTACGCTAGCAAAAAGCTTAATCAGAGTTTATAAAAATGAAAATCTTTGCAGTAAGTTAGTTTACCATACAAATATAAAATGCTGTACCTCGCAAAATTTTACGTTCGTATTAAATTGCGCTAATAAAAGCTAGTAAATTTAACATACCATTACATTTTTTCTTCTATTTGAAAAGTGTACCAAGCGTAATTTTTTTGCTAATTACTATATTTTTTTTTTATAAATCCCTTAATTATATAAAGTGAGTTTTTCATTATTCTAGTGCTTATTTAATTTCAAATTATTTTTATCAGATACTATTTTAGAATTTATCAATTATAACAATGCGTACGGAACATTCATAAAATAAACGTAAACAGTGTAGATAAAGTTTAAATTTAATTATTTTTAAAATTTTAATTTATGTTTTCTATAAAACTATTTATATTTCTGTACTAAACATTATAGTAATTTCATTTTTTAACAATTAAAACTGGTAAATTAAGAAAATGAGTTTCAGTTTAACAGTTAAATTCTCAGATTACGTACAGAAAAATTACTTTCAAAAATGGGCCGATCTGTTGCCTGTTAGGAGATGCAAAATTCCGTATGTTTATCATTTTTTCCCTGAATGCTTCATGACTCCCATAGGTTCGTTGTTTGTAATAGTTCACAGCAGGACTGCAACTAGAGGGGGCGAGCAGGGCGGCAAAGTCTTTAATCGCTCCAAGGAAAGGGGCACCAAAATTAAGGTTTGCCTCGGTGCCGCAGTACTGAGGGGGGCGTTAAATTTAAGCTTTGCCTCAGGTGACGTAAACTCTAGTTGCAGCCTTGGTTCACAGTACAACTTGTAAAGAGCCATTCTAAAGTTTTTCGTGTCTCTATAGTGCAACTGAATTCTTTAAATATGAAAATGAAAATACCAGATTTGGTTTAAAAAATCCTAATTTAAAAATTTTAAAACTAGTGCGTCACACTTATCATAAAACATTAATGATAGAGCGTCTCGTAAAATATTGCATTCTTATTAGATTAAGTTGGCAGATTTAATATATTACCGCGTTCTAACAATAATATAGTATATTTTTAATGTAGACGAATATTCAATGACACCAATTCCCTAAATGCTTTGTAAATCACTTAAATTTATCCTTTGTTATTAAAAATAATATAATAATAAATAAATAAATAAAATAAAACAAGATAAAAATGCGCCGTGAAATCACCTCTTTCCATCGTTTTCAACTGCTAGTTGCAAAAAAGTTCTATAGCCGAAAAAGTACACCCGTTGCCATCCCTGGAGTTAACTACCAGCAACACATGGCGGCCGATCGAATCTATCATCGCGTGCTACAGAGCTTTTTTTTTTGGACATAGCCGGTCAAAAAAAGGGACTTTAGCTCTGTAGCACGCGATGGGCGATTCGATCGGCCGCCATGTTGCTGATAATTAGTTAACTCCAGGGATGGCAACGGGTGTAATTTTTTGGCTTTGGACACTAAAATTGTTCTTCTATATAGATGTGAAAATAGTTGCGCGTTAAAGGTTTAATATAGCCGTTTGTACGCTATATAGTCAATTGTATTTTTTATTTCTTAAACGGAATTATTTCACGTAAAATGTCTGAAACATTGACGGGCTAAAAAAGAGCAAAAAGCAGTGCATTCGCGAAAACTGGAAGGGTCCAGTCAAGTACTTCGAGCTATCAGAAGTTGGTGCTATCATAACGTGACCATTTATTTTTTCCTTCAAAACGGGACATCTACTACTTTTTTGACAATAGTGTATTTATTTTCTTCCTCAAAACGGGACATCGACTGTTTTTAAGATATCACTGTAAGGAGAGTGAATTTACGGGTCTGGGTATCTTTTAGTGGTTAAGAAAACGCGCAAACAAACTTGTGTTAATGTTAATATCAAAATAAAATGAAAAAAAAACTTTTCTAAAACACACATATACTATAAGAAATAGTTCTAGACATACGTTTCGGGTGCAAGGGGTAGGCCCTTCTTCGAATTCAAAAACACCCTCCGACACAAGGCAGGTAGGTAGGAAAGTGAGAAATGTAAACAAAAGTACACACAGAAAAAAGGAAGTTGTCGTTCCGAAGGAAAAAAATAATTGAAATAGTTGTCAAAAAAGAACATTAAAAGAACAAACACAAAACAATACCTCCCCCGGCGTTTTTTTTGAGTCTCGAGAGGGGAAGGAGGGAGCTCAAGTACTTTTTTTTTTTTACCGACACTGCCGTTGGATGATTTTAGATTTTTAGCAGCCGTTATTGAAATCGTTACCGTGTGTTGCTCTCTTTCTGAAAACGGGACATTGAAGGGGACATTTTCTAAAAACGGGACATTACGGTATCCCGAAGCTGTGCTTGGGGACAACGGGACAAGCCACCTAAAAACGGGACGTAATGGTCACCTTATGCTTTTCAGTTTCTACTTTTCATGCAAAAACTTAAATTTTATATTTTAATTAGTTATCAATCGATATTGTACTATTACACTACAGTTTAAGAAAGTTAATTTTTAGAATTTTAAATGTTAAAAATAGGGCGGGGGGATATGCACAGAAAGTTTCTTGCCTCTTCTTGAACCTGAATTAGTCAACAGGGTAGAGAAGGTATTCCCCCCCCCCCCCCCCACGAAGCAAGCTGAATTCTAACGAATACGTAGTTTAAAGAGAGAGAAAGAGGAATTAATGCTAGTTTTTTCTTATTGTTATTCTTATTCTACTAGAGGATAAATCCCGTTATGGAGGCAATTAAAACGGGCTCTACAAAAAACATTTGACAAAAATATGTCGACACTTAGTACATTTAACCTTTGCCCTCTTAAAATAAATAACTCCATATTCAAATTTTATTAAATACCGAAATCGGAATTGCATATACTCTGGAAACTTCACCTGCGAAAGATTTTGATGTGATGGAGGGAGCATCATCTCCTACATCAAAGCTTCATGCAGAGAAAATCATTTCATTTGTGAAAAAAAAAAGTTAACTGTGTAGTCTGAAAAAAATATTTTAAGCGAATTGGAATCACAATTTTTCTTTCAAAGCCTGATAATTGTGGCTGGCTTCAACAACTTTCGACGCCTAATTTTGTCATTCAAATGATAAGTTTTTTTTTTTTTTTTTTTTTTTCTTACTCTCAGAAATAAAATGGAGTTGAAAAGAGCGGAAAATCGTTTAAAATTATGGAACGGGTGAATTTTCTTATTTTTAAAATAGCACAATTGTTTTTTAATATATTTTTTTACATAATTATGAAAAATTTCAAGCCGATCGCACCAACAGTGCGAATTTTATTACGTTTTTAGACAATAGGTTTTTAATCTTTTTGGCGGTAAAAGTTTTGTTTTGGAGTGGTGGAACCGGAATTGTGACAGAGTCAGTGAATCAGTGAGTCAGAGATCAGCGTAACTATATACTAAGATGGGTTTGCAATCATGAAATGGAATTAAAACTTTTACAAAAACTTCGACTTAAAGGGACAGACTTCGAGATATATAGATAATTTTGGGTTTAAAAAAATTGTTTGAGTATTTCATGAAAATTTCGAGATAAACGAACATTCCAAGTTATGAGACTTATCGCGCGTCAGTTTACTACTTTCTTTTTTTACTACTATTTTTTTTCTTTTGTTGTCTTCCGAAAGTCAGCAGAGATATTTATAAAAAACACAGAGTGGGAAAAATAAAAATAATAATAAATAAATATTGACGATCGAGAATAGCTGGTTTTAAGATTGCTTTGCTCTTAAGCAATATATAGTTCATAAAACCCAGATTTTCTACATCTGCACTGATAAGAAAAAACCTTTAAAAAAAGGAAGGGTGCGGATGGGAGTGCGAACGATTACCTCGAGTCCAATAACCAGCGATTTATCAAGAAATTCAAAATATTCCTTGTTTTAGTTGTGTATGTTTGGTCTAAAATAAAACATGAAAGATCCCGACAACTATTTGTTCACACTGATAGCGGAGCAGACGATATTGCTCTCTGCTGTTACCTCTTTACGAGATTTAGAGATTTAAAAAAAAAAAAAAAAACAAACAAACAAAAAAAAAAAAACGATTGCGACAGTACACTACGATAAACGCGAAACAACGTTATGCGCTTTTTTCCTAAGAAATTGTATAAGGGGAAACGCTTTTCCGAATCCCATTACAAAGACGCACTATTCTCGCCATCGCAATAATAATAATCCAATACATTGAGACAGCTGCTCACATTGACAAATCGCACTGAATCTCTTAAGTTGTGGTGGTAACCCAGGCATGTTGTTGTTTAGAAAAATCGCCGATTTGGCGATCAAAGCGGGAAACATTGGCGTCAAGGGTTGCTGGAAAAAGATGCAAAACCAGAAACATTAACCTGGACCGTACAGATGTTTAAACGCGTGCATGACGTCATCTTTGCATCATTTTCCCACCTCTTGTCTGTCCAATTGCAGTTATAAAATGAAATTCTTCCTTTTCCAACTTGTGTTTTGATCTTTCTTCGTTTGTAAACAGCAGAAAAAAATATCTAGGTTTATGTTTGTTGTATGACCGATATTCTCCCCTCTTTTTTTTCTTTTCTGTATTTTTAATTTTAGTTACAAAGAAAGTACTTTTCCCCCCCTTAAATAAATCTTTATAAAACTCTGATATAAGCGTTTATCATTATGCATATAATAAAAGAAAGTGTTGTTTCCTTCCTGTGCGGTCGTTAAAGCTTCGCAACCAAATATATATGCCCCGCATGGAGTCTATATGGTATGGTATGGCATACCCCCTCCATCTCCATCCATGAAGATTTCGCTTTGGAGCTGTAGGGGTTGAAATCTGAGATATGGGGGTCAAAAGAGAGCATCAGAGTACAGAGGACTTCTAAAGGGAAATCCATAAAATAAATGAAAGTGTTGTTTTCTCTGCGTGCAGCCAGGCCCGGACTGGGAGGGAGGGGCCTGCCCGTCTCAAGAGAAGGAGGGGGGGGGCGGGTTATTGCGCAACCGACAAATAATAGAATGTGTTAACTTTCGGGGTATGAGAGAGTTATGGTGTTATTATTAATTAATTATGATTGATAATTAATGCATTAATAAAATATTGATCTATTAATTAATATGCGTCATTCATATTAATTAATCTCTTGTTCATTCGAGAACCCTCTCTCTCTCAAAAAATGTTGAGAACTACATTTAAAATGAAGTGCTTTGAAGCCTTCTGGGGCGCAATTGCAGCTATAAAAATTTTTTTATGTGTCAAACTTCATTCAAGTGCTATCAGTATAGCACTTTCTTTTTCTTTCTTTTTTCTGTTTGGGGGGCCGGCGCTCACAAGGGAGGGACCGCCGAGGGCGGGGGCCCACCCGTCTGCAGACAGTCGGACACACTGGCCAGTCCGGGCCTGCGTGCAGCTAAAACTCCACAGTCAACTAGCGTAGCCCCATAGGGGTTTTATGGTATGGTAGCCCACCACACCAACCCCAGGGGCGTAGCCAGATGGGGGGAGTGGGAGGGTTGAAGCCCCCCTCCCCTCGAAATGGAACATTTTACTTAGCTTACAATTTGATCCCCCCCCCAACTGTGGCACGTGCTCAGGCAAAAACGAGACAAACAAGGAACGATATAGCGAGGGTGGCGCAAAACCGTTCCTAGAGGGGTCCGACATCCCGTCGCCCTCCATCCTGGGAGGGTCTCATGGCCCTCCCAGCGGAAGAACTCCCATAAGCCGCTCACTAGAACGGACTGAGGATGCTCATCCAAGAGAGGATCCCGCAAGCTTCTCACCAGAGAAGACTGAGGACCTTCTTCCCCACCTGGCAGCCGTCGGAGGCCATCCTCCCAAAGGCGGCTACTCCAGGTATCGTTAACTAAATGATAGAGCGAGATTCCCCGGCGAGGGAGTCCCATAAGTCGCTCATCAGAGCGAACTGAGGAATCCCCCGTTCCCGGGAGGATGGCCTCGTGAGGGTCCCACGGACCATGCACAAGCATGGACAGAGGACCCTCTTCCCGAGAGGGCTTCTGCAGGCCGCGCACAAGCACGGAGGCGAGAAGCCCCATCGAGCCTTCTCTTGGTGGTGCATGTTTGAAATACTGGTGGTGCATGTATTTCAGGAAAACCGCGGTTCTCGCGGCTTTCCCTTCCCTAAAGGGTTCTGGCAGGCCATCCACAAGTATGGAGCCAAGAACTAACAGGTGAACTACGTCGAACGGAGGGCGAGTCCCTCCGACCGTGGTTGTGACCTGCTTCCTGTCAAGTTGACAGAAGAAACCCTTGGTGTCTATGCTGCGCGTCTAGCGCTTTTTGGTGTCCTGAGAATCCTCCTTTTGGTGCGAATGTTGTTGTGGTGACGACGGGTGGACAGCGGGCCGGGCTAGTCCCGCCCTGCTGGTCTGGGTGCCTATCACTGTGGCCCCTCGTGTGGGGACGCAGGTAAGGGTTACCGTTTACCACCCGCTAGGCAAGCCCCGCGCAACCTGATAAGGATGAGGGCCTCTTTGAGACTCCTCGAGAGGGTTGCTGTTTTAAGCGGGCGGTGGGCTACCAATCGTGTAATGCTCAACATAGAGCGGGTGCACGTATTGAAATAGTCTCCTTTCGTCCGGGGAAAGTATATGATCTCTTCGACCAAATAATTTGAAAATAAAATCGAAATTTTGTAGTAATGTCGCATAACTTTTATTTGTACTTATTAAAAAAAAAAAGCTACCTCCCCCGTGTGAAAAAGGAGGGGACTTAGCTAGTTATTGAAGATCTAGTTTAATATCTATAAGAAAAAGTTCATTTATTATGTTCAAAAAGATTTTTTTTAGGACAGTGAGTGAAATTCAGTTCAGGTGGATTTTCTGGACTTTCAATTTTGCGAGATAATTTTTAAGTAGTTTATTTGTATTTCCTTTTTAAAAAAATGCAGTAAAAAATAAATAAATAAAATAAAATAAAATACATACGTTCAAGATCACAGATTTATTAGGAGTATTTTTTGAAGTTTTATAATTTCTACGAAACACGTACCATACAGCCCCCTATGCATGCCAGAACAAACCACCAAATTTTCTATTTTAATTTTGTGAATAACTAATTACTTTTTCGAAAAACATGCAACTCGAAAGAAAAAAGAAAAAAAAAAGAAAAAAGAAGTGTATAAAACGTATGTAGGAAACTTGGCTTACACTTGAAAAAAAGTTTTCCGTGTGTGATTTCAATTTTTTTAAACAACGAATTAAAAAAATTTGATATTGTTTTTTATTTATTTATGCATTTATATGTACTATTTATTTATTTAATTTCTGTGTGAATGAGCATGTATTTAACCTTCTATTTCTAGTCTCTGAAACGAAAATATAATTGATTGCTTTCAAATTATTTGACATGAATAAAGATTTTTTTATTTCTAGTAATCTTCCATCCGAAACAAACTATCCATTTAAAATCTTTGGTAAGATCTACGTTAAAGAAGTAACTTTAATTTGCTAATTTTCACGCGCTGGTGAACATATATAAAAGAAGACATGTTCATGAATTGGAAACAGAAAACATAATTTTAAAGCAGAATATTATGTCTATTATGTTTGTAAAAAGTAGTTACTTCCTCTTCCCTTTTTTTATTAACAAAAAATATCGCGCAAAGTTTGATATAATTAATAGAAAAAGAGATAAATAAGAAGTTGAATAGGGACACACACACATGTTTCTTAACTCTATCCCCCTGTTTCAAATACATTTTCATTGGACGGACTGAGGACCTATGTCTTTAGCGGGAAAATGTTTAGTTTCCTTACCATTCCGTTTAAGACAGGTTTCATTGAATAAATTTTTTTACACGGAATCTACACATAAGGACTACAAATAACATTTCAAAGCTGGCAGGAAAAACTATCCAGCTCACGGCAAAAAACTTAAATTTTCGCAATAACAATAAATTCCAGTTCCCCCCCCCCCCCCCCCGCTCTTAACTTAAAAAAACAAACAAACAAACAAACAAACAAAAAAACCTTAACCATTTCTTTTCTTCTCTCTCTCTCTCTCTTTCAAAGCATTCTGTGTTTTATATGTAATGTTAAAATAACATCTAAGATAGAAAGAAACAATCAAGCGATACTGTTTGAAATACTCGCATATATTTGCCGCTCGAACTGTTGATCATCGAGGCTATTTGACCTAACTTCGTAGTTGCTGCGATTTATTTCCAGCCTCGCTATACTGTATGTCAATAGATTCATGTTAAGTAAACTCAAGTTCTTTTAAGGAAATTGTTCATTTTTTTATATTGAAGTATCTAATCTTTTCTGAGTATTTACAAATAGGTCTCGAGAAGTATTCATATAAATAAGCAAATTATAGCTAAAATCGTATCTAAATCAAGTATAATTCCAGATAATGAAACTACATTTTCCGGGATTCTTACGGATCTTCTATTTGCTAAAATTCCGATTTTTTGAAATACTGTCCTAAGATAGTCTGATATTTTAAAAGTAGTTCTCTTTTTTATAATAGACAGAAAGACATTTTCTGAAATATCTCAAATTGTTTGACATTTTAGGACAATTTTTCAAAAAGTCGGAATTTTAGCGAATTCCGACAGATAAGAACCCTTTTTTTTTTAATTAAATACGAAATTTCAAGTTGTATTTGTAGTACAGTACTTGTACAGTTTGTACAGTAATTGTAGTACAACAGAACTTCTCAAATCATGTATTTGCATTACTTTTTTTGCGGTTATCTGTAAAAACTTAATTAAAATCTAAAAATTATAATTAATAATAATAATATTATTATTTGAAAATGTAAGACAGTTTTTTCTTAAATAAAACTTTCTCTTCTTAATAATAAAACTCTGGAGTACTTATATGATAACTTAAAAAATTTCAGTTTATAATAAGCTGTTTGTGATGTTTTATAAAATAAAATGTTTGTTTAAAAGGAAATATCTTTGAATAAGCTCTAACCTTCCTTTTTGTCAAAAATAAACCACATATCAATTGTGATTCACTGCTATCTGGAAAAACACTTCACATGTTTGAAAAATCATATACGTATGGTTATATTCAATAATTTTATATTTCCATATTTCAATCGAAACCAATCGTCAGTCCAGTTTTACATAATGTACTCGTATATCTCTGTGATAAGTGACATAAAAACTATTACTTATATTTTTGTTATTTTATTGTTCCTCATTTATTATTTAGTTATTTAGTACTATGCTTTTTAAGTATGCTTTTGTATTTTTTATTAATTTTAAGTTTCGTTCTTTTTTTAATTTACCATCTTTTTTTTTTAAATTATTTCTCTTATGCTTTTTATATTTCTTTCTACTATGGGTCTTGTCTACAGGCTCAATATTATTGCTCATTCAACTTTTATTCTCTCTAGTTTTATTACGTTTACTTCTTCCGAATGGCAATTTCTCTTCCCTCGCATTTTGTGTTTATATTTTTTGGAATGTCACTTTATGCCTGGGTGGAAGAAGAAACTTTTTAATGCTGAAGAAGGGGCCTTTGTACCAGTGGCGGCTCGTGGTTTATTTAAATGGAGGTTCACAAAATTAATTTCGAAAATTAAATATGTAGATACGACGCACCGTGTATCTGCATACACGGTGCGTTGTAAAAAATTATACAACACAATTTAAAATATACTTTCATTTCCAACAGTTAAAGGAAAACAGTGCACGCAACTGAAAGAAAGCAAGTCATCTTTGGTCTAACATTTCGTCACCAAGATAAGTTTTAGCAAAAGTGTTCTGTTGATTTTTTATTTCACTTTTTTTCAAAGGATGATATTGCAACATATCATTGCTTTAGCTCCGAAATACTTATTTAACCCCCATCTTATTTATTTACACTAATTCGTAAACAATACTGTAGTGAAAAATGATAAAAATAAAGAAAATAATAAGAAAATGAAAAGAATGCATTAACTAACCTAACACAACAAACCAACGAAGAATCCGGAGGAGATAACGACAAATTATCCCCCGTGAGCAGAAAAAAGTGTGCGAACGGAGAAAATATCAGGAGCGCCTCGCATCCACCGCAACTTTCTCGTCGTCTTTCCTCAGAGACCGGTTCAAAAGGCCGTTCGGTCGATCGCACATGCGAGCGACAAGACTATTCTGTAGTAATCCATGATACAGTGCGTTAGCTATAATAAGCGTGTTTAATAATAGTGATGGGTGGGGGAGAGTAAAACTAACGTTTTAAATTCACAAAAATCTAGAAGTGTACTTAATATGTTTTTTAAAATTTAATTTGTTAATGTGTTTATTCTTTAGTTTTTCCTCTGGGGGTTCACGTGCTCATGTGCTCAAATGGAGGAGCCGCCACTGCTTTGTACCACTCGAGATGGTCCGTATACTGTTTCATTTTACATATATGTGTGTTATTTATAAAGTTCTTTATTAGTTCTAATCATTTAACACCAAGCTTTTTTGTGTCTTCTGATTACTTTTCAACTTTGTTCATAAATTTGAAACTTTTTTTAACACAATTTTATTAGTTTCTTCATTTTCTTTTACAGGACACGGATGACAGAAAAGTAGCTGCTTCCAGTTCGCTCTTTTCTTGGAAAACTTCAGGTGGCGCGTATACAAAGCTTGGAAGGCACTCAAATGCTTTCATGAATTAAATAAAAATTAATTCATTCAAACTTCTTTCTGAAAGAACAAATAAAATATAAACTGCCAATTACGTAAGCTGCCGCGATCACCTTGGCTCTTTGTACTCGCCTACATAATATATAACTGTATTCTATAGATTCTGTGAAGCAAGGTCAAGACCTTGCACTTCCCGTTTGGATCCTTTATCGTATCGACACAGATAAAAGAAAATATTCATTCGGAACCAGGAAAGTTCTGATAGACGACCTTCAGGCCACTGATCTCGGTAAAAAGATTTCGCAATTTTTGCCTATTTTTCAGCCCCATTCTCCACTATTTCTAAACTGTTCGCCCTGTACGAATATTGGTACTGTTCCTTCCACACCTGTTTAAGATACTGTTTATGATGCGGTAAGAAGTAAAATATAATAAAAACGGCGTTTTGCATGAGTTGAACTGGCTAACGACTTACTTTGACCGAGAAGAGAAGCAATTACAAGAGCTTAAAGCTAATTTGAAGTGGATTTGATTACACTGGGCAAATACAAAACCGTTAGAAGGTGGCACAGAGAAAAATGAATTTTAATCTCTGTAATGGGCGGTTATGTTCCAAAAATTCATAGAGGCGAGTACAGAACTAAAAGAAATACATTAATAAATGTCTATGAATATGTGTGCGAAAATTTCTGAGACTAATTAAATTGCACAGTTTTAATTTTTAAGTTGTAGAGAAACATGGCTCCCTTCAGAACACCGAAATGTGCACGTAAAATATGTTGTGGCTCCACTATCCTCCATGCTGCAACGAGACTCCGGCTGGTGCAAGTGCAAATCCACTTCTTAGGGGGTAACGTTGGCACCCTATTACGCACTCCCCCTTGTAGGCCCGGACTGGCCAGGTCGGCGATTGCCGGGAGCCCCTGTGAGGCATTCAAAAGTGGATATACAACTTTATAATAAGAGTAATTTGATTATTTATTTTCCAACAATCTTACGCAGTGACGCAGCGGAGGATCCCAGAAACCCTGCGACGCAAGGGGGTACCCCGAAAAGTCAGGGCCTCCCCAAATCTCTAAAATCGTTAAATGTGATTTTTAGGCGCGTAAGCCTAATTTTCAAATATTACGTATTCTAATATTCTATAACCCTCTAAATTCCTCAGTAAGAGGCAGGGCCTGATTTCCGGGAGGGCATTCGGGCCAAGCGCCCGGGCCCAGGCGCGTAGCCAGGAAAAAATTTTGGGGGGGGGGATATGTGCCTGGAAAATTTTTCGGGGGGGGATATGAACTTATATGTGTATAAATAGACGGAATTTCATCACTAATCCAAAAATTTCGGGGGGGATATATCCCGATATCCCCCCCCTGGCTACGCCCCTGCCCGGGCCCCCAAATTGTTCTTTTAAAAAGTTATAAATTTTGAAAAAGTTTTCGAAAGAGGGGGCCCCCAATGAAGCTTTTGCCCAGGGCTTCCAAATCGACAAATCGTCTCCTGAAGAGGCCCCTTTTAAATCTCTAGTCGAGGGCCCCCAAGAGAGCCAGTCCGGGCCTGCCTCCCTGTAATAAAATGCTCAATTCTTTTGGCCTTTTTAGTAGAGGATACCTACTCGGGAAATGTCTGCCCAGGGAGGAGAGGGGAAAGGCTTTCAAGGGGGGAAATGCTCAATACTTAAAGTACTCAATTAAAATAATAATAAATGGCGGTTTTTAAAAGTTTAGGCAGAGCATATTTATTTATTTATTTATTTATTATTTAAATATTATCATGAGCATAATCTAAATATTGGGGAGCGGGTCCATAGTAATATACACGTGTAATACATATATATAATTGAGTGGATTACCTGTGTGGCTAAAAAATGTTTTCGGTGGGCTAGGGCCTCACTGTCCCACATAACTACGCCTGATTATAAATATTATTAGCAGCTGGCAGATGTAACCAAAAACTAAAATCTATCTGCATATTCAGAAATTTAATCTCGATGTTAATAGCTCCAGAATTTGAGCACTATATAATTTCTTGAAATAATGAAAGGAACGTTTTCAGATATGCTCATTTATAAAAATCTTTTGTGTGTGTGTGTGTGTACCATGAAAAACGTTTCAGTGCATACATTTTCAAAATGGCCCTAAAAAAACACAGCTTAGAGCATTGCAATTATTAATTTCTAATTTGAAGCACAATTAGTTTATATAATATTCTTCATAGTTCCAAGTAGTGTATTCCGCCCCTTTCTTACAAGGCAATAAGTCATAGCTAAAACACATTTTCAGGAGAATTATAAATTTTATTTACTTTAAAAAGTAAACACTATGGTAACGTAACAGTGTAATGTGTACGCTCAGAGTAAAGATACATTCCTTTCTCCCCTTGTTTCTACGATATTTGCTTCACCTCTACTGAAACAGGATGTTGGGCACTTTTTTAAATTGAAAATAAAATTTATCTATTTCAGTATTTTAAAAATTAATTTGTAATTTATTTTGAGAATGCAAGAAAAAGAAAATTGGGTTAGTTGAAGGGATCGAAAAAGGTATCTTATTTTTCAAAATCAGAGCCGTATAGCTAGCGCAGACGCGTAGCCAGGAAAAGTTTTCGGGGGGGGGGGGGATATGCGCCTGGAAAATTTTTCGGGGGGGGGGGGGATATGAACTTATATGTGTATAAATAGACGGGATTTCATCACTAAACCAAAAATTTCGGGGGGGGGGATATATCCCGATATCCCCCCCTAGCGAGAGCCTTTCAGGTAATTTTTATGTGTAATTTTACCTAAAGTAAGTGTATGTACTCTTTTAATAAAAGCTAAAATTGTTTATTTTAAGAGTTATTTTACTGTACCATTAAAAGGATTATCAAAGTGCTGACGAACCACGAATTTGATATGAGTTTTTTTCCCCTAACAGATTACTTCGAATTCATCTTTATGATATTTTTCTTTAAATATCTTCGCCGTTAAATATAAAATTCTACTCCTTAAAAGCAAAACCGTATACCTGAAGACTAAAATTTTTGGATAGACTCAATAAGACTATCTTTAAATAAATGCTTTGCAGATAGCTCTTTCGCATATTTTCTATGTCGTCAAGGTATCTATGTAGTGAAGTGAAATCTTTTAAAGTGCTTTACCAATTGTTTTAGGGTTATTTAACTAAAACTACAGGCAACTCGAATTAGTGAGGTTTTATTATAAATCATCGACATGACATCCCCTTAATCCGATTTATATGGCGTAATCCTTTATTTATTACACTATTCCTGAAATTTTTAAAACCTTAAGACAGTAAAAATGTCTCAAAGTCTTTTGGATTATGCGAGCCTATTTCTTCTTTGAAGAGAAGAGGGGGGGGGGGAGACTCCGGTATAATTTCTTTTACCACGATAATTTTATGCACTAGAGGACGTTCATAAATATAATCAAACATCAGAGGACATATAATCAAACATCGATATTTCTTAAACATCCTGCTTTTTCGAATTCTCTTTTGAGAGTGAATAGGGGAGATGAAACAAGTGAATGTAATAATTTTGAACATACAGCTTTTAATATATTCGTAATCGTGTTTCAAAAGTTAGATTTTAGTTTAATCTGAAATTTTTTGTTTTTAATGCGATATTGAATTTAACGTTACATTTTCTCAAACAAATAAGTATCGACATATGATATACTATAGAGATCTAAAAATTCTAATAGCGTATTAGATTAAACCAGTGGGATAACCAGAAATTTTTCATGGGGGGGGGGGGTTACGACTACTGCAACTCACATACGTGTGTGTGATAGGGAGTAAAGAATATACATTTTGTATAGCAAAAAATTCCTCATAGCATGGGGGGGAGTGATCCCTCTATCCCCCCTTGGCTACGCCACTGACTATCCATTCAAAACCTGTACACGATTTGCCATTAACTGGCAGTTAAATAATGCACTTTAACCGTCTTTATACAGTTCTTTTTAAAGTAAATCATCGTAAATTTTCTCATTGTTCATCTTAACCATTTGCATTCATTTCTGAAATGAAAGTTAGCAACAGAGAGCTTCAGATCCTTATTATCGCATGGGAAAATCGGACTTTGCCCAGGGCCCTCGCTTTAAAATGTTGTTCCGAAATATTCTTTTTTATATCAAAATTTTATGAAAAATAAGTCAAAAATCATAGATGCGGGCCCCCCAAATTTACCAATGCCCGGGGCCCTGTTGGTTATCAGGCCCTGTAAAGAATGTCAGTTCATTAACCATGGATCAATACTTAAGGATGGAAATCTCCATAGTAATAAAGATGGTTTCAAAAAATCTGATACCAGAGAACTCTGATTAACGCAAGTACCCGTGTGCGGCCATAGAGTTTTAAATATATAGAGAGAGCTTGAAATATATGTATATTGCAAGCTCTATGTAATAATCTGCGGTCGATACAGCAAGTAATGGGAAACGTGGAAATGACATCACACATGCGAAGGAAATAAAATGAAAAATATCTAAAGCTGCTTGAAAGTTCTGAGCATTTTTAAAGCGCCAGTAAGTTAATGAACTGTTTGCTTTATGTATGTCAAGGCCGTACCCAAGGGAGAGGACCAGGGGTCCGGTTCCCCCCCCCCCGAAATTTATAATTTTGTTAACAAAACAATAATAATGAAGCCTTTTTGTGAAAAATTTAGCCTTTTTCACCTCTTGGTCCCCCCCCCCCCCCACCAAAAAAATTTTTTTTTTTTTTCCTGGGTACGGTCCTGATGTATGCATTTTCATTTTCTGAGTCTTCAGAACTGTAGTCCTACTTCAGAATTGTAGTCTAATTGTCCTTGTTGAATTTTGTGCGCATGTGCTAAAATTCAGTTTTCATGTAATACCGGGGGAATGTCGAATCCTGCTTACTTTGGGCAGTACTCATCATTAGCATCTGAGTTCCATTAATTTCAGATAAAGATTTTCGTCTATTCCAAAAAAAAAAAAAAAAAAACCGACGAATCACTTTTCAAGGGAGCGGGGGTAGTGAAACGACAAAAGTCACAAAGGTTGTCCAGTTTTGGCAATTTATAGCCCCGGTTTGGCGCTAAAAAATAAGTTCAGAGAACTGAGCCCGTCTTGGCGATGTGTTCTAAACGGGGGTGTAGTGGGGCCGGAACGCACCGGAACGACGTTCCGGTACTTTTTTGTGAGCCGGAACCCAAATGAAATAAGATTATTATTTTGTTTTAGTGGATCTTAAAAAGAAAGAGAGATTCTTTTACAGCCTGCTCTCACTAACAAAACTCCTGTTGCAATTCTATGAATACCTTTATAGTTGAATATTCCCAATGAACTGATAACTGAATCTAGTCGATTAGAAATTCAATCCCCCTGCCCTTTCTGCAGACAAGGGCGTATTAAAGGGGGGGGGGCAATTAATGTAAAAGATCCTATTTTACTTCCATAAAATAGACGATTATGTCAATCTTCTAACTAACGTTGAACTCGTAACCCGAAGGTTGCGGGTTCGATACCGGCGTACCACTAAAGACCACCGTGTATATGCGGTGTACGTGCACGTTAAATCCGTGGTTCCGAACGTCCTCTCGGCGGTCGCTAGCAGTTTCCGAGGGGTGCCAATATTCAGAAGTCCCCCCACCTTCTGATGAGGTTCCAAATTGTGGCGGAAAATTCCGGGAAGGACGCATATGTAGCTCTAAGCGACACATTCAGTGACACGAGCTGTCCTCTCCTGGCAAAGAATCTTCTAACTAACCGCCCACCCTTCCCCCGAGAAACTTGCATTAATCCGCCACTGTCTGCAGGGCCGCTTTTCCGCATAGGCACTCTAGGCCCATGCCTAGGGCGCAAAAAATGGGAGGGCGTAAAAAGAGAAAAAATTAAAATTATAGCGAATTACTGTCCTATCATTACGTTTGCCGGTTGCCAGTCAAAGATACGGTGGATCCATAGGTGGTAGATAAAGCATGTGTTGTGGGATTACGGCGGATTATCAACACGAGAGATCTAGGCCTATGGGCAGGGTGCCCTCCGTGAAGGTCTTTCTAAGGGGTGCTCTAAGAGAGTACTCTAAGGGGTGAGGGTCCTTTCTAAGGGAGAGATTTCCTTTAGAAAGGGAGATTCTTAGATTCTGCCTTAAAAAGGGGGAGATTTTTATAAGGGGTGAGGGTCCTTTCTAAGGGAGAGATTTTCCCTTAAGAGTTAAGGAAAAAATCGCACGTTGAGGAAAATAAACATGACCATCATGAATGCAAATAAGAAAATACATAGAACCACTAGATTCTCAGAATGAACGTCGATAACAAAAGGAACACAGATGTTAAACGCGGTGGTAGCATTGCAGGCAATGAAATTTGTGACTGTCCACCTGACCAGCCAGTGGCGGATCCAGGGTAGGGACTAAGAAGCTTCAGCCTCCCCAAAAATGTTATTCCTCCCCGATTGTTAAAGGGTAACATTGTGCTTTATTATACAGTTGGGAGAGGTGAAATGAACTTTTTAAAATAAATTATTCTCCCCCAAAATTTTGCCTTGCTTTAGACTAAAATTTTACTTAACTGTACACTTTGTTTGGGTCAATTAAGATTTTTTCAAAATTATCCATAGTCTTTTATATACTGGTTACTGACATAAAAAGCGGGTTTTTATGTTTAGTTGTTATAAATTTGCCCCCCTCCCCTAGCATTACAACATTGGTTCTAAATTTGGCGAGAAATTGTCCAACCGTACTGTTTAATGGATTATTGTTGCTGTTAATAGGAATATTAATTAGTGCCTATAAAAGTGCCAATATTGGTGTAAGTAAAGGTGAAGTATACAGTGAGAATAATGCCATACGAAGATTGAAAATCATTTTTGTATTAACATATAATTATTGCAGCAGCGTGATGTCATATAGCCTATACTGTGGCGAACCCAGGAAAGTTTCAAAGGAGAGCCGACAAATATATAGAGCGAAGACTATTATCAGAGATGGATCACCGTGGTTTTTTTTTTAAGCATTTCCGTTTTTATTATTAAACTTATGTTTAACGTGTTAGCTATCACACTTAGAAAGACGCAACGGAGAAGTCTCCTTCTTTGACCGGTGTTGATTCACACAATGATTCTTTGAATACTTCCCCGGAACTCAGAGATTGCGCAAGCGCTACGCTATAGGCCTAGGAAGCAACACGTCGCTTTACTCTGGGATAATGTAGCTTTCTATCAGTAAAGGACTTAATAGAATTGGTACAGTAGTTCCAGATACTATCTCTTATATACCAAATTTTATTTAATAATATTAGTAGATGAAATTTAACTCAACGCGTTTAAATAATACGTTAACCGAAATTATAATAACAATAACAGCTATTTTCAATCTGTTTTCATAAGTTTGGATATCGTGTGATCGTTTAATGGAACTGTGGGCAAAAATATAAAAAAAGGCAGAGTGGTAAAAAACAGTTTCTTTAATTCTTCGCATTTTTTATTTCACTAATTATCCATTCAAAAATTGTTACTGAGATGCAACATTTCAAATGAGATGGGGAAATTATTTATTGTCATTTGTATTAATCAATTAAAAATTAATTCAAAAATTGAAGGTCTATACCGTGAGTGGAGAAATTTACTTGCTCTAGGAGCTCCTTTAATTTACCATATTTTATGAATATATTTAATTTGCATATAAAATCCCACCCAGTGGGCTTTTGCTTAATTTCCAGCAAAAAAAAAAAAGTTTAAAAAAAAAGTGCCGGAGACCTAATATTCTCTAGAGCTCATGTTCGTTCATACTCTGTGGCGTACTGTAAACACCCGCAACCCCTGCGATACGGGAGTCGGTAGGTAGTACATTTTATTGAAATAATGATAATTAAATCATTACATCAAAAGTCATTGAAAGGATTCTTTTTTATTGTTAAAGGTACATATTTATACTTTTAAAAGTGTTATGTATGTGAAATAAATCTGCAATCATTTCGCTGTAATTTTCTACAGCAGAAGCAAATAAAGCGTTTTTAACTGACAGCATTTAAAACCTCTATAGCTCGAAGCCTCTTTATCTCGATTTTTTTTCCCTTTCCTATGAGATTCGAGATAGACCGGTTCGACTGTAGTGGGCTCCGGAGAGCAATATTCATGAGCTCTGCCGGGTTTCACCTAATACCATGGGCGCCGGCAGCATAGGGCAAGGGGGGGGGCAATGGCCCTACCCTGGATTTTTGTATGCAGTGTTCTCCCTTGATTTTTTGCTCTTTCCAACATGGTAACCATACGTGGAAGTAGTCTTTGCCCCCCCCCTTGGAAATATTCTGCCGGCGCCCATGCCTAATACATAAAAATTTACTCTGAAAAAAGTAGAGGAACTGAGCTCCGATGAGTTCCCATGCAAACTAAGACCTGGCCCCACCACTCGCCAGCGAGCGACGCGCTATAAGTCTGTACCCTTGCAGGAAAACGATGGAATAAAAATTAACGGAGAGACGGTCGGAATTGCACCGCTGATGTCAACCGTGAGTCACCTCCAGACGACGTTCGGGGATAGCACCAACAATTACCTACGAAATGGAACGCGATCGATCCCTATCCGGCGAATCCCACTTTCTTCACATAGCGCTGGGAGTAAAAATATCATTTGCGAAAATTTCTCTAATACACCTTCAAAACAATCCTTAAGATTTTTAAAAATCGAAAACACACATGCATACACAAAAAGTCAACTTTAAATATTATACACATAGTTTCTTGTGGTTCATTGCATATAATTAATACCACCATTTCAATAATATATATATACTATACATTGCATATTTATTTATAAAACGATAAATCAGTGACGTAGCCAGGATTTTATCTCGGTGGGGGAAGGGGCTATGAATCAAATTATAAGCCAAGTTTCAATTGTAAGCTTAATATCAAATCGTAAGCTGAGTAACGGGCAGGGCCTGGTTAACACTTTCTGATACTATAGGCCCGCTATCGTTTTGAGGCCCCCACCCACCTATTCCTATCATATACCACAAGTATAAATAATAAATATTGTAGTTTTGAGGCCTCTAGACCTTTTTTACTATAGGCCAGGGCCTTATGGGCCTATTCGGTAATCAGGCTCTGGTAACGGGTCAGATTTTGGGAGGCGGGAGGCTGCAGCTTTTTCATCTCCCCCCCGCCTTGGATACGCCTCTGCGTTAGATACAGTGTATATATGAAAATACAGTTTCATATATCACACATGTTGAATGAATATTTCTATTGATTCGCAGTGAACTCTTCGATCTTTGCGTAAGGCAAAGTCATTAATGATGTAATCATAATATGGTTGTCTTGCTCTTGAATATTCTGTTGACAAAATGTCGAGCGAATTTCGTGTCCACCTATTGTCTTGCTTCCTGTGCGGGGGGCACCGACGACACCGCCCTAGTTTCGACACCGACGATACACAGGGGCATAGCCAGAAATTTTTCATAGGGGGGGTTACGACTACTACAACTCACATATATGCAGCATATATGTGTGTGACAAGGGAGTGAAGAATATACATTTTGTAGGGCAAAAAATTCCTCATGGGGTGGGGGGTTATGACCCCCTACCGCCCCCCCTTGGCTACGCCCCTGACGATACATAATCAATTTCAAATGAAACAAAATCAAATAAAATACATAAATAAATTCATAAAGTAGAATAATCTTTATGATTTTGACCTTATTTTATTTATTTTTTTACACTCTTTCATTTAACTCTCCTTGTCGGTCAAACTTCGATTTTTCGCTCACTTCCCAGTCTTCGATTGAGTTGAACTTTTACATACTAATGTACCTTGGCTAACAATACATGAATCAACCCTAAAAAGTTTTTATTTAAGTTGATTACTATAGATTTGTTCGAGCCCCTGCCAAAAGGCGATAACTTAAAAGATTACAGCTTTTAAATGTAAGAAACAACATTACAGTATTGTTTAAGCATAGGTATGATTATTTTTTACGAATACATTTGTTATATGTATTCTAAATATGCATCAGTTACTACAAAATTTATGTATGTTATATTCTACTATGGAAATGATGTAGGTGACATTTATAGTTCTTTTACAGTAGAACGCAAAATGATTGCAATGCATTACGCTGTATGGGCAGTCATATGTATGATATTTAGAATTACAAAATAATGCTCTCCATCGAGAATAATGTCTGAAGCATTTATAGTTCTTCTACAGAATTCAAATGAATTCTAATACATTACAGTCTAATGTCAGCTTAGAGAAAGTCACCCATTTCAAGCAGAATAAAATAAGCATAAAAACATTTATAACAGCTTATTTTTAAAGAATGGAAATAAAAATTAAAGTTCTTTTACAGGGTCCCTCATAATTACACAAATAGTGATATACAGCTTTTTTGAAGCTATGTCCAAAATCTTGTCAAATTTCGGGCGAATAAGACTGTTGTGTTGGAAAGTGTTTTATAATCGATGCGTTTGGCTTTGGCATGATTTATCTTTCTTTTTTTTACCAACACTGAAATAGGTTACGAGAGCTGCCACTGGATAGAGGATACTTAATATCTATTGAGTTAACACAAATCAGAAGCGGCACGGGGTCAATTTCATAACCTTACACTCTCCACCAGCCGCGATGCAACCATTAACTTCGTCACCCACTGGCAGGTTAATCCAAGGATCAAGTCACGAAGATTTTAGATGAGCAAACCTGATTGTGTGGGTTCTATCTGTTTGCATTTCATTTAGTACTGAGAGAAGAGAAGTGAGAAGTTATATGCGGCAGGGCCCTCTCCTTAACCCCTTGAAGCGACACCGTTTCTCAATGCTGCAAAAAGGACAGATGTAGCCATCGCTCGATTAACTACCAGCAAGTTGGCGGTCGATCCAATCGGTCATTCGCACAGCCAGCTGTGTCAAAAAATAGTCTCCAGATCTGTGGCACGCGATGAACGATTGGATCGACCGCCATCTTGTTGGTATTTAAATCGAGTGATGGCTATGGCTACTCTTTTTTCAGCATTGGGCAGTGTATCCGTTGTTCTTCCACATCAATGTGTTTCCATCGTAGTCTCCATATTTCAGCAGATGCCAGCGGTGTTAAAAATAATCCTGACAATTTTACAAATAATCGACAATTTTTACGGGAAATGATATGATAAAAAGTAAAGGATTCTCGTGTAACTATGTCAGCCTCACACAAGTATTTTTATAGAAATGAACTTATTCTTCGTGACTGACAACAGTCAGAAGGGCAGAGTTTTGTGTCTTCACGGTGAGGACACCGCGCGTTAACTGGGCTAACGGTTGTGCCTCGCACAAGGGCGCAAGGATAACAGAATGTGTTGTGTTAAGCAAACCAACATGAGGGGTATGCCTAGGGGAGGGGTGCCTTGGACAGAGGACTTTTCAAGGGATTCTGCGCGTATTGAAGTTATGTCTGAAGAAAACCGCCCAACACTCCATTTCCGTTAGATCGATAGGATAACAGAAGGTGCCCGCACTAAACAAAAGGATAGCAACGTCCCATACCTAAAAAGAAAATTAAAATATGATAAAATCACATTTTATAAATAAAAATGAAATTCTGTTTGTTTGTTTGTTTGTTTGTTTGTTTGTTTGTTAGTGGATTTGATTCGTATACAAATCCACAAAAATGGACCTATCGGCCTGAAGTTTAGCACAGGTATGTAAAATAATATAGAATAAATAATAGTCCACTTTAAAACTTTGAAAGTCCACCCGTTCCCGGAATTTAAGAGATTTTTTATGCTCTTCACGCAAAAATCTTTCCGTAATTGTAACCCCTGTAGTGAAAAAAGTGTGAAATAAGGATCGTGGTTGCCATGTGTGGCGATTTTGCCGAATAAAATGTCGTTCGTATACAAATCCACAAAAATGGACCTATCGGCCTGAAATTTAGCACAGATATGTAAAATAATATAGAATAAATCGTAGTCCACTTTACCCGTTCCCGGAATTTAAGAGATTTTTTTATGCTCTTCACGCAAAAATCTTTCCGTAATTGTAACCCCTGTAGTGAAATAAGTGTGAAATAAGGATCGTGGTTGCCATGTGTGGCGATTTTGCCGAATAAAATGTCGTTCGTATACAAATCCACAAAAATGGACCTATCGGCCTGAAATTTAGCACAGATATAAATAATATAGAATAAATCGTAGTCCACTTTAAAACTTTGAAAGTCCACCCGTTCCCGGAATTTAAGAGATTTTTTATGCTCTTCACGCAAAAATCTTTCCGTAATTGTAACCCCTGTAGTGAAAAAAGTGTGAAATAAGGATCGTGGTTGCCATGTGTGGCGATTTTGCCGAATAAAATGTTTTAAATTCTCAAAGTAAAAATAAAAGAATAATAATGATTTTTTTTTTGTTAGTTTATATTCGTAAGGTTATTTTTTTTTTAAATTATAATATCGTGTGCATGGGAAATCAGAGCAGGAATGTAATGCTTTACACGCAAAACAATAAGAATTGAAGATTTCCGAGGCTAATGTGTAAATTTTTTTAGTTTGCGAAAAAATAAAATGGCTGAAATATGGATTTTGAGTAAGTGAGTTCTAGCGGTTTGCACAGTTTTCGGCTTGGCGCAATTTATTGAGAGCTTAAGGAAATAGATTTTTGAAAACAAGTGCAAAGGTTTTATTAGAATACAGCGTTAAATTTTAATGATCCGTGAAGAAATAATGCAGTTATTAAGGGATTTCAAGCGATCTAACTTCAGAATTCTCGCCAATTGAGTACATTGATTTAAGTTGGAGGAATTCCGCCAAATTTCAGAAAATTGAAATCTTCTCATTTAGTACATCGGAATAACGATGAATAAAACACATTATAGTTGATAATTTAAAAAAAATCGGCTGTATTAAGGAATTCCAATTTTCAAATAAATGCGTGCTACTCTTTGGCGGTCGAACCATTTCCCATATTGATTGCTGCTAAGTCAATGCTTCGAATGATTCCCTGAAAAAACTCTTGCAAAATGGCGTATGTTGGCACTTTGGCGAGGCTTAGATTTGAAACTGGATTTTATTTGAGACTGGTATATATAATAACACTGGTTATAGATAAAAATGAATGTTGGTATGTGTTTATGAGGTTGAAAAACTCCAGCACCGTTGAGCACCGTTGTACGATGAAATTTGGTTCACCTAAGTCTTTTATGATGGAGAAGGTTTTTATGCTATCCGTTTTCCTTAACTTGCCACTTGGTGTCGCAACACAACGTTGAATTCTATTCCGTTTAGCCGTTTGCTATGCGAATATCGTCCAACTGATTTCGATGAAATTTGGTACACGCGAATATTAGAACACGGAGAATATTTTTCACTATCCATTTTGCTGTAACTTGCCGCTAAATGGCGCTGCAAAGCATCAACTTCTATACCGTTCGACCGATCGGCATAAAATTTTTTATACTTACACATTTGAGCACGAAGAATATATTCTAACTGCGTTCCTTTTGATGTTACTCACCACTAGATGACACTGCAATGCATTATTATTTTAACTCGCCACTAGATGACGCTGCAGCAGGCCAAATTCTTGACCATTCAAACGGTCGCTATGAAAATCAGTATACATAGGTATTTGAACAATGAGAATATTTTGGCGCCATCCATTTTGCTATAACTCGCCACTTGACGGCGCTGTAGCAAATCATTACTTTAATTAACTACTAGATGGCCCTGCAGTGTATCACTTCTTGACTGTGCAAATGATCGTTATGAAAATTGGTATACATAGATAGTTGAACACGGTCGCTATGAAAATCAGTATACATAGCTATTTGAACAATGAGAATATTTTGGCGTTATCCATTTTGCTATAACTCGCCACTTGACGGCGCTGTAGCAAATCATTACTTTATTGAACCACTAGATGGCCCTGCAGTGTATCACTTCTTGACTGTGCAAATAATCGCTATGAAAATAGGTATACATAGATATTTGAACACGGGGAAGAGTTTGGCGCTATCCATTTTCCTATAACTTGCCACTAGATGTCGCGTCAACACATGAACTTCAGGACTGTCCAGCCGATAGTCATGAAAATTCGTATACATCGATATCTGAATGCGAAAAATATTTTCGCCGTATCCGTTTTGCTAAAACTCGCCACTAGATTGCGCTACGCCGCATGGCCTTCTGCACCGTACAAACGATTGCCTTGCAATTCGGTATGCATGATTATTGGACACAATATAACGCGATATCCACTTTGCTATATCTGTTTATTACAATGAATAGTAATCACCACAAATCGTAATATCAAAAAGTCCATTCATTCCCGTGCGAAGAACGGGTACTTCAGCTAGTAGATTATAAAATACTTTTTTATGCTTTCTTATTCGGGCATATACTTGAATAACTAATCCTTTGCATCCAGGCATCAGGCATGGGATTTTCAATATCCCGTAGCGAAGAGTAATTTAGAGTAAGACTTCGCATCAACACTGTATTAAGAGATCCATGCCGAGAAGTAGCGATGAGCAATAAAAGGAATCTTTGCCGACGTGTCTTTGCGATAAAGTTAAGCGAACAGATTAGAGTAAATGAGATACTAAAATATTTTTCTTCAATCTGTATGGATTGAGAACGGGATTAAACCCTGTGAAGGAGAGACTATGACCGTGAAAAATAAAAAATTGCATAAAGTCACCTTGTAATTTAAGAACGGCCTTAAAAATGCACGCATCATGCTTTTGGGGCTGGAGCTTAACAATTTTGCGGCTTCGCATGTTAATGTAGAAGATTTTTCAGAACCAGTGAAGTGGAAGTATAATGCATACATAAAATTATAAAACCTTCATTACTGTACAAATTAATTAATAGACATTTATGTTTTTCAACAAAATTCATCTTATGTACATTGTTTTGCTACATTTCTTTCCAAAATTCTTTCTATCTCGAACTTTACGTCAGTTTCTAAAAACTGACGCACATAAAATAGTTATACAGAAAAGTTAATTTCCAAAATGCATAATAAAAAATAAATAAATCAATGAAACTTTTGTTAGTCTCCTGATTATTACAAAAAATCTTAAGGAGGACTTTTTTTAATTTGTTTAAAAAACTTCTTTCTAGCATCGCTAAATTACTCCCTGCGGACCATAGCAATCAAAGGGCAAACTGTGAAAACCTTGGTGTTACCTATTAAATCTGTGTTTTAACCAGCAGTTTTGGGTTTGATAAATCAGCAGAAAAAAATAATTTTTTGAAATGGAAACTTGACTGTGAGAATTTTATTTTCTCTAAGAATTTGGGACAGTCATTTATATTGTCATGGAAGTCATAATTTGCTTTAGAAACTATAAATAAACGCTTATGATAAATCAGTGCTGTAGTTTTTCTCATTTAATGTCGTCCAGAACAATAAAACAAAAATTATGATTGATTAAGGGTAATTTATTTTTAACTGCTGTTAAACCTTTGAATATTTCATATGGGAAGTGTCAAGGGCGGTTCTAGAGTTGCAGTCTGGGAGGGGTAATGATATTTTATAATTTTAAATAAACTCAGTGTCTCAGAGAAGGATTGACTACTGGGAGGCGCACAATGGAAAGGAGACCCTTCTGACTGCACAATACACTTCATATATGTAAACTAGCTGAAGCAGCCGTTCTTCGCACGGAATAATATTGTCAAAACCAACAAATACAAATGAAAATAGTCTCGCAGTGGTCTAGGCGCTAAACTCTGTTCCCATAAGAACACAAGAACACGGCAAGTGAAGCAGCATCCGGCTTGGCCAGTTCTTGGGAGGGTCATCTCCCTCTCGACTCGTCCGCTGTGGAACCGTGTACGCTAATGGGAGTTGGTGCACGTAAAATCCGTCGTGGCTCCAATGTCCTCTAAGTTGTTAAACGATACCTCTGGGGGTGCCGATTTCAGGTGGTGGTTGGTCCCTCATCTGGAATTGGTTCAAAATTAGGGACCAACAAGTAGAAGTCCAACCCCCTCGGGGGCAATGGCACCCCTCTTTCCATGGATAGTGTCGTCTATCCATGAACACGACAGCAACAACAACAAATGGAAATACGTAAATAAATATCAAACAAATTTTGGTTATATATTTTATCGCCTACAAAAACTGTTTTAGAATATTCTTGAGGCACAGTCTAACTATATTTGATACTTGATTTTTTTAAAATACTGTTTGGAAGTGCATCATATTCTCCGCGTATTTGTCCTCTTGTTCTTCAAAATTGAAATCTATGTTAAAATTGCCTAATCCCCGCCACGCATATTCTAACTATACTTCACCTTTACTTACTCCAATATATCCACCAATATTCCCATTAAATAAACAATAGGGTTAGGCAATTTCTCGACAAAGATGGTTGTGTTTTGTTGTGTTGTGGGATTACCGCCGATTAGCAACACGTAGGCTCTAGGCCGAATGGCGGGATGCCCTCCGTGGGGGTCTTTCTAAGTGGTTTTAACCTGTATTTATGCTAAGTTCCGGAGGAAACCACGGAAATTTCCGAACGGTTAACTCGGCAGACGCGATTTGGTTTTGAACCAGGCATCTTCCGTCCCCCAGCGCAGCGCGTTATGCGCTTGCACTGGTGAGGCACTCGACAAAGATGGAAGATATCGCTTCGGAGACTTATTTCTTTTATGCCAATTTTCATGATAAATCATCAAAAATTGCACACCCTTGGGGATTTTTCTTGTTTAATCTGGCAACCCTTGAAACTTGATTTGCCCTTTCACTAGGTAGACAAAAATCTTTGTCCTGAAATTAACAGCACCCAAGAGCTAAACATTACTTAAAAACACCTTTTTTTTTTTTCTCAACTTACCCTTTATAGTGGTCGATTTTTTAAAAAAATTGAAAAAGATTTTTATGAATTTGTGTTCGTTACATTTTAATGCAAGATTTTTATGGCTATCTTCATTTTCCTTCGATATATGAAGACAATATGAAAATAACGTTTTAGCCCCTCACAACAGTTTGAACTCTTAACTCTAAAAAACTCCCTGGGAACATGACTATTATGCATTCGTGTTAGCAAACATTTTAAAGCAAGAATTTTGTGGCTATCTCTTTTTCTCTTTGAGATATGATGGAAAATTTGTAAACTACATTTTGACCCCCTTATCCCCGTTATGATGCGAATTCTAAAAAAACCTGAAAATAATTTTAAGGCATTTGTGTTCACTATATTTTTAAGCAAAAATTTTAGGCTATCTCTTCTTACTCTGACATATGAAGGGAAATGTGAAAAGAACGTTTAGGCCCCTTACACCGACTTGGTGCGAATTCTAAAAACCCTGAAACTGATTTTTAGGCATCCTTGTTCACTACATTCTAAAGGAAGAATTTTATGACTATCTCTATTTCCCTTTGTGATATGATGGCAAATTCGAAAATAACGGTTTGGCCCCTTATCTCCCTTTTCATGCGCATTCTAAAGAACCCAGAAAGCGAATTTTAAGCATTTGTATTCCCTATACCTTTAAGCAAGAATTTTAAAGCTATCTCTTTTCTTCCTCTCATATATCAAGAGAAATGTGAAAAGAACGTTTTGGACCCTTACCCCCGTTTGGATACGAATTTTAAAAAAACCTGAGAATGATTTTTAAGTGTCAGGGACCGATCTACACACTTGGGGGCCCAGGGCACAGATACTTTTGGGGGCCCCTGCACAAAAATTTTCCACAGAATATTACTTAATTAAATTAAGTTAAAACCAATTATCATTCCTAAGTTAACCATACGTAAACATTTACAAATCAGTAAAATGTCACGACATATACCACTTCTATGAATTTTTCGATTTTGAAATGTTTTTATGGGTATTTACAGCCGTCACACCCCTTTGAAAAGATAAAAGGAGGAGCATGCTGAGGTGTCCGAACGAATTTGCGAATATCGAATTTATAGAATGTCGAATCGAATGCATAATTTTTAGCATTACAAGTTACATTAAATTAAAAATTTTGAATATTTATGATGAAATGAAGTAATCAGAAATTTTTCTCTTGAGAGATAATTTTAGCAGCTATTATGATTACACAAAAGGAAGTTTTGGGGCCCCCTAAAAATGGGGGGCCAAGGGCACGTGCCCCGAATGCCCCGCCGTAAATCAGTCCCTGTTAAGTGTTGCTATTAGTCGCATTTTAAAACAAGAATTTTACGGCCATCTCTTTTTTTCCTCTGAGATTTGAAAGGAAATGTAAAATAACGTTTCGGCCCCTTACGCCTGTTTGGGTGAGAATTCTAAAAACCCTGAAAACATCTTTTAGGTATCTGTGTTAGTTATATTTTAAAGCAAGAATTTTACGGATGTCTCTTTTTTCCACTGAGATATGAAGGGAAACACGAAAAGAATGTTAAAGAACGTTTCGGCCCCTACACCCGTTTGGGTGCGAACTCTAAGAACCCTAAAAAAAACTTTTAGGTATCTGTGTTGTTACATTTTAAAGCAAGAATTGTATGGCTATTTCTTTTTAACACTGAGTTATGAAGGGAAACGTGAAAAGAACGTTTTGGGCCGCCACCCCCGTCTGGGTTCGAATTTTTAAAAATCGCTTCTTAACCCTTTAACGTTCCCGCTCTGGGAACACCAAACTCTGATGTTTTGATTGTTGCCAGTCAAGAAGAATAGATTTGATTTCTATAAAAATAGTTGCGGTTGCATAGCTCCACGAAATTCCTTTACTTTTTAGCACGTCATTTCCCGTAAAAAAATGATCACGATTATTTTTAAACAGCACTGACATCTGCTGAAAAATAGAAGAAAGCGAGAAAGGCTGGATAGATTGCCCAATGCTGAAAAAAGGGCAGCCGTTGCCATCGCTCGACTTAACTACCAGCAAGATGGCGGACGATCGAAACGTTCATCGCGTGCCACAGATCTAGACCCTTTTTTTGACGACAGCTGGCTGTGCCGGCACAGCCAGCTGTCGTCAAAAAAAGGGTCTCTAGATCTGTGGCACGCAGGGGCGTAGCCACGGGGGGGTTAGGGGGGCATAACCCCCCATGGGGAATTTTTTGCCATGCAAAATGTATATTCTTCACTACATTATCACACACACGTATACATATATATGAGTTGTAGTAGTCGTAACCACCCCCCCATGAAAAATTTCTGGCTACGCCCCTGGTGGCACGCGATGAACGTTTCGATCGTCCGCCATCTTGCTGGTACTTAAGTCGAGCGATGGCAACGGCTGTCCCTTTTTTCAGCATTGGGAAAGGGTTGCGCCTCAAAGGGTTAAACGACGCCGGGCACAAAAGCTACAAGCTCCTAAAATTCATGTCTGTACCTCCAGTAGATTTGGCTGAGCGATGATCGTCAGTCAGTCAGTCAGTGCCCGGCGTCTTCCTTTATATATGAAGATAAAATGTTTAATTAATCATCAAATGTGAAATAAATGTTTAATTAATCACATAATTAATGAAGTATGTAAATACCGAAAATAATAACCTTGCATCTTCCCCCCCCCCCTTCATTGATAAAAATTATTGTTATATTTGAAGAGTTCCTACGTTTGCCATGTAGATGAGTTATTTGTTTATTTCACCCCAGTGAATTCCCCATGCAGAATTATTTTTTACTTTCGCTTTCAAAATCCTGGGAGGGGTAATTACCCCCATTACCCCTCCCGTAAAACCGCCAATGGCAAGTATAAAGTACTCAGTTCGTTCTGCATACAATAAAATGCATGCACACAATAGAATGTGCAGACCCCCCTCGCTGGTAGAGTGGTACGATGGGAGAACAAATCCTAAATGACTGTGGGACCCAATCTTTTGTAAGCTGTTTCTTCCAAGCTTAACTTCTTCTGTTCTACTCAAGAAAGTAGTGAGAAAAATTTTTCGAGGGCTGATAAATATTTAGTCTGTTACTAATAAACGGAATTTGAGCACGACGAAAAAACACCCTAAAATATGATGCTAACTAATCTGGAAATTTCGTGGGGACTACGCTATACTGGTTCTAGTTATGGTCCACGGTTTTTTTTTTTTTTTTTTTTTAATCTATGCACTTCCATTGCTAAGTTCAGGATTCTAGTTGTGTGATGGTATTTAAGATACTGGATAAATGTCTCAATATACCTTAAAAAGGATGGTTACGCCATTGCCTACCTCACCTCAACCTCCCCTCGCCCTATTTCATTTTTCTAGCTGCTGGGGGAATCATGTTCGGATTTTATTGATATTTTTTCTTTTTAAAGAACACACTAAATATAATGCATTTTTTTTTTTCCTTTTGCTAAAACTTTGACCGCCACAATAAACTTTCCACTCTGGAACTGCTTGAGCGCAGTCCAACCTATTTTTCAAACATAAAAAAGTTACAGTGTAGACTCATCCCCTTTCCATTATAGATTATTCCATTCCAAGAAAACGTTGCGTGAATAAGAGACAGCAGAATTAATCTTCGGCCGATCATTAAACCATGAAATGCTGGAAAAGACTGGCAAAAAATAGACGTTTTCCCGAGTATATAATTAGGGGGAATAAATATTTCTTTCTCAACCTCTTCTGCATCTGCGGTTTATAAAGGACTGCTGCTTGTTTTTTGCTATGTAGCTAATCGCTTGATATCGTCGTTTCGTTAGGAGTGATGCTAAAAGCAAAATGACTAGAACTGTTTGTGTGTGTCAACCCTTTGAAGCGCGGTGGTTGTGCCGTGAAAACACCTTATTTCAGCGCTTTCAGTGCTATAATCACAATAAATAAATAAATAATTTAAAAAAAAACGTTTAATCCTTTAATGTGCAGTGTTCCCGCTCTGGGAACACCAAACTCTGACGTTTTGACTGTTGCCAGGTCACGAAGAATAGATTTGATTTCTATAAAAATAGTTGCGGCTGACATAGCTCCACGGGAATCCTTTACTTTTTAGCACGTCATTTCCCGTAAAAAAAATGGTCACGATTATTTTTAACAGCACTGACATCTGCTGAAAAATGGAAGAATGCGAGAACAGCTGGATAGATTGCCCAATGCTGAAAAAAAGAGGCAGCCGTTGCCATCGCTCGACTTAACTACCAGCAAGATGGCGGACGATCGAAACGTTTATCGCGTGCCACAGATCTAGAGACCCTTTTTTAACGACAGCTGGCTGTGCGCGGGCACAGCCATCTGTCGTTAAAAAAGGGTCTCCCCTACTAGCAATTTTGCTCGGGCCTTCACCGGCCATGTAGCCTTGAGCCGAAGAAATCGGGCCGTCCACTGTGAAAGTGCTCGGATACACGCAGTTCATGTCCCCTCGGACGTGGAAACGTCCGAAGTAGTCTAACCGATGAGTTTTCATCGGCTTGAACACGGATTTAAGGAACTGGCCCGTTCACTTTATGCGTGAGGTTGGCCAATCACCAAGGTGAGTATCACTTTTCAATAAGTTCTTATGTGATGTTGACATGTATTTAACCCTTTCCGTCCCTACGATGCAATCCGAATAACATTCATAAGTGTTTTACAGATTTCTTTTATATTTGAAATGTATTTGTAATCGCATTTTTCTTATATGGTAATGCAGTGCAGAAGGAATACAGTATAGAAGAAATACACTTTTACTACGCGACGCATATGCATGCATGTAGGTACGTCGTATACTCCATCTATTTGCATATATAGTCGTACTATATACGTAACTATACTATACGTTAACGTACTATAGTCGTATACTTCATCTACGTATGAAATTATATACGTATGTTACATGTTCGATAGTCCCACAGTGGTCTGGGCGCTAAACTCTGTTCCCATAAGAACACGGTAAGTGAAGCAGCATCCGGCTTGGCCAGTGCTTGGGAGGGTCATCTCCCTCTCGGCTCGTCCGCTGTGGAACCGTGTACGCTCATGGAAGCTGGTGCACGTAAAATCCGTCGTGGCTCCAATGTCCTCCAAGTTATTAAACGATACCTCTGGGGGTGTCGATTTCAGGTGGTTGTTGGTCCCTCATCTGGAATCGGTTCAAAATTAGGGACCAATAAGTAGAAGTCCAACCCCTTCGGGGGCACTGGCACCCCTCTTTCCATGGATAGCGTCGTCTATCATGGACACGACAACAACAACAACAACAACAACATGTTCGATTTGTTTTAACTAGTCCGAGCGCATAGCGCTCTGAACTGGAAGACGGAAGGTATCTGGTTCAAAACCAGATCGCGTCCGCCCACCTAACCGTTCGGAGTTTTCCGTGGTTTCTACCGAAATTTAGCGTAAATACGGGTTAGGGCACCTTAGAAAGACCCCCCACGGAGGGCACCCCATTCACAGGCCTAGATCCTTTGTGTAGATAATTGGCCTTAATCCCAGAACTCGCTTTAACTAGTATTTTGGTAATGTCTGTACGTACGCATGTTGCATTTTCGATCTAGTTTGATTAAATTTGAGGGACGTCTGCTCGTATGCATGTATTGATGTACGTATGTTGTTGTGTAATTCGATTAACTCAAAGAGGAATAGCCGAAGAAATTTCAAATTTAGGATTGCCTTAAAACATAGTTGTACGTGTCCCTTTTTGATTCCAATTGGCTGAGTAGTTTATTTACAGAGTTATATGGAAGACTTTCGATGCATTAAAGTCGATGGACATGCCTTTCACATTAAAAATCCCTGAACTATCCCTGTTTAGCTCGTGCCCAAAATATTGCCAACTGTCCCCAAGCTTGGTAAATTTAGGGGCAATATTACAAATTTTAGCACTAAAAATAAGTACGAATATAAGACTCGAATAAAAATAAAAACTATTAGACATAGAACATTGAAATTTTGTATTTAAGACTGTCGTAATATTTGGTTCTGCACTTTTATTTTTGATTACAATCCACAGGCTACACGCTTAACCCATTTGTGCCTGGATATTTTTGCGACTTTCTTCGCTTTTTACTGATAACAGAAATAATAGATATATTTCTGATGTCAACTTCTTGAACAAGGGATGATTTCTTTTAAAATCATTATGCATAAAAATCGAAATATCAACATCCTACTTGGCCATGTTAAAATATTTTGTAGAGTTGAGGCTCAGTACTCACGAATAAAGGCTAGGAAAAATAGATAACGTTTTCGACTAATAGAGAAAATGCCGTCCCAAAAAAGGGACACTAGGCATAAATGGGTTAAATCCAAAGAGCGAAAAAAACGATACATTGCGGAGCGATCCGTTTCCATGGAAACCCACCGATATTTCCGTGAAAGTGCTCTTTGAGTGGTCTTTTTTCAGATAATTCCAGTCCTCGCTTCCTCTTTTTTCTGAGAAATCCCCTCCTCGCTTATTGTTATATTTCGCTCCGCTCTTGTGATCGAAAAACGTTCCTAAAGGAGAAGCGCACTTTTGAAAACTGGCCCAAAAGTCGCTCCGACTGATCGAATTTTGCTCGTTCGGTTTAAGCGTGCGGCGCCCTCGCTATATCACTCTCTTTTTTGCCCACGACACGTGACGGCTGCTCTAGCCAGGTGTTCGTGATCGCGGGCTGGCACTGCATACCAACGAGGCAGCCAAAAAAAAAAAGGCCACATGCAAATATCTCCAAGAGAAAAGTGGTGGTATGCAAATCTACAAAAAGATGGCTCACTATAAAAGCGAGTCGCTCCCTGCACTGCTCTTCTTCACGGGCAGCCCTGACCTGGTGGAGATGACGGTTGGCTTCGTGTCCCGGTTCCGCCTTCAGATGTCCGGCAGCGCTACTTCAGGACGAATGTGACCGTTGCGGCTCCACTCCATCGTCTCCCGTTCCTGCATTTAGAAGTCCGTGTGTAACTCCGTCCCTGGCGAATATGACTAGTGGTTCCGTCCTCATCGGCCTTACTCCAGCGTGTACGCAGTTGACTACAAGCATTCACCGTTAAACAGTGTGCTGCTAGATCATCTTCAAAAAAAACAAACGCCTCCCCAGCAAAAATCTACTGAATAAGAACTTTTCAAGATTGTGGTGTTACGTTTCGTTCTACTAACAAGAATGTTAAATAATAAAGCTTTGTTCTGTTTATTTCTTGAACTCAATATTTGGTGTGCAGAAAATCCTGCGCTATCCTTTGACACCAAAAGCGTGTAGGGTCATGCTTAACCCATTCGTGCCTGGATATTTTTGCGACTTTCTTCGATTTTTGCTAACACCAGAAGAAATTGATAAATTTCTGATGTCAACTTTTTGAACAAGTGACGA